>CAUDMG010003755.1:0-420000 GCA_958450375.1 Homarus gammarus
CCACCACCCTCAATTACTAATACACCACCACCACCACCCTCAGACTACTAATACACCACCACACCACACTCAGACTACAAATAAACAACAACCACCACCCTCAGACTATTAATATATCATCACGACCACCACCCTCAGACTACTAATACACCACCACCACCAACAGCTGACAACTAATACACCACCACCACCCTCAAACTACTAATACACTACCACCACCACCCTCAGACTACTAATACACAACCACCACCATCCTCAGAATACTAATACCGCAACCATCACCACCCTCAGACTACTAATACACCACCACCACCACCCTCAGACTACTAATACACCACCACCACCACCACTCTCAGACAACTAATACACCACCACCACCCTCAGATTACTAATACACCACCACCACCCTTAGTCTACTAATACACCATCACCACCACCCTAATACACCACCACCACCACCACCCTCAGACTACTAATACACCATCACCACAACCCTCAGACCACAAATACACCGACCACCACCACCCCCAGACTACTAATACACCACCACCACCACCCTCAGACTACTAAAACACCACCACCACCACCCTCATAATACTAATACAGCACCACCACCACCCTCAGACTACTAATACACCATCACCACCACCCTCAGACTATTAATACACCACCACCACCATCACCTTCAGACTACAAATACACCACCACCACCCTCAGACTACTAATACACCACCACAACCACCATCCTCAGACTACTAATACACCACCACCACCACCTTCAGACTACTAATACAGAATCACCACCACCCTCAGACTACTAATACACCGCCACCCTCAGACTACAAATACACCACCACCACCACCCTCAGACTATTAATACATCATCACCACCACCACCCTCAGACTACTAATGCACCACCACCACCACCACCATCAAACTACTAATACACCACCACCACCACCTTCAGACTACTAATACACAATCACCACCACCCTCAGATTAATAATACAACACCACCACAACCACCCTCAGACTGCTAATACACCACCACCACCACCACCCTCAGACTACTAATACATCACACCACCACCACCCTCAGACTACTAATACACCACCACCACCACCCTCAGACTATTAATACACCACCACCACCACCCTCAGACTACTAATACACCACCACTACCACCACCCTCAGACTACTAATACACCACCACCACCACCCTCAGACTATTAATACATCATCACCACCACCACCCTCAGACTACTAATACACCACCACCACCACCCTCAGACTATTAATACATCATCACCACCACCACCCTCAGACTACTAATACACCACCACCACCACCCTCAGACTACTAATACACAATCACCACCACCCTCAGATTACTAATACAACACCACCACCACCCTCAGACTACTAATACACCACCACCGCCACCCTCAGACTACTAATAGACCACCACCACCACCCTCAGACTGCTAGTACACCACCACCACAACCACCCTCAGACGCCTAATACATCACCACCACCACCACCCTCAGACTACTAATACACCACCACCACCACCCTCAAACTACTAATAAAGAATCACCACCACCCTCAGACTACTAATACACCACCACCACCACCCTCAGACTAATAATACATCATCACCACCACCACCCTCAGACTACTAATACACAACCACTACCACCACCCTCAGACTACTAATACACCACCACCACCACCCTCAGACTACTAATACATCATCACCACCACCACCCTCAGACTACTAATACACCACCACCACCCTCAGACTACGAATACACCACCACCCTCAGACTACTAATACATCACCACCACCACCACCCTCAGACTACTAATACATCACCACCACCACCACCACCCTCAGACTACTAATACACCACCACCACCCTCAGAATACGAATACACCACCACCCTCAGACTATTAATACAACACCACCACCACCCTCAGAATATTAATACATCACCACCACCACCACCCTCAGAATACTAATACACCACCACCACCCTCAGACTACGAATACACCACCACCCTCAGACTACTAATACAACACCACCACCACCACCCTCAGACTACTAATACATCACCACCACCACCACCCTCAGACTACTAATACACCACCACCACCACCCTCAGACTATTAATACATCATCACCATCACCACCCTCAGACTACTAATACACCACCACCACCCTCAGACTACGAATACACCACCACCCTCAGACTACTAATACAACACCACCACCACCACCACCCTCAGACTACTAATACACCACCACCACCACCACCCTCAGACTACTAATACAACACCACCACCACCACCCTCAGACTACTAATACAACACCACCACACCACCACCCTCAGACTACGAATACACCACCACCCTCAGACTACTAATACACCACCACCACCACCACCCACAGACTACTAATACAACACCACCACCACCACCACCCTCAGACTACTAATACAACACCACCACCACCACCACCCTCAGATTACTAATACACCACCACCACCACCACCCACAGACTACTAATACACCACCACCACCACCACCCTCAGACTACTAATACAACACCACCACCACCACCACCCTCAGACTATTAATACATCATCACCACCACCACCCTCAGACTACTAATACACCACCACCACCACCCTCAGACTACTAATACACAATCACCACCACCCTCAGATTACTAATACAATACCACCACCACCCTCAAACTACTAATACACCACCACCGCCACCCTCAGACTACTTATACACCACCACCACCACCCTCAGACTGCTAATACACCACCACCACCACCACGGTCAGACTACTAATACACCACCACCACCACCACCGTCAGACGACTAATACACCACCATCAACCTCAGACTACGAATACACCACCACCACCCTCAGACTACAAATACACCACCACCACCACCACCACCCTCAGAATACTAATACACCACCACCACCCACAGACTACTAATACACCAATACCTCCCTCAGACTACAATTACATCACTACCCTCAGACTACTAATATGCCACCACCACCCAAGACTACTAATGCACCACCACCACCCTCAGACTACTAATACACCACCACCACCCTCAGACTATTAATACACCACCACCACCACCACCACCCTCAGACTACTAATATACCACCACCACAGTCAGACTACTAATACATCACCACCACCACCCTCAGACTACTAATAAAACACCACCACCACCATCAGACTACTAATACAACACCACCACCACCGTCAGACTACTAATACAACACTACCACAACCGTCAGACTACTAATACAACACCACTATCACCCTCAGACTAATAATACACCACCACCACCACCACCCTCAAACTACTAATACACCACAACCACCACCCTCAGACTATTAATACACTATCACCACCACCACCCTCAGACTACTAATACACCACTACCACCACCCTCAGTCTACTAATACACCACCACCACCACCGTCAGACTACTAATACAACACCACCACCACCACCCTCAGATTACTAATACATCATCACCACCACCACCCTCAGACTACTAATACACCACCACCCTCAGACTACTAATACACCACCACCACCACCCTCAGACAATTCATACATCATACCACCACCACCCTCAGACTATTAATACATCATCACCATCACCACCCTCAGACTACTAATACACCACCACCTCCCTCAGACTACGAATACACCACCACCCTCAGACTACTAATACAACACCACCACCACCACCACCACCCTCAGACTACTAATGCAACACCACCACCACCACCATCCTCAGACTACTAATACAACACCACCACCACCACCACCCTCAGACTACGAATACACCACCACCCTCAGACTACTAATACACCACCACAACCACCATCCTCAGACTACTAATACACCACCACCACCACCTTCAGACTATTAATACATCATCACCACCACCACCCTCAGACTACTAATACACCACCACCACCACCCTCAGACTACTAATACACAACCACCACCACCTTCAGACTACTAATACACCACCACCACCACCCTCAGACTACGAATACACCACCACCCTCAGACTAGTAATACACACCACCACCACCATCATACTACTAATACATCATCACCACCACCACCCTCAGACTACTAATACACCACCACCACCACCCTCAGACTACTAATACACAACCACACCACCTCAGATTACTAATACAACACCACCACCACCCTCAGACTACTAATACACCACCACCGCCACCCTCAGACTACTTATACACCACCACCACCACCCTCAGACTACTAATACACCACCACCACCACCACCGTCAGACTACTAATACACCACCACCACCACCACCCTAGACGACTAATACACCACCATCACCCTCAGACTACTAATACACCACCACCACCACCCTCAGACTACAATACACCACCACCACCACCACCCTCAGAATACTAATACACCACCACCACCCTCAGACTACTAATACACCACTACCTCCCTCAGACTACTAATACATCACTACCCTCAGACTACTAATAAACCACCACCACCCAAGACTACTAATGCACCACCACCACCCTCAGACTACTAATACACCACCTCAGACTATTAATACACCACCACCACCACCACCACCCTCAGACTACTAATACACCACCACCACAGTCAGACTACTAATACACCACCACCACCACCCTCAGACTACTAATACACCACCACCACCACCTCAGACTACTAATACACCACCACCACCACCTCAGACTACTAATACAACACCACCACCACCCTCAGACTACTAATACACCACCACACACCCTCAGACTACTAATACACCACCACCACCACCACCCTCAGACTACTAATACACCACCACCACCACCCTCAGACTACTAATACACTACCACCACCACCCTCAGACTACTAATACACCACCACCACCACCCTCAGACTACTAATACATCACACCACCACCACCCTCAGACTACTAATACACCACCACCACCACCCTCAGACTACTAATACACCACCACCACCACCTCAGACTACTAATACACCACCACCACCACCCTCAGACTACTAATACACCACCACCACCCTCAGACTACTAATACACCACCACCACCACCCTCAGACTACTAATACACCACCACCACACCTCAGACTACTAATACACACCACCACCACCCTCAGACTACTAATACACCACCACCCTCAGACTACTAATACACCACCACCACCACCTCAGACTACTAATACACCACCACCACCACCCTCAGACTACTAATACACCACCACCACCACCCTCAGACTACTAATACAACACCACCACCTCAGACTACTAATACACCACCACCACCCTCAGACTACTAATACACCACCACCACCACCCTCAGACTACTAATACACCACCACCACCACCCTCAGACTACTAATACACCACCACCACCACCCTCAGACTACTAATACACCACCACCACCACCACCCTCAGACTACTAATACACCACCACCACCACCCTCAGACTACTAATACACCACCACCACCACCCTCAGACTACTAATACACCACCACCACCACCCTCAGACTACTAATACACCACCACCACCCTCAGACTACTAATACACCACCACCACCACCCTCAGACTACTAATACACCACCACCACCCTCAGACTACTAATACACCACCACCACCACCCTCAGACTACTAATACACCACCACCACCACCCTCAGACTACTAATACACCACCACCACCACCCTCAGACTACTAATACACCACCACCACCACCCTCAGACTACTAATACACCACCACCACCCTCAGACTATATACATACATCACCACCACCACCACCACCACCTCAGACTACTAATACACCACCACCACCCTCAGACTACTAATACACCACCACCACCCTCAGACTACTAATACACCACCACCACCCTCAGACTACTAATACACCACCACCCTCAGACTACTATACCACCACCACCCTCAGACTACTAATACACCACCACCACCCTCAGACTACTAATACACCACCACCACCCTCAGACTACTAATACACCACCACCACCCTCAGACTACTAATACACCACCACCACACCTCAGACTACTAATACACCACCACCACCCTCAGACTACTAATACACCACCACCACCCTCAGACTACTAATACACCACCACCACCACCCTCAGACTACTAATACACCACCACCACCACCCTCAGACTACTAATACACCACCACCACCACCCTCAGACTACTAATACACCACCACCACCACCCTCAGACTACTAATACACCACCACCACCACCCTCAGACTACTAATACACCACCACCACCACCCTCAGACTACTAATACACCACCACCACCCTCAGACTACTAATACACCACCACCACCACCCTCAGACTACTAATACACCCACCACCACCCTCAGACTACTAATACACCACCACCACCACCCTCAGACTACTAATACACCACCACCACCCTCAGACTACTAATACACCACCACCACCACCCTCAGACTACTAATACACCACCACCACCACCCTCAGACTACTAATACACCACCACCACCACCCTCAGACTACTAATACACACCACCACCACCACCCTCAGACTACTAATACACCACCACCACCACCCTCAGACTACTAATACACCACCACCACCACCCTCAGACTACTAATACACCACCACCACACCCCTCAGACTACTAATACACCACCACCACAACCCTCAGACTACTAATACACCACCACCACCCTCAGACTACTAATACACCACCACCACCCCCAGACTACTAATACACCACCACCACCACCCTCAGACTACTAATACACCACCACCACCACCCTCAGACTACTAATACACCACCACCACCACCCTCAGACTACTAATACACCACCACCACCCCTCAGACTACTAATACACCACCACCACCCTCAGACTACTAATACACCACCACCACCACCCTCAGACTACTAATACACCACCACCACCACCTCAGACTACTAATACACCACCACCACCCTCAGACTACTAATACACCACCACCCTCAGACTACTAATCACACCACCACCACCCTCAGACTACTAATACACCACCACCACCACCCTCAGACTACTAATACACCACCACCACCACCCTCAGACTACTAATACACCACCACACCACCACCACCCTCAGACTACTAATACACCACCACCACCACCCTCAGACTACTAATACACCACCACCACCACCCTCAGACTACTAATACACCACCACCACCACCTCAGACTACTAATACACCACCACCACCACCCTCAGACTACTAATACACCACCACCACCCTCAGACTACTAATACACCACCACCACCCTCAGACTACTAATACACCACCACCACCACCCTCAGACTACTAATACACCACCACCACCACCCTCA
Organism: Homarus gammarus; assembly: GCA_958450375.1. Classification (NCBI taxonomy): domain Eukaryota; kingdom Metazoa; phylum Arthropoda; class Malacostraca; order Decapoda; family Nephropidae; genus Homarus; species Homarus gammarus. The sequence continues at coordinate 7,495 of CAUDMG010003755.1, forward strand.
GACTACTAATACACCACCACCACCCTCAGACTACTAATACACCACCACCACCACCCTCAGACTACTAATACACCACCACCACCCTCAGACTACTAATACACCACCACCACCACCCTCAGACTACTAATACACCACCACCACCCCCAGACTACCAGTACGCCACACCACGACCCTCAGACTACTAATACCACCACCACCACCCTCAGACTACTAATACACCACCACCACCACCCTCAGACTACTAATACACCACCACCACCACCCTCAGACTACTAATACACCACCACCACCCTCAGACTACTAATACACCACCACCACCACCCTCAGACTACTAATACACCACCACACACCCTCAGACTACTAATACACCACCACCACCCTCAGACTACTAATACACCACCACCACCCTCAGACTACTAATACACCACCACCACCACCCCCAGACTACTAATACACCACCACCACCACCCTCAGACTACTAATACACCACCACCACCACCCTCAGACTACTAATACACCACCACCACCACCCTCAGACTACTAATACACCACCACCACCACCTCAGACTACTAATACACCACCACCACCACCCTCAGACTACTAATACACCACCACCACCACCCTCAGACTACTAATACACCACCACCACCACCCTCAGACTACTAATACACCACCACCACCACCCTCAGACTACTAATACACCACCACCACCACCCTCAGACTACTAATACACCACCACCACCACCCTCAGACTACTAATACACCACCACCACCACCCTCAGACTACTAATACACCACCACCACCACCCTCAGACTACTAATACACCACCACCACCACCCTCAGACTACTAATACACCACCACCACCACCCTCAGACTACTAATACACCACCACCACCCTCAAACTACTAATACACCACCACCACCCTCAGACTACTAATACACCACCACCACCCTCAGACTACTAATACACCACCACCACCCTCAGACTACTAATACACCACCACCACCCTCAGACTACTAATACACCACCACCACCCTCAGACTACTAATACACCACCACCACCACCCTCAGACTACTAATACACCACCACCACCCTCAGACTACTAATACACCACCACCACCCTCAGACTACTAATACACCACCACCACCCTCAGACTACTAATACACCACCACCACCCTCAGACTACTAATACACCACACCACCACCCTCAGACTACTAATACACCACCACCACCACCCTCAGACTACTAATACACCACCACCACCACCCTCAGACTACTAATACACCACCACCACCCTCAGACTACTAATACACCACCACCACCACCCTCAGACTACTAATACACCACCACCACCACCCTCAGACTACTAATACACCACCACCACCACCCTCAGACTACTAATACACCACCACCACCCTCAGACTACTAATACACCACCACCACCACCCTCAGACTACTAATACACCACCACCACCACCCTCAGACTACTAATACACCACCACCACCACCCTCAGACTACTAATACACCACCACCACCACCCTCAGACTACTAATACACCACCACCACCCTCAGACTACTAATACACCACCACCACCACCCTCAGACTACTAATACACCACCACCACCACCCTCAGACTACTAATACACCACCACCACCACCCTCAGACTACTAATACACCACCACCACCCTCAGACTACTAATACACCACCACCACCACCCTCAGACTACTAATACACCACCACCACCACCCCTCAGACTACTAATACACCACCACCACCACCACCCTCAGACTACTAATACACCACCACCACCACCCTCAGACTACTAATACACCACCACCACCACCCTCAGACTACTAATACACCACCACCACCACCACCCTCAGACTACTAATACACCACCACCACCACCCTCAGACTACTAATACACCACCACCACCCTCAGACTACTAATACACCACCACCACCCTCAGACTACTAATACACCACCACCACCACCCTCAGACTACTAATACACCACCACCACCACCCTCAGACTACTAATACACCACCACCACCACCCTCAGACTACTAATACACCACCACAACCACGACCACCACCACCCCCAGACTACTAATACACCACCACCACCACCCTCAGACTACTAATACACCACCACCACCACCCTCAGACTACTAATACACCACCACCACCACCTCAGACTACTAATACACCACCACCACCACCCTCAGACTATTAATACATCATCACCACCACCCTCAGACTACTAATACACCACCACCACCACCACCCTCAGACTACTAATACACCACCACCACCACCCTCAGACTACTAATACGCATCCACCAGCACCACCCTCAGAATTTCAGAAAACCACCACCATCACCACCACCCTCAAACTACTAATACACCATCACCAACCACCGCAGACTACTAATACACCACCACCACCATCACCCTCAGACTCAGTCGCGCGTCAGGTCAGGTCAGGTCAACACGGTTGGCCAGACATATTCTCCGATCTAAAGTGTTATTGGTGGGGACATACTCGCTGTGTGGGAGCGGGAATTTGACAATGTGTCAGTGAATATCGGATGTCACCTTAAACATTGCCACCCAAGGTTTCTTCTCATCCCCGACGGCATAAATTGTAAATATTCCGTGTGTTCACCGGCGTTCTCCAAGTGAGTGGTGACCCATTGCTGGGTTAGTGGTGGGATAATGAGGGGGCTCGGCGCTAAGGTCAGTGTCGTTAGGCCTGCTTTGACAGGGGTGGTCCCGAGACTATCGCCCCTATGGGGCTGAGAGTGCTGCCCATGCGGTCGCCCCCACCCCCACCTCCACCATAGTAACGGACACTTGATGTAGGGTCTCGACGAACCAAGTGAGGATGGTCTGAGGTGTTGTGCCGTCAGAAAAACAGAGTTACTATTAAGAACAAGTGAAGTGTAATAAAAGTGCTTATAAACTGAGAATACACCTGTTACCTTACACCACACTCCCTCCGCTCCCAGGAGGCCCTCCTACCCTCGCACCTCCCAACCACCGCTGACTTCCTAGGAGTGCCAAGCAGTCCTCGGCCCTCTGACGTAGGCATATAAGTCGAGCCCTGTAACTCCACCATGTCTGAGTTGACTGGAGACACAGCTGCTCGCTTTAACTCTCCTGATGCACTGAGTGAGCCAGGCGACTGTGGTGTTGACCTTGACACCAACGGAGAAGATGGCTTTCATCTAGTTCAGTCCAGGAACAAGCGGAAGGCCGAAAAGGCAGAAAGACTCAGAGACAATCAACTACAACCACAACCCCCCAAGAGAGTAAGATTGTACTTCCCTGGAGGTACATCACCTGAAGACAAGTATCTCTGGCTGAACGATGCGGAAGACAAATATCCTGAGGCTGAGTTTCAGTTCAGAGTCGGTACACAAGATCATGTTCTGATTAGAAACGACCCAGCAGTCATACAGGATCTCCTCACCAATAGCATAAGGGGAATAACCATGGAACAATCATCCCAACCATCGAGCAAGAAGACCATAATAATCATTGGGCTCGACCAGTACCAGACCCCTACACTACTAGAAGCTCATCCCTACATCAGAAGGACGAAGCGACTCAGGGGCAAGAATGCAGTCATTGCAGACTGGGTTGGCTCGGAAGACCCACCCAGGACCATTCGAGTCCGTGGTGCCTATCGGACTCTGAAGGTAACTCTCTATCAGCCCCCTAACCGGAGGTGTTACAACTGTCAGCACTGGGGCCATGTGGCCCGGTTATGCCCCTCGACTAAGCCGTGGTGTGGTCTCTGCTCAAGGCAACATGCAACACAGGTTTGCAGAGATACAGTTGCTCAAGGGGGTGTCATCCAACAGAAGTGTATTAACTGCAAAACAGTTGGAGTTCCTGTATGGCACCCTAACTGTTCTAGAGCTCCTACACCCCTTCAGCGCCCAGACCCGCCACCCAGGCAGGTCTCAAGAAACACTAATACTGCTAGGGTACTCCCTACGGCCAACCCCTGGCCTGCCCTCCCCACCAAAGCTCCAGGATCATCACCAGCAGTCATCGAAAGATCAGCATGGGGCAACACAGACGTACCGACACAACAGGTAGCTGCCAACACACTCCATGCATATCGTGAAGAGATCAATGATGTGAAAAATGAAATTAAAGAACTCAAAGCTCAGGTTACAGCTCAAGCTCAAGCTCAAACTGAAATGTTTAAGAGCCTCTGTGATACACTAAAGGAAAAAAACACCACCAACACAGTGCAGCAACTTCGGAAAAATTACAGTCAAACTGAAGACATTCAGATGTCAGTACCAGATGTGGAAACTCAAGACCCACCAGGAACTAGTGTCCACGCAGAGGAAAATAGTGATACTGGTAACAGTTCTACTGATGCCTCTGTGGACATGGTCAGTGAAGATGAACAAGCACAAACAGAAAATGGTGGTGATGTCGAGTGTAACCAAAGTGTGGTGTTGTCTGCCACTGAAATACAACAATTGTTGAGCCGTACATGCTCCAGAAATGTTTCCAAAAGGTTAACTGGCCTACTGCCTGCCGAAGGGACAGGCAGCGCAGAAAAGAACAGTATCATACAGTGCCTTTTGCTTCTTTCCAAATACATTTCATAATGGCCAGTGTTAATACCAGACAAAATTCCAAATACATTTCATAATGGCCAATGTTAATACCAGACAAAGATACAGAGCGGTGAAGGTGATGAGTTGGAACATCTCATCCCTTAGAAAACGATACCCTGACCTACACCACAAAGTTGTGACTGAGGACATCGATATTGTGTGTCTGCAGGAGTGTCTCACACCTAATGGTAAGCCCCCACCCAGTCTGCCCAATTATGTGTATTATGATCCTAGTTCTACTCACACATGTTTGATGTATGTTAAGAAGTCACTCCCGCATGTACCTCTTGTATCCAAAAAGACTACCAACCTTCAGTACCATGGGATCACTATCCACCTGGGCAACTCCACACTCAACGTGCTAAACGCCTATGCTCCCTCAGATCAGCTTCAATACACAGATCTCCCAGACTTTTTACACACTGAGCCCACTGTCCTAATGGGTGACCTGAATACTAGACACAAGAAATTAGGTGACTCCACCACTAACACCAATGGTAGGAGACTTATCTCACTTCTCAGCGCATATGAAGATGTTCAAATTATAGGTAATAATGAACCAACACACATCTATGGCGGGGGTCTAGACAAATGTATTGGCTTTAATCTATCATACACAACTCATAGCTCTGATGTTGTCACTGATCTTATGTCTGACCACAGCCCAATCCAAGCTAGTATACATGTAGCCAATGACACCCCCACTGGTGGTAAACTCAACAGACGTAGAATCACAGTCAAGCAAGAACATGAAAGCCAGTTCATAGACTTCATCCATGACTGGTACAAGGACTACAAGCCTGACAATTACCAAAGTTTCCATGACGATCTGATAGATAGGACTTATGTATACTTCACCAACAATGCCTCCACCAAAAAAAGGAGAAAACGTGGTCAGCATAATGGGAACAGGCAACAGCAGTGCTATAATGACCCTGAGCTGAAAAAACTCAGGGCTAGGGTCAGGAGGGTGGGTAAGGGTTACAGACAATTTAGAACACCTCAAATGTTACAATTGTATCAAGCTTCCCTTGCTGCTGTCAGGGAACGTGTAAACGAACTCAGACAAAATGCATGGGAGACATATGTCAACAGCCTGAACCAACACACATCCCTCAGCAAAGCCTGGAAAGACATAAACATAATCAGAGGTAAAAACAGAAGACACGTCTCCCATCCAAACCCTCTGCAAAAGTCGAATGAGCTAATAACAAAGTGGGCTCATGTGTCGAGCTATGACATGTTACCAGCTAGGACTCGGGGACTCCTTGATGCGAAGTCTGTAGAGAGAAGTAATCTTATTAGCTTTATGCTGGGCAAACAGCACGATGAGTGTGATGTTCCATATACTGAGTGGGAGCTTGACGCCGCCCTCGCCAGGGGTAGGTCTACTTCCCCTGGAGAGGACGGGGTCACCTACAACATCATTAGACTACTAAGGCGCGTGCCAGGCAATCCATTGTTGGTATTGTACAATATGAGTCATGCCGAGGGCCAACTACCCACATCATGGACCAGCAGTATTGTTGTACCAATACCGAAACCAGGACAGCCTGATGCCTTTCGTCCCATATCACTAACCAGCTGCCTGTGTAAAACCTTTGAGAGGATGGTTCTTGGCAGACTCTTATATAGAATCAGAGAACACATGTCTCCTAACATAAATGGCTTCACCCATGGTAAAGGTGTACATAATTGCATCACCACATTCCTAACTGTGCATGGTGATGAAAGGCACAGATACACCACATTTCTTGACCTAAAAGCTGCATTTGATATTGCCAATAGGCAACTGATATTGTACGAACTAGCCAAAATGGATATAGGAGGTAGGCTGTTACACTGGATAAGTGGTTACCTAACCAACAGAAGGGCTGCTGCACTGTTTCAGGGATACAAAAGTGAAGTTAAAGATATGCAACTTGGTACCCCTCAAGGTGGAGTACTTAGCCCCACTTTGTTCAATGTTCTTATGAATGCATTATTAATTTAATACCAGACAACCCCAGCAATATCTCAATCAGCTATGCTGACGATATTCTTATACATACTAAAACTCATCGTGAAATGCAAACCACCCTGAACCATGTATACGCAGCCTGTGAACACCTCGGTCTTATTATCTCCACTGACAAAACTAAGGTGTTCAACAAACAAGCTGGGAACCGCAAACGCGGCCCCGCCAAGTTCAAGATAGGTAACAACACTATTGACTATGTTTCTTCTTTTAAATATCTTGGTGTTTCCGTCCCTTGTACCCTACCTGCCATACAACAGCTAACCCGCCAATGTACTGACAGACTGAGACCTCTTAGAAGTGTAGCGGGGTACAGCCCGCACTATGGTGCTAATATTAGAATTGTTAAAACAATGTACCTAGGCTATATAAGATCTCTGATAGATTACCACGCACCAGCCCTGGTCATTCGTGACGGGAAAGGCGTTGACAAGCTCGAGAAAATGCAAAATAAAGCCCTCAGAATTATCCTAGGATGTCCCATGAGCACTAAAGTACTTAATATGAGGAAAGAACTAGGTATACCCAGTGTTAAAGATAGAATAATTGAAGTCAACCTCATGATAGCCCTGAGGCTTCTGCGTGGTGATCCTGATAACATTGTTTCCTTAAAATTGCTAGAATGTATGAACCATGGGACTACTGAGTCTAAATGGATCCAAACTACAGCTACACATATGAAGATATTTGGACTAGACCACCTGTACAAAGTTGAGACACAACAGCGCTTCCTGCCACCCTGGCGGACAGTTCCCTTCGATATCACAATACCGACGTATCCGCCTAAAAAATTAATTATACAAAGCATTTATCTCCAACACACTGCCAAATTGAGAGCTCTTGAACACATACACACTCTACAGACTGATGATAATATCACACAGACCATCTACACTGATGGGTCTCTAAACACCGCCTGTGGGAGGGCTGGAAGTGCTATTGTTGTGACTCAACCTGACGGTAATATAATTGAGAAAGGAGTTAGAATTAACAACTGGGCATCCACTCTACAAACTGAATTAGTTGCCATACTCACAGCTATTAAATTCATTGAAACCACTGTTACTGACAGTCTCATCATCACTGACTCTCTATCCTCACTACTTGCCCTTGGTACCCTCGACTCAGGTTGTCACGCTCTTGTCTCTGAAGCCAGACACAAATATGCGTGCCTTGTTGACCGGGGTGTCAGGGTCAAACTGTTGTGGATCCCCTCTCACATAGGCCTCATAAAACATGACAGAGTTGATGCCCTCGCCAAACTCGCGTCTAACAAAGACACCGTTGAATACAATTTGGGTCTGTCAAAAAGAACCCTTAAAACTGTAATTAGGAAAGAACTTATTGATGAGTTTGACGCAAGTAGACAAGTGCAAACAGGCACTAGTCAATCCATAGTTTACCATGATGGAGCAAGTAACAAGATCACTAGATTACAAGATGTTGTAACAGCTAGATTAAGGTTAGGATATAAGTACCTTTGGCAGTATGTTCCTCAAGCAGATGTAAACAAAACTAAATGTAAAGTGTGTGGCCATACATATGGCCACACACTTGAACACTACGTCCTCGACTGTGTGAAGATAGAACCTTTTAGGGACAGGTCCAAGCACACTGTGTGTGAAATGGCACAACACTTCATCTCTAATGGCAAGATAGCCGACATATTAAGATTGTATCCACTTTTTTGCACTTAGTATCTATGTCAGTTCTCATGTACAGAACCAAATACGCAATGTGCTTGAATACCTCCCACGTAAATGTGAATAACAAAGTGTGAGGCCAGACATACTGCCTCACACGCCTGTTCTCACGCATTTGTGAATAAGTTACCCTTTATGTATAGAACTAAACAAATAATGTAAATGAAATACTGTGTAACTTTCAGTGCCATAATATCCTGACAACCGGGGTTAATTATTATGACCCTTTGTAAACCCTACTCTGTAATCCTTTTGCGCTACCGCTCACAGGATGAGTGTGGGGTGCACAATAAAGTAGCCGCTGCAAGCGGCAAAATCAAAATCAACCCTCAGACTATTAATACATCATCACCACCACCACCCTCAGACTACTAATATACCACCACCACCCTCAAAATACTAATACACCACCACCACCACCCTCTGACTACAAATACACAACCACCACCACCCTCAGACTACTAATACTGCACCACCACCACCCTCTGACTATTAATATACCACCACTACCACCCACAGACTACTAATACACCACCACCACCACCATCCTCAGACTACTAATACACCACCACCACCCTCCACCTACTAATACACCACCACCCTCAAACTACTAATACACCACCACCACCACCCTCAGACTACTAATACACAACCACCACCACGCTCAGACTACTAATACAGCACCACCACCACCCTCTGACTATCAATACACCACCACCACCACCCTCAGACTACTAATACACCACCACCACCACCATCCTCAGACAACTAATACAACACCACCACCCTCAGAGTACTAATACACCACCTCCGTCAGACTATTAATACACCACCACCACAACCTCAGACTACTAATACACCGACCACCACCTCCCCCAGACAACTAATACACCACCACCACCACTCTCAGACTACTAATATACCACCACCACCACCCCCAGACTACTAATACACCACCACCACCACCCTCATAATACTAATACAGCACCACCACCACCATCAGACTACTAATACACCATCACCACCACCCTCAGACTCCTAATACACCACCACCACCACTCCCAGACTACTAATACAACACCACCACAACCCTCAGACTACTAATACAACACCACCACCATCCTCAGACTACTAATACACCATCACCACCACCCTCAGACTATTAATACACCACCACCACTACCACCTTCAGACTACTAATACACCACCACCACCCTCAGACTACTAATACACCACCACCACTAACCCCGAGACTACTAATACACCACCATCACCACCCCCAGACTACTAATACACCACCACCACCATCCTCAGACTACTAATACGCCTTCACCAGTACCACCCTCAGAATTTCAGTAAACCATCACCACCACCACCACCCTCAAACAACTAATACACCACCACTACCCTCAGATTACTAATGCACCACCACCACCCTCAGACTACTAATACACCACCACAACCACCACCTTCAGACTACAAATACTCCACCAACACCCTCAGACTACTAATCCACCACCACCACCACCCTCAGACTACTAATACACCACCACCACCACCCTCAGACTACTAATACACCATTGCCACCACCCTCAGACAACTAATACACCACAACCACTCTCAGAGTACTATTACACCACCACCACCACCCCCAAACTACTAATACACCACCACCACCACCCCCAGACTACTAATACACAACCAACACCACCCACAGACTATTAATACACCACCACCACCACCCTCAGACTACTAATACACCACCACCACCCTCAGACAACTAATACACCACCACCACCACCCACCAGACTACTAATACACCACCACCACCCTCAGACTACTAATACACCATCACCACCACCCTCAGACTACTAATACACCACCACCACCCTCAGACTACTAATACACAACCACCACCATCCTCAGACTACTAACACACCACCACCACTACCACCCCCAGTCTACTAATATACTACCACCACCCTCAGACTACTAATACACCACCACCACCACCACCACCACCACCACCACCACCCTCATACTACTAATACACCACCACCACAACCCTCAGACTACTAATACACCACCACCGCCACCACCCTCAGACTATTAATACATCACCACCACCACCCTCAGACTACTAATACACCACCACCACCACCCTCAGACTACTAATACACCACCACCACCACCCTCAGACTACTAATACAACACCACCACCCTCAGACTACTAATACACCACCACCCTGAGACTACTAATACACCATCACCACCACCCTTAGACTACTAATACAACACCACCACCACCCCCAGACTACTAATACACCACCAACACCACCCCAGACTATTAATACACCACCACCACCACCCTCAGACTACAAATAAACCACCACCACCCTCAGACCACTAATACACCACCACCACCACCCACCAGACTACTAATATACCACCACCACCACCCTCAGACTACTAACACTCCACCACCACCACCACCCCCAGTCTACTAATACACCACCACCACCCTCAGACTACATAATACACCACCACCCCCACCCTTAGACTACTAATACACCACCATCACTACCCTCAGACTACTAATACACCACCACCACCACCCTCAGACTACTAATACAAAACCACCACCCTGAGACTACTAATACACCACCACCACCACTCCCCAGACTACTAATACACCACCACCACCACCCCCAGACTACTAATACACCACCACCACCACTCTCATAATACTAATACACCACCACCACCACCCCCAGACTACTAATACACCACCACCACCACCCTCATAATACTAATACAGCACCACCACCACCCTCAGACTACTAATACACCATCACCACCTCCCTCAGACTCCTAATACACCACCACCACCACTCCCAGACAACTAATAGAACACCACCACAACCCTCAGACTACTAATACAACACCACCACCATCCTCAGACTACTAATACACCATCACCACCACCCTCAGAGTACTAATACACCACCACCACCACCCCCAGACTACTAATACACCACCACCACTATCCCCCAGACTACTAATACACCACCACCACTACCCCCAAACTGCTAATACACCACTACCATCATCCTCAGACCGCTAATACACCTCCACCAGCACCACCCTTAGATTTTCAGTAAACCACTACCACCACCACCACCCTCAAACTTCTAATACACCACCACTACCCTCAGACTACTAATGCACCACCACCACCCTCAGACTAAATAATACACCACCACCACCCTCAGACTATTAATACACCACCACCACCCTCAAACTACTAATACACCACCACCACCCTCAGACTACTAATACACCACCACAACCACCACCTTCTGACTACTAATACACCACCACCACCCTCAGACTACTAATCCACCACCACCACCACCCTCAGACTACTAATACACCACCACCACCACCCTCAGACTACTAATACACCATTGCCACGACCCTCAGACAACTAATACACCACCACCACCCTCAGACTACTATTACACCACCACCACCACCACCACCCACAAACTACTAATACACCACCACCACCACCCCCAGACTACTAATACAACACCAACACCACCCCCAGACTATTAATTCACCACCACCACCATCCTCAGACTACTAATACACCACCACCACCACCCACCAGACTACAAATACACCACCAACACCTTCAGACTACTAATACACCATCACCACCACCCTCAGACTACTAATACACCACTACCACCACCCTCAGAATATGAATACACCACCACCACCACCCTCAGACTACTAACACAACACCACCACCACCACCCCAGTCTACTAATACACCACCACCACCCTCAGACTACTAATACACCACCACCACCACACTCAGACTACTAATACACCACCACCACTGCCCTCAGACTACTAATACACCACCACCACCACCCCCCGAGTACTAATACACCACCACCACCACCACCACCACCACCACCCTCAGACTACTAATACACAACCACCACCACCCTCAGACTACTAATACACCACCACCACCACCACCCTCAGACTACTAATACACCACCACCACCCTCAAACTACTAATACACCACCACCATCCTCAGACTACTAATTCACCACCACCACCACCCTCAGACTACTAAAACACTTTTTTTTTTTTTTTATATTTTTTAAAATGGCCTCCAGCCTCCCCCAATAGCCACACCTTCGCCACCATTTATTTACCTTAATATTAAATATCCTAATACATAAGAAGCTATCCTGTCTGTGTTAAATTAGTTGAGCCGCAGATCTATGCGGCATTCAGTGACTGTAGCCTCATAGTCAATATCTGCAGCAGTTGTCGGAGTAGGGGTAGAAGCTCTCGTTCCCCTGAGGCAGAGCAAAGCCGACCGAAGGAGAGAGAAGGACAGTTGACATCTCATCCAGGCTGTAACATAACTTCTGGGCTGCTGCTTCTGTTCGGAGATCAGCTCCGCGAGTCTAGCGTAGAAACATCTTGCACTTGGGCCCATCCCACCAGAGGTTGTGAACACTAGAGGAGTGAAGCTGCCTTGATCAACATTTTGTATTCTCTCCCCATATGCCCTTTTCTTGTCGTTCTCGTTCCTCCTATGGGCAGCATCGAGAGCTAGGTTACGGTGACAAACGGCCATGGGATCAAAAATCCTGATGTGGAAGAAAGCTCGCTGTCCCAGCGTCCAGAATCCTCGAGCACTGACGTCCACACGGGCTTCGTTAGAAGTGTTTGAAGTCCTATGTTGGAAAATCTCGCCATCCAGTGGAAGGAGGGTCGGTTCTATCATGACGTCCCGGCAGATTTCCTTCAACATATTTGCTGTGAGATCCCTTACCTCGTCATGCCTCATGCATATGAAGCCCCCCTTCTTGCAGATCATGGCGTGATCGCCATCAAAGGAAAAGCCACACACGCATTGGGAGGGCAAACCATCTACTGGCCAACCGTACCTTAGGGCAATGGCATCTGTAAATTCTTGTTTGTTAAGGCTGAAACCATTTGCCCTTATTGGTAACGTAGTTAACCAGTTCGAGGTGCCCACCTCCTGCGCTATAGCTACTTTTTTTGTCAAATTTTCTGGAACCTGCAGCAATAGTTGCTGCAACACGTCATTTTGACAGTGCTGCCGATCTGTTGTAATGGACCTACGGATCGTATTAACTTCGCTGGTGTCCACTTCCCCTGTTGCATTCTGGGCTATTATGTGGACAGTGAGGGCTGCCGTGAGCTTAAGTGAATTTTGATGTTCAGAGTCAGCAATCTCCTCTGGATTAGTTAGTCCCATCCCTCCCAGTCTTGGTGGAAGTGCAAGAAGTGTTCTTTCTGCTAGGGTTAAGTCAGGATGTTTCACTAGTTTGGGAATGAACTTGACACTGATTGCTTCTTCCAAAGGGTGGAGGAAGGGTCCGATCTCAGGGATGGTACGCATCAGGTAGTTCCAACGATGCTTGACTCCATGGGTGAATGCTGCAAAGGCCGCATGTGGCTCTGTGTTAGCAATCTCCGATAGAGCTTGGATTTCGCTAACCCACTCATTCACCTTTCCCGCTACGTACTGGGTCTTGAAGTCCGTAGTGCCAATTACTGAGCCTAGATGTCTTTGGCCGTCCTTAGTTATTTTGACCTCACTTTCGCCGAAAACCTCCAAAGCCCGATCATAATGATCTGGCTTCACGATGAGGAAGGATTTGCTGGCGTTTGGGTGGTACCCTATTTGTGGACCTCGTGATGTTACCAGGTTCCACCACTTTTTGATGTCCTCCACTTTTCCTGCTCCTTTGAGGTCATCAGCATATGCCACTTGTTTGACCCCAGTTGTTTCAAACTTTATTTCTTGTTGGAGCACTGATAGGCCTATTGCATACATTGCCATTGCAACGGGGTCCCCCTGTGTTGTTCCCTCAGTCGATTGTAGGATGGTATCACCTCGTAGAGCCTTGTTGTTTACTATGTAGAGGTCTGATGGATTCCTATACGAATTTTCTAACATACATCGCAAAGCTAGGACACTTGATCTTGATGTTGTGCAGTGCAGCCTTGCGGTTAAGTATGTTGAATGCGTTTGAAGCATCCACCAGGAGAACGGCCTCGCAATCACGCTGCTCAAATATCAATCTCTTGGCGTGAATGGCCGCCTCCCCAACAGCCTGGTGGCCAGCACACACTTGTAGGATCCCTACTGATGCCCTGACATCGTCCTTTACCACCTCCACCATACTAATACAACACCACCACCCTCAGACTACTAATACACCACCACCCTCAGACTACTAATACACCATTGCCACCACCCTCAGACAACTAATACACCACCACCACCCTCAGAATATTATTACACCACCACCACCACCCCCAAACTACTAATACACCACCACCACCACCCCCAGTCTACTAATACACCACCAACACCACCCCCAGACTATTAATACACCACCACCACCACCCTCAGACCACTAATACACCACCACCACCCTCAGACCACTAATACACCTCCACCACCACCCACCAGATTACTAATACACCACCACCACCCTCAGACTACTAATACACCACCACCACCACCCTCAGACTACTAACACACCACCACCACCACCACCCCCAGTCTACTAATACACAGTGATGACCTGACCACCGTAGGGTCAAGACCTATTTAGGCGCTGCTCCTGCTGAGCAGCTCTCACCCTTGGCCAATGTTCGGCCCATTCCCCAAGTCCCTCTCCCCGACCCATCCTCACCACCGGGATATCAACATAATCAAAAGTGACATTTCGTTTCGGAAAGAAGTGGAACCAGTGTTGAACAGTTAAGAACAGTGTTTAAGCCAGCGAATTCAGTACTAGACAGTACCAGTGAGAGCCGTGACCTGCCAGTGAGATAAGCACAGCTGGGAACTGACCGCCATCTCCTGACAAGGAGGTGCTAATCAGTCCACTCTGAGAACAACAGTGGGTCGGCTTCACACTTGACTTCGAAATAACACAACACCACCCAGTAGGGTGGGGATAGGTCAACAACTGCAAATATGTTGCCTGTATAACAAGTGAACTACCGTGTGTTGAGCACTGTGTCGTGTGTAGGTGTAGGTGCCCGCGAGGCAAGGCCTATACCCTTGTGGTCACGCTCGGCCATGTGGTGAGGGTTTGTTTACACAAACCCCCCTCCTCATAGTGTGCCAAGCTGGTTAGTTCTTTTGAAACTAAAATTGACTTTGATACTGTATCTAACCAGAAAAACAGACATGCTATTAAGAACAAGTGTAGTGTAATAAAAGTGTTTATAAACTGAGAAAACTCCTGTTACCTTAGTCCCCCCAACACCACACTCCCTCCGCGGGAGGCCCGCTCATGGCCTCCCCTCACACCGCTAATACGCTGTACAGTAGATGCCAATCTCCTTTGTCCTCTAAGAGGGTTACGCCTCCCAACCACCGCTGACTTCCTAGGAGTGCCAAGCAGTCCTCGGCCCTCTGACGTAGGCATATAAGTCGAGCCCTGTAACTCCACCATGTCTGAGTTGACTGGAGACCCAGCTGCTCGCTTTAACTCTCCTGATGCACTGAGTGAGCCAGGCGACTGTGGTGTTGACCTTGACACCAACGGAGAAGATGGCTTTCAACTAGTTCAGTCCAGGAACAAGCGGAAGGCCGAAAAGGCAGAAAGACTTAGAGACAATCAACTGCAACCACAACCCCCCATGAGAGTAAGATTATACTTCCCTGAAGGTACATCACCTGAAGACAAGTATCTCTGGCTGAACGATGCGGAAGACAAATATCCTGAGGCTGAGTTTCAGTTCAGAGTCGGTACACAAGATCATGTTCTGATTAGAAACGACCCAGCAGTCATACAGGATCTCCTCACCAATAGCATAAGGGGAATAACCATGGAACAATCATCCCAACCATCGAGCAAGAAAACCATAATAATCATAGGGCTCGACCAGTACCAGACCCCTACACTACTAGAAGCCCATCCCTTCATCAGAAGGACGAAGCGACTCAGGGGCAAGAATGCAGTCATTGCAGACTGGGTTGGCTCGGAAGACCCACCCAAGACCATTCGAGTCCGTGGTGCCTATCGGACTCTGAAGGTAACTTTCTATCAGCCCCCTAACCGGAGGTGTTACAACTGTCAGCACTGGGGCCATGTGGCCCGGTTATGCCCCTCGACTAAGCCGTGGTGTGGTCTCTGCTCAAGGCAACATGCAACACAGGTTTGCAGAGATACAGTTGCTCAAGGGGGTGTCATCCAACAGAAGTGTATTAACTGCAAAACAGTTGGAGTTCCTGTATGGCACCCTAACTGTTCTAGAGCTCCTACACCCCTTCAGCGCCCAGACCCGCCACCCAGGCAGGTCTCAAGAAACACTAATGCTGCTAGGGTACTCCCTACGGCCAACCCCTGGCCTGCCCTTCCTACCAAAGCTCCAGGATCATCACCAGCAGTCATCGAAAGATCAGCATGGGGTAACACAGACGTACCGACACAACAGGTAGCTGCCAACACACTCCATGCATATCGTGAAGAGATCAATGATTTGAAAAATGAAATTAAAGAACTCAAAGCTCAGTTTACAGCTCAAGCTCAAGCTCAAACTGAAATGTTTAGGAGCCTCTGTGATACACTAAAGGAAAAAAACACCACCAACACAGTGCAGCAACTTCGGAAAAATTACAGTCAAACTGAAGACATTCAGATGTCAGTACCAGATGTGGAAACTCAAGACCCACCAGGAACTCGTGTCCATGCAGAAGAAAATAGTGATACTGGTAACAGTTCTACTGATGCCTCTGTGGACATGGTCAGTGAAGATGAACAAGCACAAACAGAAAATGGTGGTGATGTCGAGTGTAACCAAAGTGTGTTGTTGTCTGCCAATGAAATACAACAATTGTTGAGCCGTACGTGCTCCAGAAATGTTTCCAAAAGGTTAACTGGCCTACTGCCTGCCGAAGGGACAGGCAGCGCAGAAAAGAACAGTATCATACAGTGCCTTTTGCTTCTTTCCAAATATATTTCATAATGGCCAGTGTTAACACCAGACAAAATTCCAAATACATTTCATAATGGCCAGTGTTAATACCAGGCAAAGATACAGAGCGGTGAAGGTGATGAGTTGGAACATCTCATCCCTTAGAAAACGATACCCTGACCTACACCACAAAGTTGTGACTGAGGACATCGATATTGTGTGTCTGCAGGAGTGTCTCACACCTAATGGTAAGCCCCCACCCAGTCTGCCCAATTATGTGTATTATGATCCTAGTTCTACTCACACATGTTTGATGTATGTTAAAAAGTCACTCCCGCATGTACCTCTTGTATCCAAAAAGACTACCAACCTTCAGTACCATGGGATCACTATCCACCTCGGCAACTCCACACTCAACGTGCTAAACGCCTATGCTCCCTCAGATCAGCTTCAGTACACAGATCTCCCAGACTTTTTACACACTGAGCCCACTGTCCTAATGGGTGACCTGAATACTAGACACAAGAAATTAGGTGACTCCACCACTAACACCAATGGTAGGAGACTTATCTCACTTCTCAGCGCATATGAAGATGTTCAAATTATAGGTAATAATGAACCAACACACATCTATGGCGGGGGTCTAGACAAATGTATTGGCTTTAATCTATCATACACAACTCATAGCTCTGATGTTGTCACTGATCTTATGTCTGACCACAGCCCAATCAAGCTAGTATACATGTAGCCAATGACACCCCCCACTGGTGGTAAACTCAACAGACGTAGAATCACAGTCAAGCAAGAACATGAAAGCCAGTTCATAGACTTCATCCATGACTGGTACAAGGACTACAAGCCTGACAATTACCAAAGTTTCCATGACGATCTGATAGATAGGACTTATGTATACTTCACCAACAATGCCTCCACCAAAAAAAGGAGAAAACGTGGTCAGCATAATGGGAACAGGCAACAGCAGTGCTATAATGACCCTGAGCTGAAAAAACTCAGGGCTAGGGTCAGGAGGGTGGGTAAGGGTTACAGACAACTTAGAACACCTCAAATGTTACAATTGTATCAAGCTTCCCTTGCTGCTGTCAGGGAACGTGTAAACGAACTCAGACAAAATGCATGGGAGACATATGTCAACAGCCTGAACCAACACACATCCCTCAGCAAAGCCTGGAAAGACATAAACATAATCAGAGTTAAAAACAGAAGACACGTCTCCCATCCAAACCCTCTGCAAAAGTCGAATGAGCTAATAACAAAGTGGGCTCATGTGTCGAGCTATGACATGTTACCAGCTAGGACTCGGGGACTCCTTGATGCGAAGTCTGTAGAGAGAAGTAATCTTATTAGCTTTATGCTGGGCAAACAGCACGATGAGTGTGATGTTCCATATACTGAGTGGGAGCTTGACGCCGCCTTCGCCAGGGGTAGGTCTACTTCCCCTGGAGAGGACGGAGTCACCTACAACATCATTAGACTACTAAGGCGCGTGCCAGGCAATCCATTGTTGGTATTGTACAATATGAGTCATGCCGAGGGCCAACTACCCACATCATGGACCAGCAGTATTGTTGTACCAATACCGAAACCAGGACAGCCTGATGCCTTTCGTCCCATATCACTAACCAGCTGCCTGTGTAAAACCTTTGAGAGGATGGTTCTTGGCAGACTCTTATATAGAATCAGAGAACACATGTCTCCTAACATAAATGGCTTCACCCATGGTAAAGGTGTACATAATTGCATCACCACATTCCTAACTGTGCATGGTGATGAAAGGCACAGATACACCACATTTCTTGACCTAAAAGCTGCATTTGATATTGCCAATAGGCAACTGATATTGTACGAACTAGCCAAAATGGATATAGGAGGTAGGCTGTTACACTGGATAAGTGGTTACCTAACCAACAGAAAGGCTGCTGCACTGTTTCAGGGTTACAAAAGTGAAGTTAAAGATATGCAACTTGGTACCCCTCAAGGTGGAGTACTTAGCCCCACTTTGTTCAATGTTCTTATGAATGCATTATTAAATTTAATACCAGACAACCCCAGCAATATCTCTATCAGCTATGCTGATGATATTCTTATACATACTAAAACTCATCGTGAAATGCAAACCACCCTGAACCATGTATACGCAGCCTGTGAACACCTCGGTCTTATTATCTCCACTGACAAAACTAAGGTGTTCAACAAACAAGCTGGGAACCGCAAACGCGGCCCCGCCAAGTTCAAGATAGGTAACAACACTATTGACTATGTTTCTTCTTTTAAATATCTTGGTGTTTCCGTCCCTTGTACCCTACCTGCCATACAACAGCTAACCCGCCAATGTACTGACAGACTGAGACCTCTTAGAAGTAGCGGGGTACAGCCCGCACTATGGTGCTAATATTAGAATTGTTAAAACAATGTACCTAGGCTATATAAGATCTCTGATAGATTACCACGCACCAGCCCTGGTCATTCGTGACGGGAAAGGCGTTGACAAGCTCGAGAAAATGCAAAATAAAGCCCTCAGAATTATCCTAGGATGTCCCATGAGCACTAAAGTACTTAATATGAGGAAAGAACTAGGTATACCCAGTGTTAAAGATAGAATAATTGAAGTCAACCTCATGATAGCCCTGAGGCTTCTGCGTGGTGATCCTGATAACATTGTTTCCTTAAAATTGCTAGAATGTATGAACCATGGGACTACTGAGTCTAAATGGATCCAAACTACAGCTACACATATGAAGATATTTGGACTAGACCACCTGTACAAAGTTGAGACACAACAGCGCTTCCTGCCACCCTGGCGGACAGTTCCCTTCGATATCACAATACCGACGTATCCGCCTAAAAAATTAATTATACAAAGCATTTATCTCCAACACACTGCCAAATTGAGAGCTCTTGAACACATACACACTCTACAGACTGATGATAATATCACACAGACCATCTACACTGATGGATCTCTAAACACCGCCTGTGGGAGGGCTGGAAGTGCTATTGTTGTGACTCAACCTGACGGTAATATAATTGAGAAAGGAGTTAGAATTAACAACTGGGCATCCACTCTACAAACTGAATTAGTTGCCATACTCACAGCTATTAAATTCATTGAAACCACTGTTACTGACAGTCTCATCATCACTGACTCTCTATCCTCTCTACTTGCCCTTGGTACCCTCCACTCAGGTTGTCACGATCTTGTCTCTGAAGCCAGACACAAATATGCGTGCCTTGTTGACCGGGGTGTGAGGGTCAAACTGTTGTGGATCCCCTCTCACATAGGCCTCATAAAACATGACAGAGTTGATGCCCTCGCCAAACTCGCGTCTAACAAAGACACCGTTGAATACAATTTGGGTCTGTCAAAAAGAACCCTTAAAACTGTAATTAGGAAAGAACTTATTGATGAGTTTGACGCAAGTAGACAAGTGCAAACAGGCACTAGTCGATCCACAGTTTACCATTATGAGATGTATCAAGTGAAACATGTATATGGAGCAAGTAACAAGATCACTAGATTACAAGATGTTGTAGCCGCTAGATTAAGGTTAGGATATAAGTACCTTTGGCAGTTTGTTCCTCAGGCAGATGTAAACAAAACCAAATGTAAAGTGTGTGGCCATACATTTGGCCACACACTTGAACACTACGTCCCCGACTGTGTGAAGATAGAACCTTTTAGGGACAGGTCCAAGCACACTGTGTGTGAAATGGCACAACACTTCATCTCTAATGGCAAGATAGCCGACATATTAAGATTGTATCCACTTTTTTGCACTTAGTAACTATATCAGTTCTCATGTACAGAACCAAATACGCAATGTGCTTGAATACCTCCCACGTAAATGTGAATAACAAAGTGTGAGGCCAGACATACTGCCTCACACGCCTGTTCTCACGCATTTGTGAATAAGTTACCCTTTATGTATAGAACTAAACAAATAATGTAAATGAAATACTGTGTAACTTTCAGTGCCATAATATCCTGACAACCGGGGTTAATTATTATGACCCTTTGTAAACTCTACTCTGTAATCCTTTTGCGCTACCGCTCACAGGATGAGTGTGGGGTGCACAATAAAGTAGCCGCTGCAAGCGGCAAAATCAAAAATCAAATCACCAGACTACTTATACACCACCACCACCCTCAGACTACTAATACACCATCACCACCACCCTCAGACTACTAATACACCACCACCACCCTCAGACAACTAATACACCACTACCACCCACCGCAGACTACAAATACACCACCACCACCACCACCACCCTCAGACTATTAATACATCATCACCACCACCACCCTCAGACTACTAATACACCACCACCACCCTCAAAATACTAATAAACCACCACCACCACTCTCAGACTACAAATACACAACCACCACCACCCTGAGACTACTAATACAGCACCACCCCCACCCTCTAACTATTAATACACCACCACTAGCCCCCACAGACTACTACTACACCACCACCACCACCATCCTCAGACTACTAATACACCACCACACTCAAACTACTAATACACCACCACCAGCACCCTCAGACTACTAATACACAACCACCACCACCCTCAGACTACTACTACAGCACCACCACCACCCTCTGACTATCAATACACCACCACCACCACCCTCAGACTACTAATACACCACCACCACCACCATCCTCAGACAACTAATACAACACCACCACCCTCAGAGTACTAATACACCATCTCCCTCAGACTACTAATACACCACCACCACAACCCTCAGACTACTAATACACCGACCACCACCACCCCCAGACAACTAATACACCACCACCACCACTCTCAGACTACTAATATACCTCCACCACCACCCCCAGACTGCTAATACACCACCACCACCACCAACACCCTCATAATACTAATACAGCACCACCACCATCATCAGACTACTAATGCACCATCACCACCACCCTCAGACTCCTAATACACCACCACCACCACCCTCAGACTACTAATAGACCACCACCACTACCACCTTCAGACTTCTAATACACCACCACCACCCTCAGACTACTAATACACCACCACCACCACCCCCAGACTACTAATACACCACCACCACTAACCCCGAGACTACTAATACACCACCACCACCACCCCCAGACTACTAATACACCAACACCACCATCCTCAGACTACTAATACGCCTTCACCAGCACCACCCTCAGAATTCCAGTAAGCCATCGCCACCACTACCACCCTCAAACTACTAATACACCACCACTGCCCTCAGATTACTAATGCACCACCACCACCCTCAGACTACTAATACACCACCACAACCACCTCCTTCAGACTACTAATACACCACCACCAACCTCAGACTACTAATCCACCACCACCACCACCCTCAGACTACTAATACACCACCACCACCACCCTCAGACTACTAATACACCATTGCCACCACCCTCAGACAACTAATACACCACAACCATCCTCAGAGTACTATTACACCACCACCACCACCACCCCCAAACTACTAATACACCAAAACCATCACCCGCAGACTACTAATACACCACCAACACCACCCCCAGACTATTAATACACCACCACCACCACCCTCGGACTACTAATACACCACCACCACCACCCACCAGACTACTAATACACCACCACCACCCTCAGACTACTAATACACCATCACCACCACCCTCAGACTACTAATACACCACCACCACCCTCAGACTACTAAAACACCACCACCACCACCCTCAGACTACTAACACACCACCACCACCACCACCCCCAGTCTACTAATACACTACCACCACCCTCAGACTACTAATACACCACCACCACCACCCTCAGACTACTAATACACCACCACCGCCACCACCCTCGGACTATTAATACATCACCACCACCACCCTCAGACTACCAATACATCACCACCACCACCCTCAGACTACCAATACACCACCACCACCACCCTCAGACTACTAATACACCACCACCACCACCATCCTCAGACTACTAATACACCACCACCACCCTCCAACTACAAATACACCACCACCCTCAAACTACTAATACACCACCACCACCACCCTCAGACTACTAATACACAACCATCACCACCCTCAGACTACTACTACAGCACCACCACCACCCTCTGACTATCAATACACCACCACCACCACCCTCAGACTACTAATACACCACCACCACCACCATCCTCAGACAACTAATACAACACCACCACCCTCAGAGTACTAATACACCATCTCCCTCAGACTACTAATACACCACCACCACAACCCTCAGACTACTAATACACCGACCACCACCACCCCCAGACAACTAATACACCACCACCACCACTCTCAGACTACTAATATACCTCCACCACCACCCCCAGACTGCTAATACACCACCACCACCACCACCACCCTCATAATACTAATACAGCACCACCACCACCATCAGACTACTAATACACCATCACCACCACCCTCAGACTCCTAATACACCACCACCACCACCACCACCACTCCCAGACTACTAATACAACACCACCACAACCCTCAGACTACTATTATAACACCACCACCATCCTCAGACTACTAATACACCATCACCACCACCCTCAGACTATTAATACACCACCACCAATACCACCTTCAGACTACTAATACACCACCACCACCCTCAGACTACTAATACACCACCACCACCACTCCCAGACTACTAATACACCACCACCATTAACCCCGAGACTACTAATACACCACCACCACCACCCCCAGACTACTAATACACCACCACCACCATCCTCAGACTACTAATACGCCTTCACCAGCACCACCCTCAGAATTCCAGTAAACCATCACCACCACCACCACCCTAAAACTACTAATACACCACCACTGCCCTCAGATTACTAATGCACCACCACCACCGTCAGACTACTAATACACCACCTCAACCACCACCTTCAGACTACTAATACACCACCACCAACCTCAGACTACTAATCCACCACCACCACCACCCTCAGACTAATAATACACCACCACCACCACCCTCAGACTACTAATACACCATTGCCACCACCCTCAGACAACTAATACACCACAATCACCCTCAGAGTACTATTACACCACCACCACCACCCCCAAACTACTAATACACCACCATCACCACCACCCCTAGACTATTAATACACCACCAACACCACCCCCAGACTATTAATACACCACCACTGTATGTATATTATGTATGCTGGATTATACATTATGTATGTATATTATGTATGTGCTCCATTTATGTAGCTAGCAGCGTGTGGCAATGTTATTACCATATCCCACATGCCTAATTAATGTGCCTGGCGACGTATGGAAGCTGCTAATGTATCATTGCCATACGTCGTCTATAGCAGTTGACCAAGGAGCCTAGCCGAGGAGAGTGCTGCTCCCCTTTGTGTACATACTCTTATCCAGTAAACCGAACCTACAAAACTATACAGGTGTTTGTGTTCTCTCCTGTATATAGAACTTATTATTCAGAACCTAACATGGAGCAGTGAACCGATATTACTGGATAATTATGAGTGACCGTGCAAAGTTTGTGGAAAGCCGGCTTATGGACCCCTCGCCCTGTGTCAACCGCCGCCCGCCATCCCTCCTCGAAGAATTTAGCAACTTTGAGCAGTGTCAGTGACAGTGATTTTCTGTGAAGTGTTTAGTGCATTGTGTGTTTCGTGCCATTCATGTGTGACCTTGTTCTAAAGGATTCCCAAGGTATACGGCATGTTCTGGGCATTTGTGGGGAGTAGAGTTCAGTGCACCCTCCTCTGACCGCGTCCAGAGGGTAACTGGCGACTGACTGAGTCGCCGCCTTTCCCTCCACCCCCTCACAGCGTCGTCTCCACACCCCTTCACAGCTCCTGGAGACCGCTCTCACCGCCCGGGACACACACATACATGTACTAACACTCGCTGACCGCGCGGCTTCTTTATATATATTTTATATATATAACCTACTTATCTGTGTATTTAATTAATTTTTTTGTCTGAAATCTTGTTGATACGACGGGCTGACCGGTCAACACTGATTTAAGACATAGTACACAGATGAAGTAGTTATGTCTCATGCCTTACGTAGCCGTGGACCCAGCGCCTGGATGAGTCAAGCAGATGATATTCCCCCAGAGGTGGATGACCAGGCCGGCCACGACGCTCCAGCCCCCACAACATCGCGCAGTCCCTCACCTCAATATTCAGCGTTGTCTCCAGAGATAATTGCTTTACTGAAGTTTATGAGAGATGAGAAACGCGAGGATGAAGCTCACAGACGTTTGGCGGATGAGCACAGAAGGCAAGCAGAGGCAGAACGAGACCACCAACGGAGATTGGAAGACAGTGAACGGTTTGAAGCCTTGATATCTCGCCTCACTGTTAACCAAGCCCCTGGCTCTAACACTGCCTCGGTACTGACTGGTTCAGATACCTCATCCATGCTTCCTTCACGCCCCCCAGCCCCACCTAAAGCAGCAGCTCAAACACCGCCCATCTTGAAGCCTGATGTGAATTTCCAGACTTTTCGTGAATGGCGGCGACGGTGGACTGATTATTCTACAATGGTGGATCTCCAGAGTTTGTCACAGCCTAAACAACTCATCCAGCTGCGTATGTGCCTGTCCTTGGAAATTCAGCGTGTCTTGGAACATACGTTGCAGGTACCCCCAACCTCTTCGCTGTCTGTAGAGGAGGTACTGGACGTTCTACAACGGCACATCAAAGGACAGCAGAATGAAGCTCTGCGCAGGAGGGAATTGTTTAGCTGCAGACAGATGGAGGGTGAGTCTTTTGATGCCTTTTACGTACGTCTTAAGAGAGCCTCGGAAGAGGTAGATATATGTCCAGGCCACCACCAGCAGTGCGAGGAGACCCAGTTGAAGCAGGTGATCCTGATGGGTGTTAAGGACGAGGAACTTGTCCAACGCCTCACCTCCCTCGACTCTTCCTCTTCTCTTAAGGATGTGTCGACGATATGTCGCTCCTATGAGGCTGCCAGGTGTGCCACCTCTGCCATCCGTGCTCCCCCTACAGCTGTACGCGCTGTGTCCCGGTACAAGAAGGACAAGAAGTCCGTTCCTACGCCTTCGCCCACCACGTCCACGCCCGGTTTATTTTGCAACAACTGTGGTAAGCAGCACGGAACACAGGTGTGTCCAGCTGCTCAGTCTACCTGCAACAGTTGTGACCGTAAGGGCCACTGGTCACTCACAGTACGGTGCCCAGCCAAACGCGTCCAGTGCAATGTGTGCGGTCGTCTGGGCCACTATGACAAGTGTTGCCCTTCCAACAAACCCAAGGGACCGCGTCGGCGGAAGCTTCAGCCCCCTTCCACCAGAGAGGGCCGCCCACAGTCTTCCAATCAGAGGCACGACGACTCTTGACAACGCTCGAGCCACATTAGGAATGTGTGCTCCCCCCCGCGTCCCAGGACCAAAGTCCCCCAGTACATCAGTGTCATTGTGACCTACCGCAGTGCGTCATCCCGTCTTCAGATGTTGCCCGACACCGGCGCTGATGCTACAGTCATCGGTCCCCAGCATTTGCAATGCTTGGGGCTCTCTCCAAGTGATCTAGGACCGCCCCCCAAGGATCTCCGCTTTATGGCAGATGGTTCACAGATGACCCCGGCCCTGGGTTCACTCCAAGCACAAGTCACCTTTGGCAACAGGTCGTGTCAAGCCTGGATTGATGTGCATAACGGCGTCCAGTCTCCTTTGCTGTCCTACAGACATTGTCAGGAGTTGGCCATCATCTCCCAGGACTTCCCCAAACCTATTCTTGAGGTAAAACACGCCAACAGGGTGCAAAAAGGGAGCAGCAACGACCCTGCTGCCGCCCTACCCCTGCCTCTTGCCAGTGACACCTCTCCTTCGGATGCTCGGAAGTACTTCCTGAAGGAATTCAGCGACGTTCTGGTGACCAAGTCCGCTCTGGAATCCAAGCCTCTCAAGAAGATGGCAGGTCCCCCCATGAGGATCCACCTGAGGGACGACGCGAAGCCCTTCGCTATTTACACCCCTCGACTGGTTCCCCTGGCCTTCCGCGAGGCGGTCAAAAACGAGCTGGACTCCATGGTCGCCCAAGAAATTATTGCACCAACCGGCGATGACCCGTCTCCATGGTGTCACCCGATGGTTGTCGTCGCAAAACCTAAAGGCGGTGTTCGGATCACCACTGACCTTTCCAAGCTCAACAGCCAGGTGTCTCGTCCTGCCCACCCTTCTCCCACGCCCTTTGCAGCCATACGCAGCGTGAACCCGAAGGCGTGCTTCTTCACGACAATGGACGCCCTGTGTGGATACTGGCAGATAGAGCTTGCCGAAGACGACCGACCACTCACAACTTTCATCACCCCGCATGGACGTTACAGTTATTGCCGTGGCCCCATGGGATTCGCCGCTACAGGAGACGCTTTCTGTCTTCGAGGTGATATGGCTCTACAAGGTCTGGCAAACTGCGTGAAAGTGGTCGACGACATACTCGTGTACGACGAGGATTATATGGATCACCTCTGCCGTATCTACGAGGTACTCAACAGGTGCCGGAAGCACGGCATTACCCTAAATGCCGACAAGTTTGTTCTGGCCAGCTCTTCAGTTTTCTTTTGTGGGTACACCCTCTCAGGGAATGGTATCGCAGCTGACCCGGAAAAGGTCCACGCCATCACGGATTTCCCCACCCCTGCTAACCTGACCGACTTGAGGTCCTTCATCGGTCTCGTCAACCAGTTAGCAGAGTTTTCGTCGGACATCTCCGCAGCTGCTCAACCACTTCGCCCCCTGATGAGCCCCAAGAGGACATTCCTGTGGACCCCCAACCACGACAAGGCCTTCCAGCAAGTGAAACAGGCCCTGTCTCGTCCACCTGTCCTCGCCACGTTTGACCCAGCCTTGCCGACAGTTCTGCAGACAGATGCCTCACGCTTGTATGGCGTGGGATACGCCCTACTGCAGGATCATGGTGGAGGGCAGTTCCGGCTCGTCCAGTGTGGCTCGCGTTTCCTCTCTGACACTGAGACGCGCTACGCCACTATTGAGTTGGAGCTGTTGGCTGTGGTTTGGGCGATGTCCAAGTGCAGGTTTTACCTCATAGGCCTGCAACACTTTCACCTAGTGACCGACCATCGCCCGCTTGTCCCGATCCTCAACCACTACACGCTAGACGCCGTTGAGAACCCTCGCCTCCAGCGTCTGAAAGAGAAGCTCTCGGCGTACATCTTCACTGCAGTGTGGCGTGCTGGCAAGGAGCTCTGCATCCCTGATGCCTTATCCCGCTCTCCTGTCAGCCGCCCTACTCCAGAAGATCATGTGCTCGACGCCGACCTCGCTCTCTCCGTCAGGACTGTGGTCACTCTCCATGCCGTCCAATCCCTTCGTTCGGACCTGTCACCAGATGACGACAAGGCAATGGAGGACCTTCGAACAGCGGCCCGAGATGACCCTTCCTACGTCCGACTTGTCGAGCGTGTGAGGAATGGATTTCCTAGCAACCGCTACGATCTTCACAACACCCTGCTCCTGTATTGGAAACTCCGCGATGAACTCTACTGCGACGGAGACCTCGTTCTGTACGGAGCACGTGTAGTTGTCCCTGCTGCATCACGTCCCCACGCCTTGGCTCGCCTTCACGACAGTCACCGTGGAGCTGAGGCCACCAAACGACGTGCACGACAGACTGTGTTCTGGCCCGGCATCAACTCCGACATCTCCAATGTCGTCCGTGCGTGTGAGCCCTGCCAAGTATTACAACCCAGCCAGCAGCAGGAACCCTTCATGAGTGACGACAACCCCACCCGCCCCTTTGAGTCTGTGTCGGCCGACTTTTTCTGTGTGTCAGGAAAGTCCTTCCTCGTTATCGTCGACCGTCTCTCTGGTTGGCCGGTTGTCATCAAGTGCGGTAATTACACGACGTCTGCCGCCACCATCAGCAAGTTCCGCCACTACTTCCGTGACGTGGGCGTTCCTGTACGCCTGCGAACCGACGGAGGGCCTCAGTTCACAAGCCGGGACTTTGCTGTGTTCCTTGACCGATGGGGAGTCCGGCATGTGTTGTCATCGCCCCATTACCCGCAGTCCAACGGCCACGCTGAGGCTGCTGTCAAATCCCTGAAGCACCTCATCCTTAAGGTGGCCCCTTCTGGGAACATTGACTGCGAGGCCTTCGACAGGGGTCTTCTTGAACTCCGCAACACACCTAACTACACCGGACGCTCCCCTGCCCAGGTTTTGTACGGACGCCCCCTTCGTTCTTGTGTCCCTGCTCACCCTCAATCCTTCTCCAAGGAGTGGCAGGCCAAGACAGAGGATTGTGATCGCCGAGCCGCCGAACGTGTTCAGGACGTCGTCGCCGGCTACAACGACCACGCCCGCTCTCTCCCCAGGTTGAGTGTCGGCACCCAAGTCCGTGTTCAGGACCCGACCTCCCTACGTTGGGACAAAGTAGGCGTAGTCATGGGTCTCGGCAGGTCACGGGACTACCAGGTGCGGTTACCCAGTGGTCGTGTGTGGTGGAGGAACCGCCGTTTTCTCCGACCCGTAACAATGCCTTCTGCTGGCCCCGCCACCAGTGTTGAGTCCCATACCCTTCCCAGTGATGAAGTCCCTCGACGCTCAGAACGGATCCAAAAGAAAAGGTCCGCTCAAGACTTTGCTATGAGATTGATTTTTGATTTTGCCGCTTGCAGCGGCTACTTTATTGTGCACCCCACACTCATCCTGTGAGCGGTAGCGCAAAAGGATTACAGAGTAGGGTTTACAAAGGGTCATAATAATTAACCCCCGTTGTCAGGATATTATGGCACTGAAAGTTACACAGTATTTCATTTACATTATTTGTTTAGTTCTATACATAAAGGGTAACTTATTCACAAATGCGTGAGAACAGGCGTGTGAGGCAGTATGTCTGGCCTCACACTTTGTTATTCACATTTACGTGGGAGGTATTCAAGCACATTGCGTATTTGGTTCTGTACATGAGAACTGACATAGATACTAAGTGCAAAAAAGTGGATACAATCTTAATATGTCGGCTATCTTGCCATTAGAGATGAAGTGTTGTGCCATTTCACACACAGTGTGCTTGGACCTGTCCCTAAAAGGTTCTATCTTCACACAGTCGAGGACGTAGTGTTCAAGTGTGTGGCCATATGTATGGCCACACACTTTACATTTAGTTTTGTTTACATCTGCTTGAGGAACATACTGCCAAAGGTACTTATATCCTAACCTTAATCTAGCTGTTACAACATCTTGTAATCTAGTGATCTTGTTACTTGCTCCATAAACGTGTTTCACTTGATACATCTCATCATGGTAAACTATGGATTGACTAGTGCCTGTTTGCACTTGTCTACTTGCGTCAAACTCATCAATAAGTTCTTTCCTAATTACAGTTTTAAGGGTTCTTTTTGACAGACCCAAATTGTATTCAACGGTGTCTTTGTTAGACGCGAGTTTGGCGAGGGCATCAACTCTGTCATGTTTTATGAGGCCTATGTGAGAGGGGATCCACAACAGTTTGACCCTGACACCCCGGTCAACAAGGCACGCATATTTGTGTCTGGCTTCAGAGACAAGAGCGTGACAACCTGAGTCGAGGGTACCAAGGGCAAGTAGTGAGGATAGAGAGTCAGTGATGATGAGACTGTCAGTAACAGTGGTTTCAATGAATTTAATAGCTGTGAGTATGGCAACTAATTCAGTTTGTAGAGTGGATGCCCAGTTGTTAATTCTAACTCCTTTCTCAATTATATTACCGTCAGGTTGAGTCACAACAATAGCACTTCCAGCCCTCCCACAGGCGGTGTTTAGAGACCCATCAGTGTAGATGGTCTGTGTGATATTATCATCAGTCTGTAGAGTGTGTATGTGTTCAAGAGCTCTCAATTTGGCAGTGTGTTGGAGATAAATGCTTTGTATAATTAATTTTTTAGGCGGATACGTCGGTATTGTGATATCGAAGGGAACTGTCCGCCAGGGTGGCAGGAAGCGCTGTTGTGTCTCAACTTTGTACAGGTGGTCTAGTCCAAATATCTTCATATGTGTAGCTGTAGTTTGGATCCATTTAGACTCAGTAGTCCCATGGTTCATACATTCTAGCAATTTTAAGGAAACAATGTTATCAGGATCACCACGCAGAAGCCTCAGGGCTATCATGAGGTTGACTTCAATTATTCTATCTTTAACACTGGGTATACCTAGTTCTTTCCTCATATTAAGTACTTTAGTGCTCATGGGACATCCTAGGATAATTCTGAGGGCTTTATTTTGCATTTTCTCGAGCTTGTCAACGCCTTTCCCGTCACGAATGACCAGGGCTGGTGCGTGGTAATCTATCAGAGATCTTATATAGCCTAGGTACATTGTTTTAACAATTCTAATATTAGCACCATAGTGCGGGCTGTACCCCGCTACACTTCTAAGAGGTCTCAGTCTGTCAGTACATTGGCGGGTTAGCTGTTGTATGGCAGGTAGGGTACAAGGGACGGAAACACCAAGATATTTAAAAGAAGAAACATAGTCAATAGTGTTGTTACCTATCTTGAACTTGGCGGGGCCGCGTTTGCGGTTCCCAGCTTGTTTGTTGAACACCTTAGTTTTGTCAGTGGAGATAATAAGACCGAGGTGTTCACAGGCTGCGTATACATGGTTCAGGGTGGTTTGCATTTCACGATGAGTTTTAGTATGTATAAGAATATCGTCAGCATAGCTGATTGAGATATTGCTGGGGTTGTCTGGTATTAAATTTAATAATGCATTCATAAGAACATTGAACAAAGTGGGGCTAAGTACTCCACCTTGAGGGGTACCAAGTTGCATATCTTTAACTTCACTTTTGTATCCCTGAAACAGTGCAGCAGCCCTTCTGTTGGTTAGGTAACCACTTATCCAGTGTAACAGCCTACCTCCTATATCCATTTTGGCTAGTTCGTACAATATCAGTTGCCTATTGGCAATATCAAATGCAGCTTTTAGGTCAAGAAATGTGGTGTATCTGTGCCTTTCATCACCATGCACAGTTAGGAATGTGGTGATGCAATTATGTACACCTTTACCATGGGTGAAGCCATTTATGTTAGGAGACATGTGTTCTCTGATTCTATATAAGAGTCTGCCAAGAACCATCCTCTCAAAGGTTTTACACAGGCAGCTGGTTAGTGATATGGGACGAAAGGCATCAGGCTGTCCTGGTTTCGGTATTGGTACAACAATACTGCTGGTCCATGATGTGGGTAGTTGGCCCTCGGCATGACTCATATTGTACAATACCAACAATGGATTGCCTGGCACGCGCCTTAGTAGTCTAATGATGTTGTAGGTGACCCCGTCCTCTCCAGGGGAAGTAGACCTACCCCTGGCGAGGGCGGCGTCAAGCTCCCACTCAGTATATGGAACATCACACTCATCGTGCTGTTTGCCCAGCATAAAGCTAATAAGATTACTTCTCTCTACAGACTTCGCATCAAGGAGTCCCCGAGTCCTAGCTGGTAACATGTCATAGCTCGACACATGAGCCCACTTTGTTATTAGCTCATTCGACTTTTGCAGAGGGTTTGGATGGGAGACGTGTCTTCTGTTTTTACCTCTGATTATGTTTATGTCTTTCCAGGCTTTGCTGAGGGATGTGTGTTGGTTCAGGCTGTTGACATATGTCTCCCATGCATTTTGTCTGAGTTCGTTTACACGTTCCCTGACAGCAGCAAGGGAAGCTTGATACAATTGTAACATTTGAGGTGTTCTAAATTGTCTGTAACCCTTACCCACCCTCCTGACCCTAGCCCTGTGTTTTTTCAGCTCAGGGTCATTATAGCACTGCTGTTGCCTGTTCCCATTATGCTGACCACGTTTTCTCCTTTTTTTGGTGGAGGCATTGTTGGTGAAGTATACATAAGTCCTATCTATCAGATCGTCATGGAAACTTTGGTAATTGTCAGGCTTGTAGTCCTTGTACCAGTCATGGATGAAGTCTATGAACTGGCTTTCATGTTCTTGCTTGACTGTGATTCTACGTCTGTTGAGTTTACCACCAGTGGGGGTGCCATTGGCTACATGTATACTAGCTTGGATTGGGCTGTGGTCAGACATAAGATCAGTGACAACATCAGAGCTATGAGTTGTGTATGATAGATTAAAGCCAATACATTTGTCTAGACCCCCGCCATAGATGTGTGTTGGTTCATTATTACCTATAATTTGAACATCTTCATATGCGCTGAGAAGTGAGATAAGTCTCCTACCATTGGTGTTAGTGGTGGAGTCACCTAATTTCTTGTGTCTAGTATTCAGGTCACCCATTAGGACAGTGGGCTCAGTGTGTAAAAAGTCTGGGAGATCTGTGTATTGAAGCTGATCTGAGGGAGCATAGGCGTTTAGCACGTTGAGTGTGGAGTTGCCCAGGTGGATAGTGATCCCATGGTACTGAAGGTTGGTAGTCTTTTTGGATACAAGAGGTACATGCGGGAGTGACTTCTTAACATACATCAAACATGTGTGAGTAGAACTAGGATCATAATACACATAATTGGGCAGACTGGGTGGGGGCTTACCATTAGGTGTGAGACACTCCTGCAGACACACAATATCGATGTCCTCAGTCACAACTTTGTGGTGTAGGTCAGGGTATCGTTTTCTAAGGGATGAGATGTTCCAACTCATCACCTTCACCGCTCTGTATCTTTGTCTGGTATTAACATTGGCCATTATGAAATGTATTTGGAATTTTGTCTGGTATTAACACTGGCCATTATGAAATGTATTTGGAAAGAAGCAAAAGGCACTGTATGATACTGTTCTTTTCTGCGCTGCCTGTCCCTTCGGCAGGCAGTAGGCCAGTTAACCTTTTGGAAACATTTCTGGAGCATGTACGGCTCAACAATTGTTGTATTTCAGTGGCAGACAACAACTCACTTTGGTTACACTCGACATCACCACCATTTTCTGTTTGTGCTTGTTCATCTTCACTGACCATGTCCACAGAGGCATCAGTAGAACTGTTACCAGTATCACTATTTTCCTCTGCGTGGACACTAGTTCCTGGTGGGTCTTGAGTTTCCACATCTGGTACTGACATCTGAATGTCTTCAGTTTGACTGCAATTTTTCCGAAGTTGCTGCACTGTGTTGGTGGTGTTTTTTTCCTTTAGTGTATCACAGAGGCTCTTAAACATTTCAGTTTGAGCTTGAGCTTGAGCTGTAACCTGAGCTTTGAGTTCTTTAATTTCATTTTTCACATCATTGATCTCTTCACGATATGCATGGAGTGTGTTGGCAGCTACCTGTTGTGTCGGTACGTCTGTGTTGCCCCATGCTGATCTTTCGATGACTGCTGGTGATGATCCTGGAGCTTTGGTGGGGAGGGCAGGCCAGGGGTTGGCCGTAGGGAGTACCCTAGCAGCATTAGTGTTTCTTGAGACCTGCCTGGGTGGCGGGCCTGGGCGCTGAAGGGGTGTAGGAGCTCTAGAACAGTTAGGGTGCCATACAGGAACTCCAACTGTTTTGCAGTTAATACACTTCTGTTGGATGACACCCCCTTGAGCAACTGTATCTCTGCAAACCTGTGTTGCATGTTGCCTTGAGCAGAGACCACACCACGGCTTAGTCGAGGGGCATAACCGGGACACATGGCCCCAGTGCTGACAGTTGTAACACCTCCGGTTAGGGGGCTGATAGAGAGTTACCTTCAGAGTCCGATAGGCACCACGGACTCGAATGGTCCTGGGTGGGTCTTCCGAGCCAACCCAGTCTGCAATGACTGCATTCTTGCCCCTGAGTCGCTTCGTCCTTCTGATGTAGGGATGGGCTTCTAGTAGTGTAGGGGTCTGGTACTGGTCGAGCCCAATGATTATTATGGTCTTCTTGCTCGATGGTTGGGATGATTGTTCCATGGTTATTCCCCTTATGCTATTGGTGAGGAGATCCTGTATGACTGCTGGTTCGTTTCTAATCAGAACATGATCTTGTGTACCGACTCTGAACTGAAACTCAGCCTCAGGATATTTGTCTTCCGCATCGTTCAGCCAGAGATACTTGTCTTCAGGTGATGTGCCTCCAGGGAAGTACAATCTTACTCTCTTGGGGGGTTGTGGTTGTAGTTGATTGTCTCTGAGTCTTTCTGCCTTTTCGGCCTTCCGCTTGTTCCTGGACTGAACTAGGTGAAAGCCATCTTCTCCGTTGGTGTCAAGGTCAACACCACAGTCGCCTGGCTCACTCAGTGCATCAGGAGAGTTAAAGCGAGCAGCTGTGTCTCCAGTCAACTCAGACATGGTGGAGTTACAGGGCTCGACTTATATGCCTACGTCAGAGGGCCGAGGACTGCTTGGCACTCCTAGGAAGTCAGCGGTGGTTGGGAGGTGCGAGGGTAGGAGGGCCTCCTGGGAGCGGAGGGAGTGTGGTGTAAGGTAACAGGTGTATTCTCAGTTTATAAGCACTTTTATTACACTTCACTTGTTCTTAATAGTAACTCTGTTTTTCTGACGGCACAACACCTCAGACCATCCTCACTTGGTTCGTCGAGACCCTACATTAAGTGTCCGTTACTATGGTGGAGGTGGGGGTGGGGGCGACCGCATGGGCAGCACTCTCAGCCCCATAGGGGCGATAGTCTCGGGACCACCCCTGTCAAAGCAGGCCTAACGACACTGACCTCAGCGCCGAGCCCCCTCATTATTCCACCACTAACTCAGCAATGGGTCACCACTCACTTGGAGAACGCCGGTGAACACACGGAATATTTACAATTTATGCCGTCGGGGATGAGAAGAAACCTTGGGTGGCAATGTTTAAGGTGACATCCGATATTCACTGACACATTGTCAAATTCCCGCTCCCACACAGCGAGTATGTCCCCACCAATAACACTTTAGATCGGAGAATATGTCTGGCCAGCCGTGTTGACCTGACCTGACCTGACGCGCGACTGTTGCTATGAGCGTATAGGGGGGAGGGAGGTGTATGTATATTATGTATGCTGGATTATACATTATGTATGTATATTATGTATGTGCTCCATTTATGTAGCTAGCAGCGTGTGGCAATGTTATTACCATATCCCACATGCCTAATTAATGTGCCTGGCGACGTATGGAAGCTGCTAATGTATCACTTGCAATACGTCGTCTATAGCAGTTGACCAAGGAGCCTAGCCGGGGAGAGTGCTGCTCCCCTTTGTGTACATACTCTTATCCAGTAAACCGAACCTACAAAACTATACAGGTGTTTGTGTTCTCTCCTGTATATAGAACTTATTATTCAGAACCTAACAACCACCACCACCCTCAGACTACTAATACACCACCACCACCACCCACCAGACTACTAATACACCACCACCACCCTCAGACTACTAATACACCATCACCACCACCCTCAGACTACTAATACACCACCACCACCCTCAGACTACTAATACACCACCACCACCACCCTCAGACTACTAACACACCACCACCACCACCACCCCCAGTCTACTAATACACTACCACCACCCTCAGACTACTAATACACCACCACCACCACCCTCAGACTACTAATACACCACCACCGCCACCACCCTCAGACTATTAATACATCACCGCCACCACCACCCTCAGACTACCAATGCATCACCACCACCACCCTCAGACTACCAATATACCACCACCACCACCCTCAGACTACTAATACACCACCACTTCTACCCTCAGACTACTAATACCCACACCATCACCCTCAGACTACTAATACACCACCACCCTGAGACTACTAATACACCATCACCACCCTCAGACTACTAATACACCATCACCACCACCCTCAGACTACTAATACACCACCACCACCCTCAGACTACTAATACACCACCACCACCACCCTCAGACTACTAACACACCACCACCACCACCACCCCCAGTCTACTAATACACTACCACCACCCTCAGACTACTAATACACCACCACCACCACCCTCAGACTACTAATACACCACCACCGCCACCACCCTCAGACTATTAATACATCACCGCCACCACCACCCTCAGACTACCAATGCATCACCACCACCACCCTCAGACTACCAATATACCACCACCACCACCCTCAGACTACTAATACACCACCACTTCTACCCTCAGACTACTAATACCCACACCATCACCCTCAGACTACTAATACACCACCACCCTGAGACTACTAATACACCATCACCACCACCCTTAGACTACTAATACAACACCACCACCACCGTCAGACTACTAATACAACACCACCACCACCCTCAGACTACTAATACACCACCACCACCACCACCACTACCACCACCACCCCCAGACTACTAATACACCACTACCACCACCCTCAGACTACTGATACACCACCACTACCACCCTCAGACAACTAATACTCAACCACCACCGACCACAGACTACTAATACACCACCACCACCACCAACCCTCAGACTATTAATACATCATCACCACCACCATCCTCAGACTACTAATACGCATCCACCAGCACCACCCTCAGAATTTCAGTAAACCACCACCACCACCACCACCCTCAAACTACTAGTACACCATCACTACCCTCAGACTACTAATGCACCACCACCACCCTCAGACTACTAATACGCCACCACCACCCTCAGACTACTAATACACCACCACCGCCCTCAAACTACTAATCCACCACCACCACCACCCTCAGACTACAAATACACCACCACCACCACCCTCAGACTACTAATACACCATTGCCACCACCCTCAGACAACTAATACACCACCAC
This sequence comes from Homarus gammarus, assembly GCA_958450375.1. Lineage (NCBI taxonomy): Eukaryota > Metazoa > Arthropoda > Malacostraca > Decapoda > Nephropidae > Homarus > Homarus gammarus. The sequence goes on from CAUDMG010003755.1 coordinate 45,716, forward strand.
CACCCTCAGACAACTATTACACCACCACCACCACCCCCAAACTACTAATATACCACCACCACCACCCCCAGACTACTAATACACCACCAACACCACCCCCAGACTATTAATACACCACCACCACCACCCTCAGACTACTAATACACCACCACCACCCTCAGACCACTAATACACCACCACCACCACCCATAAGACTACTAATACACCACCACCACCCTCAGACAACTAATACACCATCACCACCACCCTCAGACTACTAATACACCACCACCACCACCCTCAAACTACTAATACACCACCACCACCACCCTCAGACTACTAACACACCACCACCACCACCACCCCCAGTCAACTAATACACCACCACCACCCTCAGACTACTAATATACCACCACCACCACCCTCAGACTACTAATACACCACCACCACTACCCTCAGACTACTAATACACCACCACCACCACCCTCAGACTACTAATACAACACCACCACCCTCAGACTACTAATACACCACCACCACCACCACCCCCCAGACTACTAATACACCACCACCACCACCCCCAGAGTACTAATACACCACCACCACCACCACCACCCTCAGACTACTAATAGACCACGACCATCACCCTCAGCCTACTAATACAACCCCACCACCACCACCCTCAGACTTGTAATACACCACCACCACCACCCTCAGACCACTAATAAAACACCACCACCACCGTCAGAATACTAATACAACACCACCACCACCCTCAGACTACTAATACACCTCCACCACCACCACCCCCAGACTACTAATACACCACCACCACCACCCTCAGACTACTAATACACCACCACCACCACCCTCAGACAACTAATACACCACCACCACCCACCGCAGACTACTAATACACCACCACCACCACCACCCTCAGACTATTAATACATCATCACCACCACCACCCTCAGACTACTAATACACCACCACGACCCTCAAAATACAAATACACCACCACCACCACCACCCTCAGACTTCAAATACACAACCAACACCACCCTCAGACTACTAATACAGCACCACCACCACCCTCTGACTATTAATACACCACCACTACCACCCACAGTCTACTAATACACCACCACCACCACCATCCTCAGACTACTAATACACCACCACCACCCTCCAACTACTAATACACCACCACCCTCAAACTACTAATACACCACCACCACCACCCTCAGACTACTAATACACAACCACCACCACCCTCAGACTACTAATACAGCACCACCACCACCACCCTCTGACTATCAATACACCACCATCACCACCCTCAGACTACTAATACACCACCACCACCGCCATCCTCAGACAACTAATACAACACCACCACCCTGAGAGTACTAATACACCACCTCCCTCAGACTACTAATACACCACCACCACCACTCTCAGATTACTAATATACCACCACCACCACCCCCAGACTACTAATACACCACCACCACCACCACCACCCTCATAATACTAATACAGCACCACCACCATCATCAGACTACTAATACACCATCACCACCACCCTCAGACTCCTAATACACCACCACCCCCACTCCTAGACTACTAATACAACACCACCACAACCCTCAGACTACTAATACAACACCACCACCATCCTCAGACTACTAATACACCATCTCCACCACCCTCAGACTATTAATACACCACCACCACTACCACCTTCAGACTACTAATACACCAACACCACCACCCCCAGACTACTAATACACCACCACCACTAACCCCGAAACTACTAATACACCACCACCACCACCACCCCCAGACTACTAATACACCACCACCACCATCCTCAGACTACTAATACGCCTTCACCAGCACCACCCTCAGAATTTCAGTAAACCATCACCACCACCACCACCCTCAAACTACTAATACACCACCACAGCCCTCAGATTACTAATGCACCACCACCACCCTCAGACTACTAATACGCCACCACAACCACCACCTTCAGACTAGAATTGTTAAAACACTGTACCTAGGCTATATAAGATCTCTGATAGATTACAACGCACCAGCCCTGGTCATTCGTGACGGGAAAGGCGTTGACAAGCTCGAGAAAATGCAAAATAAAGCCCTCAGAATTATCCTAGGATGTCCCATGAGCACTAAAGTGCTTAATATGAGGAAAGAACTAGGTATATTTAGTGTTAAAGATAGAATAATTGAAGTCAACCTCATGATAGCCCTGAGGCTTCTGCGTGGTGATCCTGATAACATTGTTTCCTTAAAATTGCTAGAATGTATGAACCATGGGACTACTGAGTCTAAATGGATCCAAACTACAGCTACACATATGAAGATATTTGGACTAGACCACCTGTACAAAGTTGAGACACAACAGCGCTTCCTGCCACCCTGGCGGACAGTTCCCTTCGATATCACAATACCGACGTATCCGCCTAAAAAATTAATTATACAAAGCATTTATCTCCAACACACTGCCAAATTGAGAGCTCTTGAACACATACACACTCTACAGACTGATGATAATATCACACAGACCATCTACACTGATGGGTCTCTAAACACCGCCTGTGGGAGGGTTGGAAGTGCTATTGTTGTGACTCAACCTGACGGTAATATAATTGAGAAAGGAGTTAGAATTAACAACTGGGCATCCACTCTACAAACTGAATTAGTTGCCATACTCACAGCTATTAAATTCATTGAAACCACTGTTACTGACAGTCTCATCATCACTGACTCTCTATCCTCACTACTTGCCCTTGGTACCCTCGACTCAGGTTGTCACGCTCTTGTCTCTGAAGCCAGACACAAATATGCGCGCCTTGTTGACCGGGGTGTCAGGGTCAAACTGTTGTGGATCCCCTCTCACATAGGCCTCATAAAACATGACAGAGTTGATGCCCTCGCCAAACTCGCGTCTAACAAAGACACCGTTGAATACAATTTGGGTCTGTCAAAAAGAACCCTTAAAACTGTAATTAGGAAAGAACTTATTGATGAGTTTGACGCAAGTAGACAAGTGCAAACAGGCACTAGTCAATCCATAGTTTACCATGATGAGATGTATCAAGTGAAACATGTTTATGGAGCAAGTAACAAGATCACTAGATTACAAGATGTTGTAACAGCTAGATTAAGGTTAGGATATAAGTACCTTTGGCAGTATGTTCCTCAAGCAGATGTAAACAAAACTAAATGTAAAGTGTTTGGCCATACATATGGCCACACACTTGAACACTACGTCCTCGACTGTGTGAAGATAGAACCTTTTAGGGACAGGTCCAAGCACACTGTGTGTGAAATGGCACAACACTTCATCTCTAATGGCAAGATAGCCGACATATTAAGATTGTATCCACTTTTTTGCAGTTAGTATCTATGTCAGTTCTCATGTACAGAACCAAATACGCAATGTGCTTGAATACCTCCCACGTTAATGTGAATAACAAAGTGTGAGGCCAGACATACTGCCTCACACGCCTGTTCTCACGCATTTCTGAATAAGTTACCCTTAATGTATAGACCTAAACAAATAATGTAAATGAAATACTGTGTAACTTTCAGTGCCATAATATCCTGACAACCGGGATTAATTATTATGACCCTTTGTAAACCCTACTCTGTAATCCTTTTGCGTTACCGCTCACAGGATGAGTGTGGGGTGCACAATAAAGTAGCCGCTGCAAGCGGCAAAATCAAAATCATTCAGACTACTAATACACCACCACCACCCTCAGACTACTAATCCACCACCACCACCACCCTCAGACTACTAATACACCACCACCACCACCCTCAGACTACTAATACACCATTGCCACCACCCTCAGACAACTAATACACCACAACCACCCTCAGAGTACTATTACACCACCACCACCACCCCCAAACTACTAATACACCACCACTACCACCCCCAGACTACTAATACACCACCAACACCACCCCCAGACTATTAATACACCACCACCACCACCCTGAGACTACTAATACACCACCACCACCCTAAGACCACTAATACACCACCACCACCACCCAGCAGACTACTAATACACCACCACCACCCTCAGACTACTAATACACCATCACCACCACCCTCAGACTACTAATACACCACCACCACCCTCAGACTACTAATACACCACCACCACCACCCTCAGACTACTAACACACCACCACCCCCAGTCTACTAATACACCACCACCACCCTCAGACTACTAATACACCACCACCACCACCCTCAGACTACTAATACACCACCACCACTACCCTCAGACTACTAATGCACCACCACCACCAACCCTCAGACTACTAATACACCACCACCACCACCCTCAGACTACTAATACACCATTGCCACCACCCTCAGACAACTAATACACCACAACCACCCTCAGAGTACTATTACACCACCACCACCACCCCCAAACTACTAATACACCACCACCACCACCCCCAGACTACTAATACACCACCAACACCACCCCCAGACTATTAATACACCACCACCACCACCCTCAGACTACTAATACACCACCACCACCCTAAGACCACTAATACACCACCACCACCACCCACCAGACTACTAATACACCACCACCACCCTCAGACTACTAATACACCATCACCACCACCCTCAGACTACTAATACACCACCACCACCCTCAGACTACTAATACACCACCACCACCACCCTCAGACTACTAACACACCACCACCCCCAGTCTACTAATACACCACCACCACCCTCAGACTACTAATACACCACCACCACCACCCTCAGACTACTAATACACCACCACCACTACCCTCAGACTACTAATGCACCACCACCACCAACCCTCAGACTACTAATACACTACCACCACCCTAAGACTACTAATACACCACCCACAGACTACTAATACACCACCACCACCACCCTCAGACTACTAATACAATACCACCATCCTCAGACTACTAATACACCACCACCACCACACACCCAGTCTACTAATACACCACCACCACCACCCCCAGAGTACTAATGCACCACCACCACCACCACCCTCAGACTACTAATACACCACCACCACCACCACCCTCAGACAACACATACACCACCACCACCAACCGCAGAATACTAATACACCACCACCCTCAGACTACTAATACACCACCACCACCACCACCCTCAGACAACAAATACACCACCACCACCAACCGCAGACTACTAATACACCACCACCCTCAGACTATTAATGCATCATCACCACCACCACCCTCAGACTACTAATACACCACCACCACCACCAACCCTCAAACTACTAATACACTACCACCACCACCCTCAGACTACTAATACACAACCACCACCACCCTCAGACTAACTAATACAGCACCACCACCACCCTCTGACTATTAATACACCACCACCACCACCCTCAGACTACTAATAAACCACCACCACCACCATCCTCAGACTACTAATACACCACCACCACCCGCAGACAACTAATACACCATTACCACCAACCTAATACACCATCACCACCACCCTCAGACTACTAATACACCTACAACCACCATCCCCAGACTACTACAACACCACCACCGCCCTCATCACCACCACCACCCTCAAATTACTAATACACCACCACCACCACCACCCTCAAACTATTAATACACCACCACCACCACCCTCAGACTATTCATACACCACCACCACCACCCTCAGACTACTAATACACCACCACCACCAGCACCCTCAGACTACTAATACACCACCACCACCCTCAGACTACTAATACACCATCACCAACACCGTAATACACCACCACGACCACCACCCTCAGACTACTAATACACCACTACCACCACCACCCCCAGATTACTAATACGCCACCACAACCACCCTCAGACTATTAATACATCATCACCACCACCACCCTCAGACTACTAATACACCACCACGACCACCACCAGACTACTAATACGCCACCATCACCACCCTCAGACTATTAATACATCATCACCACCACCACCACCCTCAGACTACTAATACACCACCACCACCCTCAAGCTACTAATAAACCACCACCACCACCACCCTCAGACTACTAATACACCATCACCACCACCCCCAGACTACTAATACACCACCACCATCGCTCTCAGACTACGTAGGCATATAAGTCGAGCCCTGTAACTCCACCATGTCTGAGTTGACTGGAGACCCAGCTACTCGCTTTAACTCTCCTGATGCACTGAGTGAGCCAGGCGACTGTGGTGTTGACCTTGACACCAACGGAGAAGATGGCTTTCAACTAGTTCAGTCCAGGAACAAGCGGAAGGCCGAAAAGGCAGAAAGACTTAGAGACAATCAACTACAACCACAACCCCCCATGAGAGTAAGATTATACTTCCCTGGAGGTACATCACCTGAAGACAAGTATCTCTGGCTGAACGATGCGGAAGACAAATACCCTGAGGTTGAGTTTCAGTTCAGAGTCGGTACACAAGATCATGTTCTGATTAGAAACGACCCAGCAGTCATACAGGATCTCCTCACCAATAGCATAAGGGGAATAACCATGGAACAATCATCCCAACCATCGAGCAAGAAAACCATCTTAATTATTGGGCTCGACCAGTACCAGACCCCTACACTACTAGAAGCTCATCCCTACATCAGAAGGACGAAGCGACTCAGGGGAAAGAATGCAGTCATTGCAGACTGGGTTGGCTCGGAAGACCCACCCAAGACCATTCGAGTCCGTGGTGCCTATCGGACTCTGAAGGTAACTCTCTATCAGCCCCCTAACCGGAGGTGCTACAACCGTCAGCACCGGGGCCATGTGGCCCGGTTATGCCCCTCGACTAAGCCGTGGTGTGGTCTCTGCTCAAGGCAACATGCAACACAGGTTTGCAGAGATACAGTTGCTCAAGGGGGTGTCATCCAACGGAAGCGTATTAATTGCAAAACAGTTGGAGTTCCTGTATGGCACCCTAACTGTTCTAGAGCTCCTACACCCCTTCAGCTCCCAGACCCGCCACCCAGGCAGGTCTCAAGAAACACTAATGCTGCTAGGGTACTCCCTACGGCCAACCCCTGGCCCGCCCTCCCCACCAAAGCTCCAGGATCATCACCAGCAGTCATCGAAAGATCAGCAAGGGCAACACAGACGTACCGACACAACAGGTAGCTACCAACACACTCCATGAACACGCACAACGTGAAGAGATCAATGATTTGAAAAATGAAATTAAAGAACTCAAAGCTCGGTTTACAGCTCAAACTGAAATGTTAAGGAGCCTCTGTGATACACTAAAGGAAAAAAACACCACCAACACAGTGCAGCAGCTACGGAAAAATTACAGTCAAACTGAAGACATTCAGATGTCAGTACCAGATGTGGAAACTCAAGACCCACAAGGAACTAGTGTCCACGCAGAGGAAAATAGTGATACTGGTAACAGTTCTACTGATGCCTCTGTGGACATGGTCAGTGAAGATGAACAAGCACAAACAGAAAATGGTGGTGATGTCGAGTGTAACCAAAGTGTGTTGTTGTCTGCCACTGAAATACAACAATTGTTGAGCCGTACGTGCTCCAGAAATGTTTCAAAAAGGTTAACTGGCCTACTGCCTGCCGAAGGGACAGGCAGCGCAGAAAAGAACAGTATCATACAGTGCCTTTTGCTCCTTCCAAATACATTTCATAATGGCCAGTGTTAATACCAGACAAAGTTCCAAATACATTTCATAATGGCCAGTGTTAATACCAGGCAAAGATACAGAGCGGTGAAGGTGATGAGTTGGAACATCTCATCCCTTAGAAAACGATACCCTGACCTACACCACAAAGTTGTAACTGAGGACATCGATATTGTGTGTCTGCAGGAGTGTCTCACACCTAATGGTAAGCTCCCACCCAGTCTGCCAAATTATGTGTATTATGATCCAAGTTCTACTCACACATGTTTGATGTATGTTAAGAAGTCACTCCCGCATGTACCTCTTGTATCCAAAAAGACTACCAACCTTCAGTACCATGGGATCACTATCCACCTGGACAACTCCACACTCAACGTGCTAAACGCCTATGCTCCCTTAGATCAGTTTTAGTACACAGATCTCCCAGACTTTTTACACACTGAGCCCACTGTCCTAATGGGTGACCTGAATACTAGACACAAGAAAATAGGTGACTCCACCACTAACACCAATGGTAGGAGACTTATCTCACTTCTCAGCGCATATGAAGATGTTCAAATTATAGGTAATAATGAACCAACACACATCTATGGCGGGGGTCTAGACAAATGTATTGGCTTCAATCTATCATACACGGGGGTCTAGACAAATGTATTGGCTTCAATCTATCATACACAACTCATAGCTCTGATGTTGTCATTGATCTTATGTCTGACCACAGCCCAATCCAAGCTAGTATACATGTAGCCAATGACACCCTCACTGGTGGAAAACTCAATAGACGTAGAATCACAGTCAAGCAAGAACATGAAAGCCAGTTCATAGACTTCATCCATAACTGGTACAAGGACTACAAGCCTGATAACTACCAAAGTTTCCATGACGATTTGATAGATAGGACTTATGTATACTTCACCAACAATGCCTCCACCAAAAAAAGGAGAAAACGTGGTCAGCATAATGGGAACAGGCAACAGCAGTGCTATAATGACCCTGAGCTGAAAAAACTCAGGGCTAGGGTCAGGAGGGTAGGTAAGGGTTACAGACAATTTATAACACCTCAAATGTTACAATTGTATCAAGCTTCCCTTGCTGCTGTCAGGGAACGTGTAAACGAACTCAGACAAAATGCATGGGAGACATATGTCAACAGCCTGAACAAACACACATCCCTCAGCAAAGCCTGGAAAGACATAAACATAATGAGAGGTAAAAACAGAAGACACGTCTCCCATCCAAACCCTCTGCAAAAGTCGAATGAGCTAATAACAAAGTGGGCTCATGTGTCGAGCTATGACATGTTACCAGCTAGGACTCGGGGACTCCTTGATGCGAAGTCTGTAGAGAGAAGTAATCTTATTAGCTTTATGCTGGGCAAAGAGCACGATGAGTGTGATGTTCCATATACTGAGTGGGAGCTTGACGCCGCCCTCGCCAGGGGTAGGTCTACTTCCCCTGGAGAGGACGGAGTCACCTACAACATCATTAGACTACTAAGGCGAGTGCCAGGCAATCCATTGTTGGTATTGTACAATATGAGTCATGCCGAGGGCCAACTACCCACATCATGGACCAGCAGTATTGTTGTACCAATACCGAAAACAGGACAGCCTGATGCCTTTCGTCCCATATCACTAACCAGCTGCCTGTGTAAAACCTTTGAGAGGATGGTTCTTGGCAGACTCTTATATAGAATCAGAGAACACATGTCTCCTAACATAAATGGCTTCACCCATGGTAAAGGTGTACATAATTGCATCACCACATTCCTAACTGTGCATGGTGATGAAAGGCACAGATACACCACATTTCTTGACCTAAAAGCTGCATTTGATATTGCCAATAGGCAACTGATATTGTACGAACTAGCCAAAATGGATATAGGAGGTAGGCTGTTACACTGGATAAGTGGTTACCTAACCAACAGAAGGGCTGCTGCACTGTTTCAGGGTTACAAAAGTGAAGTTAAAGATATGCAACTTGGTACCCCTCAAGGTGGAGTACTTAGCCCCACTTTGTTCAATGTTCTTATGAATGCATTATTAAATTTAATACCAGACAACCCCAGCAATATCTCAATCAGCTATGCTGATGATATTCTTATACATACTAAAACTCATCGTGAAATGCAAACCACCCTGAACCATGTATACGCAGCCTGTGAACACCTCGGTCTTATTATCTCCACTGACAAAACTAAGGTGTTCAACAAACAAGCTGGTAACCGCAAACGCGGCCCCGCCAAGTTCAAGATAGGTAACAACACTATTGACTATGTTTCTTCTTTTAAATATCTTGGTGTTTCCGTCCTTTGTACCCTACCTGCCATACAACAGCTAACCCGCCAATGTACTGACAGACTGAGACCTCTTAGAAGTGTAGCCGGGTACAGCCCGCACTATGGTGCTAATATTAGAATTGCTAAAACAATGTACCTAGGCTATATAAGATCTCTGATAGATTACCACGCACCAGCCCTTGTCATTCGTGACGGGAAAGGCGTTAACAAGCTCGAGAAAATGCAAAATAAAGCCCTCAGAATTATCCTAGGATGTCCCATGAGCACTAAAGTACTTAATATGAGGAAAGAACTAGGTTTACCCAGTGTTAAAGATAGAATAATTGAAGTCAACCTCATGATAGCCCTGAGGCTTCTGCGTGGTGATCCTGATAACATTGTTTCCTTAAAATTGCTAGAATGTATGAACCATGGGACTACTGAGTCTAAATGGATCCAAACTACAGCTACACATATGAAGATGTTTGGACTAGACCACCTGTACAAAGTTGAGACACAACAGCGCTTCCTGCCACCCTGGCGGACAGTTCCCTTCGATATCACAATACCGACGTATCCGCCTAAAAAATTAATTATACAAAGCATTTATCTCCAACACACTGCCAAATTGAGAGCTCTTGAACACATACATACTCTACAGACTGATGATAATATCACACAGACCATCTACACTGATGGATCTCTAAACACCGCCTGTGGGAGGGCTGGAAGTGCTATTGTTGTGACTCAACCTGACGGTAATATAATTGAGAAAGGAGTTAGAATTAACAACTGGGCATCCACTCTACAAACTGAATTAGTTGCCATACTCACAGCTATTAAATTCATTGAAACCACTGTTACTGACAGTCTCATCATCACTGACTCTCTATCCTCACTACTTGCCCTTGGTACCCTCGACTCAGGTTGTCACGCTCTTGTCTGTGAAGCCAGACACAAATATGCTTGCCTTGTTGACCGGGGTGTCAGGGTCAAAATGTTGTGGATCCCCTCTCACATAGGCCTCATAAAACATGACAGAGTTGATGCCCTCGCCAAACTCGCGTCTAACAAAGACACCGTTGAATACAATTTGGGTCTGTAAAAAAGAACCCTTAAAACTGTAATTAGGAAAGAACGTATTGATGAGTTTGACGCAAGTAGACAAGTGCAAACAGGCACTAGTCGATCCATAGGTTACCATAATGAGATGTATCACGTGAAACATGTATATGGAGCAAGTAACACGATCACTAGATTACAAGATGTTGTAACCGCTAGATTAAGGTTAGGATATAAGTACCTTTGGCAGTATGTTCCTCAAGCAGATGTAAACAAAACTAAATGTAAAGTGTGTGGCCATACATATGGCCACACACTTGAACACTACGTCCAGACATACTGTACTGCCTCACACGCCTGTTCTCACGCATTTGTGAATAAGTTACCCTTTATGTATAGAACTAAACAAATAATGTAAATGAAATACTGTGTACCTTTCAGTGCCTTAATATCCTGACAACGGGGGTTAATTATTATGACCCTTTGTAAACCCTACTCTGTAATCCTTTTGCGCTACCGCTCACAGGATGAGTGTGGGGTGCACAATAAAGTAGCCGCTGCAAGCGGCAAAATCAAATCTCAGACTACTAATACACTATCACCACCCTCAGACTACTAATACACCATGACCACCACCCTAATACACCACCACGACCACCACCCCCAGACTACTAATACACCACCACCACCACCCTCAGACTACTAATACACCACCACCACCACCTCCAGACTACTAATACACCACCACCACCCCCAGACTACTAATACACCACCACCACCACCCTCAGACTACTAATACACCACAACCACCACCCTCAGACCACTAATACACCACCACCACCAACCCCAGCCTACTAATACACCACCACCACCACCCTCAGACTACTAATACACCGCCACCCTCAGACTCTTAATACACCAACACCACCCTCAGACTACTAATAGACCACCACCACCACGCACAGACTACTAATACACCACCACCACCACCCTCAGACTACGAATACACCACCACCACCACCACCACCACCACCCTCAGACTACTAATACACCACCACCACCATCCTCGGACTACTAATACACCACCACCACCACCCTCAGACTACTAATACATCACCCCCACCACCCCCAGACTACTAATACACAACCACCACCACCCTCAGACTACTAATATACCACCACCACCCCCAGACTACTAATACACCACCACCACCACCCTCAGATTACTAATACACCACCACCCTCAGACTCCTAATACACCACCACCACCACTCAGAGACTACTAATAAAACACCAACACCACCCTCAGACTACTAATACAACACCACCACCACCCTCAGACTACTAATACACCACCACCACCACCATCAGATTACTAATAACCATCACCACCACCCCCAGACTACTAATACACCACCACCACCACCCCCGGACTACTAAGACACCACCACCATCGCTCTCAGACTACTAATACACCATCACCACCCTCAGTCTACTAATACTCCACCAACACTCTGAGACTATTAATACATCACCACCACCACCCTCAGACTACTAATACACCACCACCACAACCCTCAGACTACTAATACACCACCACCACCACCCCCAGACTACTAATACACCACCACCCCCACCACCCTCAGACTACTAATACACCACCACCACCACTCTCAGACTACTAATACACCACCACCACCATCCCCAGACTACTAATACACCACCACCCCCCTCAGACTACTAATATACAACCACCACCACCCCCAGACTACTAATACGCAACCACCACTACCCTCAGACTACTAATACACCGCCACCCTGAGACTTCTAATACACCAACACCACCCTCAGACTACTAATACACCACCATCACCACCCTCAGATTACTAATGCACCACCACCACCATCCACAGACTACTAATACACCACCACCGCCACTACCACCCTCAGACTACTAACACACCACCACCATCCTCAGACTATTAATACACCACCACCCCACCACCACCCTCAGACTACTAATAAACCACCACCACCACCACCCTCAGGCTGCTAATACACCATCACCACCACCATCCTCAGACTACTAATACACCACCACCACCACCATCACCCTGAGACTACTAATACACCACCACCACCCTCAGACTACTAATACACCACCACCTCCCTCAGACTACTAATACACCACCACCACCCTCAGACTACTAATACACCACCACCACCCCCAGACTACTAATACACCACCACCACCCTCAGACTACTAATACACCATCACCACCAACCTCAGACTACTAATACACCAACACCACCACCCCCAGACTACTAATACACCACCACCACCACCGTCAGACTACTAATACACCACCACCCTCAGACTACTAATACACAACCACCACCACCCTCAGACTACTAATACACCATCACCACCACCCTCAGACTACTAATACACCATCACCACCACCCTCAGACTACTAATACACCACCACGACCCTCAGACTATTAATACACCACCACCCTCAGACTACAAATACACCACCACCACCATCCTCATACTACTAATACACCATCACCACCCTCAGACTACTAATACACCACCACCACCACCCTCAGACTACTAATACACCATCACTACCACCCTCAGACTACAAATCCACCACCATCACCACCCTCAGACTACTAATACACCATCACCACCACCCTCAGACTACTAATATACCACCACCACCCTCAGACTTCTAATACACCACCACCACCACCCTCAGACTACTAATACACCATCACCACCACCCGTAGACTACTAATACACCACCACCACCACCACCCCCAGAGTACTAATACACCACGACCACCACCGTCAGACTACTAATACACCATCACCACCGCCCTCAGACTACTAATACACCATCACCACCCTCAGACTACTAATGCACCACCACCACCACCCTCAGACTAGTAATACACCATCACCACCACACTCAGACTACTAATACACCACCACCACCCTCAGACTACTAATACACCACCACCACCCTCAGACTACTAATACACCACCACCACCACCACCACCCCCTCAGACTACAAATACATCACCACCCACAGACTACTAATACACCACCACCACCCTCAGACTACTAATATAGCTCCGCCACCACCCTAGACTACTAATACACCACCACCCCCCCAGACTACTAATACACCACCGCCACCACCCTCAGACTACTAATACACCAACACCACCACCCTCAGACTACTTATAGACCACCCCCACCACCCTCAGACTACTAATACACCACCACCCCCACCCTCAGACTACTAATACACCACCACCACCACCCTCAGACTACTAATACACCACCACCACCACCCTCAGACTACTAATACAGCACAGCCACCACCCTCAGACTACTAATACACCACCACCACCACCCTCAGACTACTAATACACCACCACCACCCTCAGGCTATTAATACACCACCACCTCCACCCTCACACTACTAATACACCATCACCACCACCTCCACCCTCACACTACTAATACACCATTTCCACCACCCCCAAACTACTAATACACCACCACCACTACCGTCAGACTACTAATACACCATCCCCACCACCCTCAGACTACTAATACACCACCACCACCCTCAGACTACTAATACACAGCCACCACCACCCTCAGACTACTAATACACCATCACCACCACCCTCAGACTACTAATACACCATCACCACCCTCAGACTAGTAATACACCACCACCGCCACCCTCAGACTACTAATACACCATCACCACCACCCTCAGACTACTAATACACCATCACCACCCTCAGACTCCTAATACACCACCACCACCACCCTCAGATTACTAATACACCATCACCACCACCCTCAGACTACTAATACACCACCACCACCACCACCACCACCCTCAGACTACAAATACACCATCACCCCCACCCCCAGACTACTAATACACCATAATAAAGTCAAACAGTCAGTATTTACAACAATGTTTTTACGTGCCTTGAGAATTTGCAGTCCGGAATTCATCGATGAGGAATACAAATATATATATAATATTGGCTCAAACCTTAAATACCCTAGATCTTTCATAGATAAATGCTTAAACATTACTAAGAAAACTTTTTATAGAACTGATCCCAAGCCCACCCATGACCATAAGAATATCTTAATATTACCATTTCACAAAAATTTCTCACACATTCCGGCACAGCTAAAATCTTGGAACGTCAATGTGACATTTAAAAACTCATGCACTGTTAAACAAATGTTAATCAAGAACTCCCCCAACAACACAATTGGTTGCATTTATAAAGTTCCTTGCAAGGAATGTAATATGTTTTACTTAGGCCAGACAGGTAAAGATCTTGTAACTAGAATTAAACAACACAAATACAGTGTCAGGACAGGCCAGGAATCCAATGCTCTGTTTGTTCATTTGAGGGATAACAAGCATTGCATTGACTGGGATAATGCCTCCTCAATATTACCATGTAATTCAATTGATAGTAGGAACATCATAGAATCTAGTCTTATTAAACATACCGAAGCATTCAACATGAATTTGAGTAACGGTATGTACAAGCTGGACAACTTTGTAATTAAGAAGATTTGTGATCAGGTGAGAGGGCGGGTCACTGTCCCATCTGACCCAACCACCAACCGTTGTGTGCCATTTAAAGATTAGTAGGGTCATTACCTGACCATTGTGGACCTGGTCTCACCCTCCTCTGTATATATTCATCTTGTTCTGCATTACTCTATCTAGTCTGTACTCACCCCTGAAGATGTGAATTACACGAAAGCGTTTGGGAACTTCGTGTTTTCTTCTTTCCTGGTGGTTATCAGCATATATATATATATATATATCTTGATAAAATCACACGGGAGAATGGAAACAACGGAGTACCTTAGCTTTCGTCTTTATTCAAGACATCTTCAGAGGCAACTGGATTACATGGACAGAGAGAGGCTTAAATGTGTATGTATATATATATATATATATATATATAATCAACGACCTCACCAGCAAGGAATCGAACCCTCAACCTACTGGGTGTGACTAGGGAACGCTTACCGGCTAGGCCACAAGGACACTAAAAGCAGTTCTAGACTCTGTTATATTTCACACAAAGCCTGTTCATCGAGCTGATGGCGCCGTGAACCTCATTGGGAAACTGCCCGTGCCTCGTATGTGGTGTCAGTAGCATTTTACCGAATCCAGCTGGTATGAAACGCGAGGTACATATATATACTTCATTTTTAGTCCATTTAACACGCCGACTTTGAACATATAATCAACGACCTCACCAGCAAGGAATCGAACCCTCAACCTACTGGGTGTGACTAGGGAACGCTTACAGGCTAGGCCACAAGGACACTAAAAGCAGTTCTAGACTCTGTTATATTTCACACAAAGCCTGTTCATCGAGCTGATGGCGCCGTGAACCTCATTGGGAAACTGCCCGTGCCTCGTATGTGGTGTCAGTAGCATTTTACCGAATCCAGCTGGTATGAAACGCGAGGTACATATATATACTTCATTTTTAGTCCATTTAACACGCCGACTTTGAACATATAATCAACGACCTCACCAGCAAGGAATCGAACCCTCAACCTACTGGGTGTGACTAGGGAACGCTTACCGGCTAGGCCACAAGGACACTAAAAGCAGTTCTAGACTCTGTTATATTTCACACAAAGCCTGTTCATCGAGCTGATGGCGCCGTGAACCTCATTGGGAAACTGCCCGTGCCTCGTATGTGGTGTCAGTAGCATTTTACCGAATCCAGCTGGTATGAAACGCGAGGTCGTTGATTATATGTTCAAAGTC
Organism: Homarus gammarus; assembly: GCA_958450375.1. Classification (NCBI taxonomy): domain Eukaryota; kingdom Metazoa; phylum Arthropoda; class Malacostraca; order Decapoda; family Nephropidae; genus Homarus; species Homarus gammarus. Next base: position 62,641 of record CAUDMG010003755.1, read on the forward strand.
CGCGTGTTAAATGGACTAAAAATGAAGTATATATAACAGAGTCTAGAACTGCTTTTAGTGTCCTTGTGGCCTAGCCGGTAAGCGTTCCCTAGTCACACCCAGTAGGTTGAGGGTTCGATTCCTTGCTGGTGAGGTCGTTGATTATATGTTCAAAGTCCGCGTGTTAAATGGACTAAAAATGAAGTATATATATATATATATATATATATATATATATATATATATATATCTTGATAAAATCACACGGGAGAATGGAAACAACGGAGTACCTTAGCTTTCGTCTTTATTCAAGACATCTTCAGAGGCAACTGGATTACATGGACAGAGAAAGGCTTAAATATACAGGGTGACCTAAAAACATGAGGTCAGGTCAAAATGATGACATCCACTAATCCCCACACCAACACAAACGTAGAGGAGCTTAAGAGAAGGGAGGTGACGTGACTAGTCAAGTCAGGTCAGAAAAAAGGGGACCCACAAAATAACTATCATACATCTAGATCAAAGGTTTTTAAAGCATTTTTAACCTTGGGCCACTGACAAATAAATTTATGTAACATATTATCAGTTTTGAACTGACCATCACTAAGGCTTATTGATTTTAATTCCTTAATCAAACTAGCTTCAACAAGAAGTCTTTCTGTGACACAAGATGATTTGAAAACTTCTAAGCTTTTTTCCCAAGCAATGGGGTGATTATTATTCCTAACATGAACGAACAAGGCACTGCTTTCAGATGCAGTTCTAATATTATACTTATGTTGTTTGATTCTGAGCTGCAGTGTTTTTCCTGTCTGACCTACATAATTACAATTACATTTGCTACATGTCTTTGGCCTAAAAATAGTGACCCATTTGAATTTTTAGACAAACTTAATAATATTGTCCCTAGTATCACGTTCAAAATTGAAAGAGAAATAAATGAATCCCTTCCATTTCTTGATATGCTTATCATGAGAAATGGCCAAAACTATAAATTCAAGGTATATAGAAAGCCCACACAGGTAGACAGTTTCATTCACTTTTTATCGAATCACCTTGAGTCTACCAAAATGTCAGTTTTTTCTGTTATGTTCTTAAGATGTCTGCGTATTTGTGACTCTGAATTTATTGACGATGAATTGAAACACATTCGTTCTATTGCACATAAACTTGGGTACCCTTCTGCGTTTGTTGATCGTTGTTTTAATAGGGCTAAAAAATCCCTTCATTCCTCTCAAACCAGACAAGTTCCTACACTTAAGAATATTTTGACTCTGCCCTATCGCAATGAATTTGTCCCGTTAGTTCGGTCCCTCAAGCTTCTAAATATTAATATTGTTTTCAAGTATGACTCAACCATTACTAATATGTTAATAAGGAATAGCCCAAGTTTGAATGTAAATGGTAGTGTCTGTACTCACCCCTGAAGATGTGAATTACACGAAAGCGCTTGGGAACTTCGTGTTTTCTTCTTTCCTGGTGGTTATCAGCATATATATATATATATATATATATATATATATATATATATATATATATATATATATATATATATATATATATATATATATATATATATATATATATATATATATTATATATATATATATATATATATATATATGCTGATAACCACAAGGAAAGAAGAAAACACGAAGTTCCCATGCGCTTACGTGTAATTCATATCTTCAGGGGTGAGTACAGACTAAGGAGAAGCACAAAACAAGGTGTATATATACAGAGGAGGGTCAGATCAGGTCCACAATGGTCAGGTATTAGGTAATGACCCTACTAATCTTTAAATAGCACGGCAACGGTCGGTAGTCAGGTCAGAGGGTAAGGTGACCCAACCTTCTCACCTGGGTAGAAATCTTCTTAATTACAAATTTGTCCAGTTTGTACATGCCATTACTCAAATTCATGTTGAATGCTTCGGTATGTTTAATGAAACTAGATTCTATGATGTTCTTACTATCAATTGAATTACAAGGTAATATTGAGGAGGCATTATCCCAGTCAATGCAATGCTTGTTATCCCTCAAATGAACATTGGATTCCTGGCCTGTCCTAACACTATGTTTATGTTGTTTAAGTCTAGTTACAAGATCTTGTAGTGGACGTCTCCCCTACAACTGCGTAGCCGCATTCCAATGCCACAGTATCCTAGCAACCAGCCACCTGCTACGTCTTCCCTAGCAACCAAACGAGCGGCCCAGGGGGGGGGGGGCGTCACCAGATGCCACAGTATCCTAGCAACCAGCCACGTCTTCCCTAGCAACGGAGTCAAGAAACCGGCGACTTTCCACGGTTTACTTCCGGCGGCTGTGTATGTAAGCTCTGTCTCTCCATTGAGAGTCATTCTACTCTACGTTCCTGAACAGGTAACACCTCCTCCAAGCAAGCTCCTCGCTGTCCAGCTTTCATTCAACCAGGAGGCCAGCAACAGGCAACATCTTCTCTAACGAAGCTCCTGCACATCTACCTCCTTCAACACGCAACTCACCGAACGTGTCTACTGAGCAGCTCCTCACCGCACGGCACCTCCAGCACCAGACTGTCTATCATATAACTTATATTATATAAGAAAACCACCACCTTAGAGTTTCCATCCATCCTGAGTGCTAGACAACATAATATCACGAAACCCTACAATCTTTTCAACAATGTTTTTACGTGCTTTGAGAATTTGCAGTCCGGAATTCATTGATGAGGAATATAAATATATCTATAATATTGGCTCAAACTTTAAATACCATAGATCTTTCATAGACAAATGCCTAAACATTACTAAGAAAACTTTTTATAGAACTGATCCCAAGCCCACCCATGACCATAAGAATATCTTAATATTACCATTTCACAAAAATTTCTCACACATTCCTTTACAACTAAAAACCTGGAACGTCAATGTGGCATTTAAAAACTCATGCACTGTTAAACAAATGTTAATCAAGAACTCCCCCAACAGCACAATTGGTTGCATTTATAAAGTTCCTTGCAAGGAATGTAATATGTTTTACTTAGGCCAGACAGGTAAAGATCTTGTAACTAGACTTAAACAACATAAATATAGTGTTAGGACAGGCCAGGAATCCAATGCTCTGTTTGTTCATTTGAGGGATAACAAGCATTGCATTGACTGGGATAATGCCTCCTCAATATTACCTTGTAATTCAATTGATAGTAGGAACATCATAGATCTAGTCTCATTAAACATACAGAAGCATTCAACATGAATTTGAGTAATGGCATGTATAAACTGGACAATTTTGTAATTAAGAAGATTTGTAACCAGGTGAGAAGGTTGGGTCACCTTACCGTCTGACCTGACTACCGACCGTTGCGGTGCTTTTTAAAGATTAGCAGGGTCATTACCGAATACCTGACCATTGTGGACCTGGTCTCACCCTCCTCTGTATATATACACCTTGTTTTGTACTTCTCTTTAGTCTGTACTCACCTCTGAAGATGTGAATTACACGAAAGCGCTTGGGAACTTTGTGTTTTCTTCTTTCCTTGTGGTTATCAGCATATACCTAGATCACGTGCACCTACAGTGATTTATATATATATATATATATATATATATATATATATATATATATATATATATATATATATATATATATATATATATATAAATCACCACCACCCCTAGACTACTAATACACCACCACCTCCACCACCCTCAGACTACTAATACACCATCACCACCAACCTAAGACTAATAATACACCACCACCACCCCCAGACTACTAATACACCACCACCACCCTCAGACTACTAATACACCACCACCACCACCCTCAGACTAGGGTCAGGAGGGTGGGTAAGGGTTACAAACAAATTAGAACACCTCAAATGTTACAATTGTACCAAGGCGAATCCCAAGGGATTTTTCCAGGTATATGGGACAAAGGTCAAGGACAAAGTTGGGCCTTTAAAGTCAGGGAGGGGAGAAGTGATAAATGGCAGTGAAGAAATAAGCAAAGCATTGAACAGCTACTTCTTATCAGTTTTCGCAGAAGAAATTTGGGATGAAATTCCAGAGGTGGAACTGATATTTAAGGGAAAGAAAGAAGAGAAATTAAAGAATATCACTATCAGAAAAGAGGATGTTCCTAAGAAGATAAATAAACTAAAGAAAACAAAATCCCCAGGGCCGGATGAAATTTTCCCTAGAGTCTTGAAAGAGTGTAGGGAACAGAATAGCGGACCCCTCGTAAACTTATTTACAAAATCATTAGACACTGGAGTTGTGCCAGACTTGTGGAAACAGGCAAATGTAGTACCCATATTCAAAAAGGGAGACAGAGCATCAGCGTCAAATTACTGGCCGATCAGTTTGACGTCAGAGGTGGGGAAATTTCTTGAATCTATTATAGCAGATAGCATCCGATCACATCTAGAGAAAAGCAAATTAATCTACGACTCTCAACATGGGTTTACAAAGGGAAAATCTTGTCTAACAAATCTGCTTACGTTTTTTAGGGAAGTCTTCGAGGTAGTAGATAATGACGAAAATTACGATGTTATTTACTTAGACTTTAGCAAAGCATTTGAGAGAGTACCGCATCAGAGGCTTCTGAGAAAAATTAAGGCTCATGGTATCGAGGGGAAAGTTTTAAATTGGATAAAATCATGGCTCACCGATAGAACGCAGAGGGTCAGCGTAGATGGTGTTAAATCTGAGTGGGGTCGTGTAACCAGTGGGGTTCCCCAGGGGTCAGTACTAGGCCCACTCTTGTTCATAATCTACATAAACGATCTAGATACTGGGATCAGCAGTGACATAAGCAAGTTTGCGGATGACACCAAAATAGGGCGGCAAATTAATTCAGGGCAGGATGCAAATGCATTACAGGAGGATCTAAATAAACTGCAGGGGTGGTCTGAAAAATGGCAAATGAAGTTCAACACCAGCAAGTGCAGCGTACTTAATATTGGAAGAACAAATACTTATAATGTATACAGCCTAGAGAAGTCGACTTGTGAAAGAGACCTAGGGGTACTTGTAAGCCCGGACCTACGGCCTAGAAAACAGTGCGTTAATGTTCGAAATAAGGCAAACAAAGTATTGGGTTTTATATCTAGAAGTGTAAGTAACAAGAGTGCAGAGGTCTTATTGCAACTATATCTTGCGCTAGTCAGGCCGCACCTCGATTATGCAGTTCAGTTCTGGTGCCCCTATTATAGAATGGATATAAATTCACTAGAGTCGGTGCAGCGAAGAATGACAAAAATGATTCCGGGACTAAGAAACCTTCCATATCAGGATAGGTTAAAGAAACTAAACTTGCATTCCCTAGAAAGATGAAGAGTGCGGGGAGATATGATAGAAGTATTTAAGTAGGTGAAAGGAATCAATAAAGGGGATATAGATAAAGTTCTTATAATATCCGAGCAGGATAGGACTAGGAGCAACGGATTCAAGTTGAATAAGTTTAGTTTAGGAGGGAGATAGGAAGAAACTAGTTCACAAATAGGGTGGTGGACGAGTGGAACAAGCTTAGCAGCTTTGTAGTAAGTGCTGGAACGCTGGAAAGTTTCAAAAGGAGGCTAGATAGATTCATGGATGATAAAGAGTGGTAGTAACTCTCGACAGAAGCTGCCATGCACAGGCCAACCGGCCTATTGCAGACTCCTTACTTTCTTATGTTCTTTTGTTCTTAAGCTTCCCTTGCTGCTGTCAGGGAACGTGTAAAAGAACCCAGACAAAATGCATGCGAGACATATGTCAACAGCCTGAACCAACACACATCCCTCAGCAAAGCCCGGAAAGACATAAACATAATCAGAGGTAAAAACAGTAGACACGTCTCCCATCCAAACCCTCTGCAAAAGTCGAATGAGCTAATAACAAAGTGGGCATATGTATCTAACTATGACATGTTACCAGCTAGGATTCCGGGACTCCTTGATGCGAAGTCTGTAGAGAGAAGTAATCTTATTAGCTTTATGCTGGGCAAACAGCACGATGAGTGTGATGTTCCATATACTGAGTGGGAGCTTGACGCCGCCCTCGCCAGGGGTAGGTCTACTTCCCCTGGAGAGGACGGTGTCACCTACAACATCGTTAGACTACTAAGGCGCGTGCCAGGCAATCCATTGTTGGTATTGTACAATATGAGTCATGCCGAGGGCCAACTACCCACATCATGGACCAGCAGTATTGTTGTACCAATACCGAAACCAGGACAGCCTGATGCTTTTCGTCCCATATCACTAACCAGCTGCCTGTGTAAAACCTTTGAGAGGATGGTTCTTGGCAGACTCTTATATAGAATCAGAGAACACATGTCTCCTAACATAAATGGCTTCACCCATGGTAAAGGTGTACATAATTGCATCACAACATTCCTAACTGTGCATGGTGATGAAAGGCACTGATACACCACATTTCTTGACCTAAAAGCTGCATTTGATATTGCCAATAGGCAACTGATATTGTACGAACTAGCCAAAATGGGTATAGGAGGTAGGCTGTTACACTGGATAAGTGGTTACCTAACCAACAGAAGGGCTGCTGTATTGTTTCAGGGTTGCAAAAGTGAAGTTAAAGATATGCAACTTGGTTACCCCTCAAGGTGGAGTACTTAGCCCCACTTTGTTCAATGTTCTTATGAATGCATTATTAAATTTAATACCAGACAACCCCAGCAATATCTCAATCAGCTATGCTGATGATATTCTTATACCTATTAAAACTCATCGTGAAATGCAAACCACCCTGAACCATGTATACGCAGCCTGTGAGAACCTCGGTCTTATTATCTCCAGTGAGAAAACTAAGGTGTTCAACAAACAAGCTGGTAACAGCAAACGCGGCCACGCCAAGTTCAAGATAGGTAACAACACTATTGACTATGTTTCTTCTTTTAAATATCTTGGTGTTTCCGTCCCTTGTACCCTACCAGCCACACAACAGCTAACCCGCCAATGTACTGACAGACTGAGACCTCTTAGAAGTGTAGCGGGGTACAGCCCGCACTATGGTGCTAATATTAGAATTGTTAAAACAATGTACCTAGGCTATATAAGATCTCTGATAGATTACCACGCACCAGCCCTGGTTATTCGTGACGGGAAAGGCGTTGACAAGCTCGAGAAAATGCAAAATATAGCCCTCAGAATTATCCTAGGATGTCCCATGAGCACTAAAGTACTTAATATGAGGAAAGAACTAGGTATACCCAGTGTTAAAGATAGAATAATTGAAGTCAACCTCATGATAGCCCTGAGGCTTCTGCGTGGTGATCCTGATAACATTGTTTCCTTAAAATTGCTAGAATGTATGAACCATGGGACTACTGAGTCTAAATGGATCCAAACTACAGCTACACATATGAAGATGTTTGGACTAGACCACCTGTACAAAGTTGAGACACAACAGCGCTTCCTGCCACCCTGGCGGACAGTTCTCTTCGATATCACAATACCGACGTAGCCGCCTAAAAAATTAATTGTACAAAAAATTTATCTCCAACACACTGCCAAATTGAGAGCTCTTGAACACATACACACTCTACAGACTGATGATAATATCACACAGACCATCTACACTGATGGATCTTTTAACACCGCCTGTGGGAGGGCTGGAAGTGCTATTGTTGTGACTCAACCTGACGGTAATATAATTGAGAAAGGAGTTAGAATTAACAACTGGGCATCCACTCTACAAACTGAATTAGTTGCCATACTCACAGCTATTAAATTCATTGAAATCACTGTTACTGACAGTCTCATCATCATTGACTCTCTATCCTCACTACTTGCCCTTGGCACCCTTGACTCAGGTTGTCACGCTCTTGTCTCTGAAGCCAGACACAAATATGCGTGCCTTGTTGACCGGGGTGTCAAGGTCAAACTGTTGTGGATCCCCTCTAACATAGGCCTCATAAAACATGACAGAGTTGATGCCCTCGCCAAACTCGCGTCTAACAAAGACACCGTTGAATACAATTTGGGTCTGTCAAAAAGAACCCTTAAAACTGTAATTAGGAAAGAACTTATTGATGAGATTGACGCAAGTAGACAAGTGCAAACAGGCACTAGTCGATCCATTGGTTACCATGATTAGATGTATCATGTGAAACATGTATATGGAGCAAGTAACAAGATCACTAGATTACAAGATGTTGTAACCGCTAGATTAAGGTTAGGATATAAATACCTTTGGCAGTATGTCCCTCAAGCAGATGTAAACAAAATTAAAGGTAAAGTGTGTGGCCATACATATGGCCACACATTTGAACACTACGTCCTCGACTGTGTGAAGGTAGAACCTTTTAGGGACAGGTCCAAGCACACTGTGTGTGAAATGGCACAACACTTCATCTCTAATGGCAAGATAGCCGACATATTAGGACTGTATCCACTTTTTTGCACTTAGGAACTATATCAATTCTCATGTACAGAACCAAATACACAATGTGCTTGAATACTTCTCACGTAAATGTGAATAACAAAGTGTGAGGCCAGACATACTGCCTCACACGCCTGTACTAACGCATTGTGAATAAGATTCCCTTTATGTATAGAACTAAACACATAATGTAATTGAAATACTGTGTAACATTCAGTGCCATAATATCCTGACAACGGGGGTTAATTATTATGACCCTTTGTAAACTCTACTCTGTAATCCTTTTGCGCTACCGCTCACAGGATGAGCGTGGGGTGCACAATAAGGTAGCCGCTGTAATCGGCAAAATCAAAATCAAATCAGACTACTAATACACCACCAACACTCTCAGACTATAAATACATCACTACCACCACCCTCAGACTACTAATACACCACCACCACCACCGCCAGACTACTAATACACCACCACCAACCTCAGACTACTAGCACACCACCACCACCACCCTCAGACTACTAATACACCACCACCACCCTCAGACTACTAATACACCACCACCACCTTGAGATTACTAATACACCATCACCACCACCCTCAGACTACTAATACACCACCACCACCCTCAGACTACTAATACATTACCACCAAAACCCTCAGATTTCTAATACTCCATCACCACCACCCTCAGACTACTAATAAACCACCAACACCACCCCAGACTACTAATACACCACCACCACCACCTTCAGACTACTAATACACCACCACCACCACCCTCAGACAACTAATACACCATCACCACCACCCCCAGACTAATACACCACCACCACCACCCCCAGACTACTAATGCACCACTACCATCGCTCTCAGACTACTAATACATCATCACCACCCTCAGACTAGTAATACACCACCAACACTCTCAGACTATTAATACATCATCACAACCACCCTTAGACTACTAATACACCACCACCACAACCCTCAGACTACTAATACTGAACACCACCACCACCACCCCCAGACTACTAATACACCACCACCACCACCACCCTCAGACTACTAATACACCACCACCACCACCCTCAGACTACTAATACATGAGCACCACCACCACCCCCAGACTACTAATACACCACCACCACCACCACCACCACCCTCAGACGACTATTACACCACCACCACCACCCTCAGACTACTAATAAACCACCACCACCCTCAGACTACTAACACACCACCACCACCCTCAGACTACTAATACACCACCACCACCCACAGACTACTAATACACCACCACCATCCTCAGACTACTAATACACCACCACCACCACCCTGAGACTACTAATACGACACCACCACCACCGTCCGACCACTAATACAACACCACCACCACCACCACCACCACCACCCTCAGACTACTAATACACCACCACCACCACCTCAGACTATTAATACATCATCACCACTACAACCCTCAGACTACTAATACACCACCATTACCACCACCCTCAGCCTACAAATACACCACCACCACCACCACCCTCACACTACTAATACACCACCACCATCCTCAGACTATTAATACATCACCACCACCACCACCACCCTCAGACTACTAATACATTACCACCACCCTCAGACTACTAATACACCACCACCAGCCTCAGACTACAATTACACCACCACCCTCAGACTACTAATATACCACCACCACACTAGACTACTAATACACAAACCACCACCCTCAGATTACTAATACACCACCACCACCCTCAGACTACTAATACACCACCAACACTCTCAGACTATTAATATATCACCATCACCACCCTCAAAATACAAATACATCACCACCACCACCCTCAGACTACTAATACACCACCACCACCACCCGCAGATTACTAATACACCACCACCCTCAGACTACTAATACACCACCACCACCACCCTCAGAGTACTAATACACCACCACCACCACCACCTCCAGACGACTAATACACCACCACCACCATCAGACTACTAATACACCACCACCACCAACCTCAGACTACTAATACACCACCACCACAACCCTCAGACTACTAATACACCACCACCACCCTCAGACTACTAATACACCACCACAACCACCACCCTCAAACTACTAATACACCACCACCACAACCCTCAGACTATTAATACACCATCACCACCACCACCCACAGACTACTAATACACCACCACCACCACCCTCAGACTACTAATACAACACCACCACCACCGTCCGACTACTAATACAACACCACCACCACCACCACCCTCAGACTACTAATACACCACCACGACCACCCTCAGACTATTAATACATCATCACCACCACCACCCTCAGACTACTAATACACCACCACCACCACCCTCAGAATACAAATACACCACCACCACCACCACCACCACCACCCTCAGACTACTAATATACCACCACTACCACCACCCTCAGACTACAAATACACTACCACCACCACCACCACCCTCAGAATACAAATACACCACCACCACCCTCAGACTACTAATACACCACCACCACCCTCAGACTACAATTACACCATCACCCTAGACTACTAATACACCACCACCACCCTGAGACTACAAAAACACCACCAACACTCTCAGTCTATTAATATATCACCACCACCACCACCACCCTTAGACTGCTAATACACCACCACCACCACCCTCAGACTACTAATACACCACCACCACCACCACCACCCCCAAACTACTAATACACCACCACCGCCACCCTCAGACTACTAATACACCACCACCACCACCCTCAGAGTGCTAATACACCACCACTACCACCATCCTCAGACGACTAATAACCACCACCACCCTCAGACTACTAATACACCACCACCACCGTCAGACTACTAATAAACCACCACCACCCTCAGACTACTAATACACCACCACCACCACCCTCAGACTACTAATACACCACCACCACCACCTCAGACTACTAATACACCACCACCACCCTCAGACTACTAATACACCACCACCACCGTCAGACTACTAATAAACCACCACCACCCTCAGACTACTAATACACCACCACCACCCTCAGACTACTAATACACCACCACCACCCTCAGACTACTAATACACCACCACAACCCTCAGACAATTAATGCACCATCACCAACACCACCCACAGATTACTAATACACCACCACCACCACCCTCAGTCTACTAATACAAAACCACCACCACCGTCCGACTACTAATACAACACCACCACCACCACAACCACCACCACCCTCAGACTACTAATACACCACCACCACCACCCTCAGACTATTAATACATCATCACCACCACCACCACCCTCAGACTACTAATACACCACCACCACCCTCAGACTACTTATACACCACCACCTCCCTCAGACTACTAATACACCACCACCACCCTCAGACCACTAATGCACCACCAGCACCCTCAGACTACTAATACACAACCACCTGCACCACCATCCTCAGACTACTAATACACCACCACCACCACCACCCTCAGACTACTAATACACCACCACCACCCTCAGACTACAATTGCACCACCACCCTCAGACTACTAATATACCACCACCACCACCCTCAGACTATTAATACACCACCATCACCACCACCACCCTCAGACAACTAATACACCACCACCACCCTCAGACTACTAATACACCACCACCACCCTCAGAATACAATTACACCACCTCCCTCAGACTACTAATATACCACCCCCACCCTAGACTACTAATACACCACCACCACCCTCAGACTACTAATACACCACCACCACCCTCAGACTAATAATACACCACCACCACCCTGAGACTACAAATACACCACCAACACTCTCAGTCTATTAATATATCACCACCACCACCACCACCCTTAGACTACTAATACACCACCACCACCACCCTCAGACTACTAATACACCACCACCACCACCTCCAGATTACTAATACACCACCACCACCATCAGACTACTAATACACCACCACCACCACCCTCTGACTACTAATACACCACCACCACCACCACCCTCAGACTACTAATACACCACCACCACCATCAGACTACTAATACACCACCACCACCACCCCCAAACTACTAATACACCACCACCGCCACCCTCAGACTACTAATACACCACCACCACCACCCTCAGAGTGCTAATACACCACCACTACCACCATCCTCAGACTACTAATACACCACCACCACCCTCAGACTACTAATACACCACCACCATCCCATCCTCTGACTATTAATACACCACCACCACCACCACCACCACCCTCAGACTACTACTACACCACCACCAAAATCCTCAGACTACTAATACACCACCACCACCAGAACCCTCAGACTACTAATACACCACCACCACCACCCTCAGACTATTAATACATCATCACCACCACCACCCTCAGACTACTAATGCACCACCACTACAACCTCCCTCAGACTACAAATACACAACCACCACCACCACCCTCAGACTACTAATACACCACCACCATCCTCAGACTATTAATGCATCACCACCACCACCACCATCCTCAGACTACTAATACACCACCACCACCACCCTCAGAGTGCTAATACACCACCACTACCACCATCCTCAGACTACTACTACACCACCACCACCATCCTCAGACTACTAATACACCACCACCACCACCACCCTCAGACTACTAATACACCACCACCACCCTCAGACTACAATTGCACCACCACCCTCAGACTACAAATATACCACCACCACCCTCAGACTACTAATACACCACCAACACTCTCAGACTATTAATATATCACCATCACCACCCTCAAACTACTAATACACCACCACCACCAACCTCAGACTACTAATACACAACCACTACCACCACCCTCAGACTAATAATACACCACCACCACCACCCTCAGACTATTAATACATCATCACCACCACCACCTTCAGACTACAAATACACCACCACCACCACCCTCAGAGAATTAATACATCATCACCACCACCACCCTGAGACTACTAATACAGAACCACCAACACCTTCAGACTACTAATACAACACCACCACCACCCTCAGACTGCTAATACACCACCACAACCACCATCCTCAGACTACTAAACACCACCACCACCACCACCCTCAGACAACTAATACACCACCACCATCCTCAGACTATTTATACACCACCACCACAACCACCACCCTCAGACTCCTAATACACCGCCACCACCATCCTCAGACTACTAATACACCACCACCACCACAACCCTCAGACTACTAATACACCACCATCACAGTCAGACTACTAATACACCACCACCACCCTTAGACTACTAATACACCACCACCACCACCCATAGACTACTAATACACCACAACCACCCTCAGACTACCAATACAAAAACACCACCCTCAGACTACTAATACACCACCACCACCCACAGACTACTAATATTCCACCACCACCCTCAGACTACTAATACACCACCACAACCCTCAGACTACTAATACACCACCATCACCCTTAGACTACTAATACACCACCACCACCCTCAGACTACTAATACACCACAACAACCACCACCCTCAAACTTCTAATACACCACCACTACAACCCTTTGACTATTAATACACTATCATCACCACCACCCTCAGACTACTAATACAACACCACCACCACCGTCCGACTACTAATACAACACCACCACCACCACCACCAACCTCAGACTACTAATACACCACCACCACCACCCTCAGACTAGTAATACATCATCACCACCACCAACCTCAGACACCAAATACACCACCACCACCCTCAGACTACAAATACACCACCACCACCACCACCCTCAGACTACTGATACACCACCACCATCCTCAGACTATTAATACATCACCACCACCACCACCACCCTCAGAATACTAATATACCAACACCACCACCACCACCACCCTCAGAATACTAATACACAACAACCACCCTCAGACTACTAATACACCACCGCCACCACCCAAAGACTACAATTACTCCACCACCCTCAGACTACTAATACACCACCACCACCCTCAGACTACTAATACACCACCACCACCCGTAGAATACTAATGCACCACCACCACCCTCAGACTACTAATACACCACCACCACCCACAGACTACTAATACACCACCACCACACACAGACTACTAATACACCACCACCACCACCCTCAGACTACTAATACACCACCATTACCACCACCCTCAGACTACAAATACACCACCACCACCACCACCCTCAGACTACTAATACACCACCACCATCCTCAGACTATTAATACATCACCACCACCACCACCACCCTCAGACTACTAATACACCACCACCACCCTCAGACTACTAATACACCACCACCCTCAGACTACTAATATACCACCATCACCCTTGACTACTAATACACTACCACCACCACCCTCAGATTACTAATACACCACCACCACCCTCAGACTACTAATACACCACCAACACTCTCAGACTATTAATATATCACCATCACCACCCTCAAACTACTAATACACCACCACCACCACCCTCAGACTACTATATACACCACCACCACCACCCACAGACTACTAATACACCGCCACCACCACCCTCAGACTATTAATGCACCACCACCACCACCCTCAGAGTACTAATACACAACCACCACCACCTCCAGACTACTAATACACCACCACCTCCACCAGACTACTAATACACAACCACCACCACCCTCTGACTAGTAATACACCACCACCACCACCCTCAGACTACTAATACACCACCACCACCCCCCCCCCCCCAGATTACTAATACACCACCACAACCACCACCCTCAAAGCATGGGAGACATATGTCAACAGCCTGAACCAACACACATCCCTCAGCAAAGCCTGGAAAGACATAAACATAATCAGAGGTAAAAACAGAAGACACGTCTCCCATCCAAATCCTCTGCAAAAGTTGAATGAGCTAATGACAAAGTGGGCTCATGTGTCGAGCTATGACATGTTACCAGCTAGGACTCGGGGACTCCTTGATGCGAAGTCTGTAGAGAGAAGTAATCTTATTAGCTTTATGCTGGGGAAACAGCACGATGAGTGTGATGTTCCATATACTGAGTGGGAGCTTGACGCCGCCCTCGCCAGGGGTAGGTCTACTTCCCCTGGAGAGGACGGAGTCACCTGCAACATCATTAGACTACTAAGGCGCGTGCCAGGCAATCCATTGTTGGTATTGTACAATATGAGTCATTCCGAGGGCCAACTACCCACATCATGGACCAGCAGTATTGTTGTACCAATACCGAAACCAGGACAGCCTGATGCCATTCGTCCCATATCACTTACCAGCTGCCTGTGTAAAACCTTTGAGAGGATGGTTCTTGGCAGACTCTTATATAGAATCAGAGAACACATGTCTCCTAACATAAATGGCTTCACCCATGGTAAAGGTGTACATAATTGCATCACCACATTCCTAGCTGTGCATGGTGATGAAAGGCACAGATACACCACATTTCTTGACCTAAAAGCTGCATTTGATATTGCCAATAGGCAACTGATATTGTACGAACTAGCCAAAATGGATATAGGAGGTAGGCTGTTACACTGGATAAGTGGTTACCTAACCAACAGAAAGGCTGCTGCACTGTTTCAGGGTTACAAAAGTGAAGTTAAAGATATGCAACTTGGTACCCCTCAAGGTGGAGTACTTAGCCCCACTTTGTTCAATGTTCTTATGAATGCATTATTAAATTTAATACCAGACAACCCGAGCAATATCTCTATCAGCTATGCTGATGATATTCTTATACATACTAAAACTCATCGTGAAATGCAAACCACCCTGAACCATGTATACGCAGCCTGTGAACACCTCGGTCTTATTATCTCCACTGACAAAACTAAGGTGTTTAACAAACAAGCTGGGAGCCGCAAACGCGGCCCCGCCAAGTTCAAGATAGGTAACAACACTATTGACTATGTTTCTTCTTTTAAATATCTTGGTGTTTCCGTCCCTTGTACCCTACCTGCCATACAACAGCTAACCCGCCAATGTACTGACAGACTGAGACCTCTTAGAAGTGTAGCGGGGTACAGCCCGCACTATGGTGCTAATATTAGAATTGTTAAAACAATGTACCTAGGCTATATAAGATCTCTGATAGATTATCACGCACCAGCCCTGGTCATTCGTGACGGGAAAGGCGTTGACAAGCTCGAGAAAATGCAAAATAAAGCCCTCAGAATTATCCTAGGATGTCCCATGAGCACTAAAGTACTTAATATGAGGAAAGAACTAGGTATACCCAGTGTTAAAGATAGAATAATTGAAGTCAACCTCATGATAGCCCTGAGGCTTCTGCGTGGTGATCCTGATAACATTGTTTCCTTAAAATTGCTAGAATGTATGAACCATGGGACTACTGAGTCTAAATGGATCCAAACTACAGCTACACATATGAAGATATTTGGACTAGACCACCTGTACAAAGTTGAGACACAACAGCGCTTCCTGCCACCCTGGCGGACAGTTCCCTTCGATATCACAATACCGACGTATCCGCCTAAAAAATTAATTATACAAAGCATTTATCTCCAACACACTGCCAAATTGAGAGCTCTTGAACACATACACCCTCTACAGACTGATGATAATATCACACAGACCATCTACACTGATGGATCTCTAAACACCGCCTGTGGGAGGGCTGGAAGTGCTATTGTTGTGACTCAACCTGACGGTAATATAATTGAGAAAGGAGTTAGAATTAACAACTGGGCATCCACTCTACAAACTGAATTAGTTGCCATACTCACAGCTATTAAATTCATTGAAACCACTGTTACTGACAGTCTCATCATCACTGACTCTCTATCCTCGCTACTTGCCCTTGGTACCCTCCACTCAGGTTGTCACGATCTTGTCTCTGAAGCCAGACACAAATATGCGTGCCTTGTTGACCGGGGTGTCAGGGTCAAACTGTTGTGGATCCCCTCTCACATAGGCCTCATAAAACATGACAGAGTTGATGCCCTCGCCAAACTCGCGTCTAACAAAGACACCGTTGAATACAATTTGGGTCTGTCAAAAAGAACCCTTAAAACTGTAATTAGGAAAGAACTTATTGATGAGTTTGACGCAAGTAGACAAGTGCAAACAGGCACTAGTCGATCCACAGTTTACCATGATGAGATGTATCAAGTGAAACATGTATATGGAGCAAGTAACACGATCACTAGATTACAAGATGTTGTAACCGCTAGATTAAGGTTAGGATATAAGTACCTTTGGCAGTATGTTCCTCAAGCAGATGTAAACAAAACCAAATGTAAAGTGTGTGGCCATACATTTGGCCACACACTTGAACACTACGTCCCCGACTGTGTGAAGATAGAACCTTTTAGGGACAGGTCCAAGCACACTGTGTGTGAAATGGCACAACACTTCATCTCTAATGGCAAGATAGCCGACATATTAAGATTGTATCCACTTTTTTGCACTTAGTAACTATGTCAGTTCTCATGTACAGAACCAAATACGCAATGTGCTTGAATACCTCCCACGTAAATGTGAATAACAAAGTGTGAGGCCAGACATACTGCCTCACACGCCTGTTCTCACGCATTTGTGAATAAGTTACCCTTTATGTATAGAACTAAACAAATAATGTAAATGAAATACTGTGTAACTTTCAGTGCCATAATATCCTGACAACCGGGGTTAATTATTATGACCCTTTGTAAACTCTACTCTGTAATCCTTTTGCGCTACCGCTCACAGGATGAGTGTGGGGTGCACAATAAAGTAGCCGCTGCAAGCGGCAAAATCAAAAATCAATCTAATACACCACCAACACTCTCCGACTACTAATACACAACCACTACCACCACCCTCAGACTATTAATATATCATCAACACCACCACCCTCAGACTACTAATACACAACCACTACCACCACCCTCAGACTATTAATACATCATCAACACCACCACCCTCAGACTATTAATACATCATCAGCACCACCACCCTCAGACTACTAATACACCACCAGCACCACACCCAGACTACTAATAAACCACCACCACCACCACCACCCTCAGACTACTAATACACCACCACCACCACCACCATCAGACAATTAATACATTATCACCACCACCACCCTCAGACTACTAATACACCACCACCACCACCCTCAGACTGCTAATACACCACCACCACCACCATCCTCAGACTACTAATACACCACCACCACCACCACCCTCAGACTACTAAAACACCACCACCACAGTCAGACTACTAATACACCACCCCCACCCTCAAACTACTAATACACCACCACCACCCTCAGACTACTAATACACCACCACCTCCCTCAGACTACTAATACACCACCACCACCCTCAGACCACTAATACACCACCACCACCCTCAGACTTCTTATACACAACCACTTCCACCACCATCCTCAGACTACTAATACACCACCACCACCACAACCCTCAGCCTACTAATACACCACCACCACCCTCAGACTACAATTGCACCACCACCCTCAGACTACTAATATACCACCACCACCACCCTCACACTATTAATACACCACCACCACCACCACCCTCAGACTACTAATACACCACCACCACAGTCAAACTACTAATACACCACCACCACCCTCAGACTACAAATACACCACCACCACCCTCAGAATACTAATACACCACCACCACCCTCAGACTACTAATACACCACCACCACCCTCAGACTACTAATACACCACCACCACCCTCAGACTACTAATACACCACCACAACCACCACCCTCAAACTACTAATACACCACCACCACAACCCTCAGACAATTAATGCACCATCACCACCACCACCCACAGACTACTAATACACCACCACTACCACCCTCAGTCTACTAATACAAAACCACCACCACCGTCCGACTACTAATACAACACCACCACCACCACAACCACCACAACCACAACCACCCTCAGACTACTAATACACCACCACCACCACCCTCAGACTATTAATACATCATCACCACCACCACCCTCAGACTACTAATACACCACCACCACCACCCTCAGACTACTAATACACCACCACCACCACCCTCAGACTACTAATACACCACCACCACCATCCTCAGACTACTAATACACCACCACCACCACCACCCTCAGACTACTAATACACCACCACCACTCAGACTACTAATACACCACCCCCACCCTCAAACTACTAATACACCACCACCACCCTCAGACTACTAATACACCACCACCACCCTCAGACTACTAATACACCACCACCACCCTCAGACTACTAATACACCACCACCACCCTCAGACTACTAATACACCACCACCACCACCTCCAGACTACTAATACACCACCACCACCACCCCTCAGACTACTAATACACACCACCACCACCTCAGACTACTAATACACCACCACCACCCTCAGACTACTAATACACCACCACCACCACCCTCAGACTACTAATACACCACCACCACCACCCTCAGACTACTAATACACCACCACCACCACCCTCAGACTACTAATACACCACCACCACCCTCAGACTACTAATACAACACCACCACCCTCAGACTACAAATACACCACCACCCTCAGACTACTAATACACCATCACCACCACCCTCAGACTACTAATTCAACTACACCACCACCGTCAGACTACTAATACAACACAACCACCACCCTCAGACTACTAATACACCACCACCACCACCCTCAGACTACTAATACACCACCACCACACTCTGAGACTACTTATACACCATCACCACCCTCAGACTACTAATACACCACCCACACTCTCAGACTGTTAATACAACACCACCATCACCCTCAGACTACTAATACACCACGACCACCACCACCACCACCAACCATAGACAACTAATACACCACCACCACCGCCCTCAGACTACTAATACACCATCACTAACACCACCCTCAGACTACTAATACACCACCACCACCACCGCAGACTAATAACACACCACCATCACCACCACCACCCTCAGACTACTAATACATCATCACCACCACCACCACCCTCAGACTACTAATACACCACCACCACCACCACCCTCAGACTACTAATACACACCACCACCAACCTCAGACTACTAATACACCACCACCACCACCAAACCTCCGACTATTAATACACCACCACCATCACCACCCCCAGACTACCAGTACACCACACCACCACCCTCAGACTACTAATACACCACCACCACCCTCAGACTACTAATACACCACCACCACCACCCTCAGACTACTAATACACCACCACCACCACACCTAGAGTCCTAATATACCACCACCACCACCACCCTCAGACTACTAATACACCACCACCACCACCACCCTCAGGCTACTAATACACCACCACCACCACCACCCTCAAATTACTAATACACCACCACCACCACCCTCAGACTACTAATACACCACCACTACCACACTCAGACTACTAATAACTACCACCACCACCCTCAGACTATTAATATCATCACCACCACCACCCTCAGACTACTAATACACCACCACCACCAACAGCTGACAACTAATACACCACCACCACCCTCAAACTACTAATACACTACCACCACCACCCTCAGACTACTAATACACACCACCACCATCCTCAGAATACTAATACCGCAACCATCACCACCCTCAGACTATTAATACACCACCACCACCACCCTCAGACTACTAATACACCACCACCACCACCACTCTCAGACTACTAATACACCACCACCACCCTCAGATTACTAATACACCACCACCACCCTCAGTCTACTAATACACCATCACCACCACCTTAATACACCACCACCACCAACCTCAGACTACTAATACACCATCACCACAACCCTCAGACCACTAATACACCACCACCACCACCCCCAGACTACTAATACACCACCACCACCACCCTCAGACTACTAATACACCACCACCACCACCCTCATACTACTAATACAGCACCACCACCACCCTCAGACTACTAATACACCATCACCACCACCCTCAGACTACTAATACACCACCACCACCATCACCTTCAGACTACTAATACACCACCACCACCCTCAGACTACTAATACACCACCACAACCACCATCCTCAGACTACTAATACACCACCACCACCACCTCAGACTACTAATACAGAATCACCACCACCCTCAGACTACTAATACACCGCCACCCTCAGACTACAAATACACCACCACCACCACCCTCAGACTATTAATACATCATCACCACCACCACCCTCAGACTACTAATACACCACCACCACCACCACCATCAGACTACTAATACACCACCACCACCACCTTCAGACTACTAATACACAATCACCACCACCCTCAGATTAATAATACAACACCACCACAACCACCCTCAGACTGCTAATACACCACCACCACCACCACCCTCAGACTACTAATACATCACCACCACCACCACCCTCAGACTACTAATACCACCACCACCACCCTCAGACTATTAATACATCATCACCACCACCACCACCCTCAGACTACTAATACACCACCACTACCACCACCCTCAGACTACTAATACACCACCACCACCACCCTCAGACTATTAATACATCATCACCACCACCACCCTCAGACTACTAATACACCACCACCACCACCCTCAGACTATTAATACATCATCACCACCACCACCCTCAGACTACTAATACACCACCACCACCACCCTCAGACTACTAATACACAATCACCACCACCCTCAGATTACTAATACAACACCACCACCACCCTCAGACTACTAATACACCACCACCACCACCCTCAGACTACTAATACACCACCACCACCACCCTCAGACTGCTAGTACACCACCACCACAACCACCCTCAGACGCCTAATACATCACCACCACCACCACCCTCAGACTACTAATACACCACCACCACCACCCTCAAACTACTAATAAAGAATCACCACCACCCTCAGACTACTAATACACCACCACGACCACCCTCAGACTATTAATACATCATCACCACCACCACCCTCAGACTACTAATACACCACCACTACCACCACCCTCAGACTACTAATACACCACCACCACCACCCTCAGACTATTAATACATCATCACCACCACCACCCTCAGACTACAAATACACCACCACCACCCTCAGACTACGAATACACCACCACCCTCAGACTACTAATACATCACCACCACCACCACCCTCAGACTACTAATACATCACCACCACCACCACCACCCTCAGACTACTAATACACCACCACCACCCTCAGAATACGAATACACCACCACCCTCAGACTATTAATACAACACCACCACCACCCTCAGAATATTAATACATCACCACCACCACCACCCTCAGAATACTAATACACCACCACCACCCTCAGACTACGAATACACCACCACCCTCAGACTACTAATACAACACCACCACCACCACCACCCTCAGACTACTAATACATCACCACCACCACCACCCTCAGACTACTAATACACCACCACCACCACCCTCAGACTATTAATACATCATCACCATCACCACCCTCAGACTACTAATACACCACCACCACCCTCAGACTACGAATACACCACCACCCTCAGACTACTAATACAACACCACCACCACCACCACCCTCAGACTACTAATACACCACCACCACCACCACCCACAGACTACTAATACAACACCACCACCACCACCACCCTCAGACTACTAATACAACACCACCACCACCACCACCCTCAGACTACGAATACACCACCACCCTCAGACTACTAATACACCACCACCACCACCACCCACAGACTACTAATACAACACCACCACCACCACCACCCTCAGACTACTAATACAACACCACCACCACCACCACCCTCAGATTACTAATACACCACCACCACCACCACCCACAGACTACTAATACAACACCACCACCACCACCACCCTCAGACTACTAATACACCACCACCACCACCACCCTCAGACTATTAATACATCATCACCACCACCACCCTCAGACTACTAATACACCACCACCACCACCCTCAGACTACTAATACACAATCACCACCACCCTCAGATTACTAATACAATACCACCACCACCCTCAAACTACTAATACACCACCACCGCCACCCTCAGACTACTTATACACCACCACCACCACCCTCAGACTGCTAATACACCACCACCACCACCACGGTCAGACTACTAATACACCACCACCACCACCACCGTCAGACGACTAATACACCACCATCAACCTCAGACTACGAATACACCACCACCACCCTCAGACTACTAATACACCACCACCACCACCACCACCCTCAGAATACTAATACACCACCACCACCCACAGACTACTAATACACCAATACCTCCCTCAGACTACAATTACATCACTACCCTCAGACTACTAATATGCCACCACCACCCAAGACTACTAATGCACCACCACCACCCTCAGACTACTAATACACCACCACCACCCTCAGACTATTAATACACCACCACCACCACCACCCTCAGACTACTAATATACCACCACCACAGTCAGACTACTAATACATCACCACCACCACCCTCAGACTACTAATAAAACACCACCACCACCATCAGACTACTAATACAACACCACCACCACCGTCAGACTACTAATACAACACTACCACAACCGTCAGACTACTAATACAACACCACTATCACCCTCAGACTAATAATACACCACCACCACCACCACCCTCAAACTACTAATACACCACAACCACCACCCTCAGACTATTAATACACTATCACCACCACCACCCTCAGACTACTAATACACCACTACCACCACCCTCAGTCTACTAATACAGCACCACCACCACCGTCAGACTACTAATACAACACCACCACCACCACCCTCAGATTACTAATACATCATCACCACCACCACCCTCAGACTACTAATACACCACCACCCTCAGACTACTAATACACCACCACCACCACCCTCAGACAATTCATACATCATTACCACCACCACCCTCAGACTATTAATACATCATCACCATCACCACCCTCAGACTACTAATACACCACCACCTCCCTCAGACTACGAATACACCACCACCCTCAGACTACTAATACACCACCACCACCACCACCACCCTCAGACTACTAATGCAACACCACCACCACCACCATCCTCAGACTACTAATACACCACCACCACCACCACCCTCAGACTACGAATACACCACCACCCTCAGACTACTAATACACCACCACAACCACCATCCTCAGACTACTAATACACCACCACCACCACCTTCAGACTATTAATACATCATCACCACCACCACCCTCAGACTACTAATACACCACCACCACCACCCTCAGACTACTAATACACAACCACCACCACCTTCAGACTACTAATACACCACCACCACCACCCTCAGACTACGAATACACCACCACCCTCAGACTAGTAATACAACACCACCACCACCCTCAGACTATTAATACATCATCACCACCACCACCCTCAGACTACTAATACACCACCACCACCACCCTCAGACTACTAATACACAACCATCACCACCTTCAGATTACTAATACAACACCACCACCACCCTCAAACTACTAATACACCACCACCGCCACCCTCAGACTACTTATACACCACCACCACCACCCTCAGACTTCTAATACACCACCACCACCACCACCGTCAGACTACTAATACACCACCACCACCACCCTCAGACGACTAATACACCACCATCACCCTCAGACTACAAATACACCACCACCACCACCACCCTCAGACTACAAATACACCACCACCACCACCACCCTCAGAATACTAATACACCACCACCACCCTCAGACTACTAATACACCACTACCTCCCTCAGACTACAATTACATCACTACCCTCAGACTACTAATATGCCACCACCACCCAAGACTACTAATGCACCACCACCACCCTCAGACTACTAATACACCACCTTCAGACTATTAATACACCACCACCACCACCACCCTCAGACTACTAATATACCACCACCACAGTCAGACTACTAATACATCACCACCACCACCCTCAGACTACTAATAAAACACCACCACCACCGTCAGACTACTAATACAACACCACCACCACCGTCAGACTACTAATACAACACTACCACCACCGTCAGACTACTAATACAACACCACTATCACCCTCAGAATAATAATACACCACCACCACCACCACCCTCAAACTACTAATACACCACCACCACCACCCTCAGACAATTCATACATCATTACCACCACCACCCTCAGACTACTAATACACCACTACCACCACCCTCAGACTATTAATACATCATCACCACCACCACCCTCAGACTACTAATACACCACCACCACCACCCTGAAACTACTAATACACCACCACCACCACCGTCTGACTACTAATACAACACCACCACCACCACCCTCAGACTACTAATACACCACCACCATCCTCAGACTACTAATAGAACACCACCACCACCCTCAGACTACTAATACAACACCACCAAAACCGTCAGACTACTAATACGACACCACCACCTCCCTCAGACTAATAATACACCACCACCCTCAGACTACTAATACAACACTACCACCACCGTCAGACTACTAATACAACACCACCACCACCCTCAGACTACTAATACACCACCACCACCACCCTCAGACTACTAATACAACACTACCACCACCGTCAGACTAATAGTACAACACTACCACCACCGTCAGACTACTAATACAACACCACCACCACACTCAGACTACTAATACACCACCACTACCACCACCCTCAGACTACTAATACATCACCACCAACACCCTCAGACTATTAATACATCATCACCACCACCACCACCCTCAGACTACTAATACACCACCACCACCACCCTCAGACTACTAATACACCACCACCACCACCCTCAGACTACTAATACACAACCACCACCACCCTCAGACTACTAATACAAAACCACCACCACCCTCAGACTACTAATACACCACCACCATCCTCAGACTATTAATACATCATCATCACCACCCTCAGACTATTAATACATCATCATCACCACCACCCTCAGACTACTAATACATCACCACCACCACCCTCAGACTACTAATACACCACCACCACCACCCTCAGACTACTAATACACAACCACCACCACCCTCAGACTACTAATACACCACCACCATCCTCAGACTATTAATACATCATCATCACCACCACCACCACCACCACCACCTTCAGACTACTAATATACCACCACCACCCTAAGAATACAAATACACCACCACCAACCTCAGACTACTGATACACCACCACAACCCTCTGGCTACAATTACACCACCACCCTCAGACTACCAATATACCACCACCAACCTAGACTACTAATGCACCACCACCACCCTCAGACTACTAATACACCACCACCACCCTCAGACTATTAATACACCACCACCACCCTCAGACTACTAATACACCACCACCACAGTCAGACTACTAATACACCACCACCACCCTCAGACTACTAATACACCACCACCACCCTCAGACTACAAATACACCACCACCACCCATAGACTACTAATACACCACCACAACCACAACCGACAGACTACTAATACAACACCACCACCCTCAGACTACTAATTCACCACCACCACCCTCAGACTACTAATGCACCACCACAACCACCACCCTCAGACTACTAATACACCACCACCACCCTCAGTCTATTAATACACCACCACCACCATCCTCAGACTACTAATACAACACCACCACCCTCAGACTATTAATACACCACGACCACCACCCTCAGGCTACTAATACACCACCACCACCACCCTCAGACTACTAATACAACACCACCACCCTCAGACTATTAATACACCACCACCACCACCCTCAGACTACTAATACATCACCAACACCCTCAGACTTCTAATACAACACCACAACCACCACCCTCAGACTACTAATACAACACCACCACCACCATCACCCTCAGACTACTAATACACAATCACCACCACCCTCAAACTCCTAATACACCACCACCACCACCACCCTCAGACTACTAATACACCACCACCATCACCCTCAGACTACTAATACACCACCACCACCCTCAGACTTCTAATACACCACCACCCTCAGAATACTAATACACCACCACCACCCTCAAACTACTAATACACCACCACCACCCTCAGACTACAATTACACCACCACCCTCAGACTACTAATATACCACCCCCACCCTAGACTACTAATGCACCCCCACCACCCTCAGACTACTAATACACCACCACCACCCTCAGACTATTAATACACCACCACCACCACCCTCAGACTACTAATACACCACCACCACAGTCAGACTACTAATACATCACCACCACCCTCAGACTACTAATACACCACCACCACCCTCAGACTACTAATACATCACCAACACCCTCAGACTTCTAATACAACACCACAACCACCACCCTCAGACTACTAATACACCACCACCACAACCCTCAGACTATTAATACACCACCACCACCACCCTCAGACTACTAATACACCATCACCACCCTCAGACTACTAATACACCACCACCATCACCACCCCAGACTACTAATAACCACCACCACCACCCTCAGACTACTATTACACCATCACCACCCTCAGACTCCTAGTACACCACCAACATTCTCAGACTATTAATACATCACCACCACCACCCCCAGACTACTAATACACCACCACCGCCACCACACCTTAGACTATTAATACGACACCACCTCCACTGTCAGACTACTAATACAACACCACCACCACCGTCAGACTACTAATACAACACCACCACCTCAGACTACTAATACAACACCACCATCACCCTCAGACTACTAATACACCACCACCGCCGCAACCCTCAGACTACTAATACACCACCACCACCACCCTCAAACTACTAATACACCATCACCACCCTCAGACTATTAAGACACCACCACCATCACCACCCCCAGACTACTAATACACCACCACCACCACCCTCAGACTACTAATACACCACCACCACCACCCTCAGACTACTAATACACCATCCCCACCACCCCCAGACTACTAATACACCGCCCTCAGACTACTAATACACCACCACCACCACCACCACCACCCTCAAACTACTAATACACCATCACCACCACCCCCAGTCTACTAATACACCATCACCACCCTCTGACTCCTAATACACCACTAACACTCTCAGACTATTTATACATCACCACCATCACCCTTAGACTACTAATACACCACCACCACAACCCTCAGACTACTAATACACCACCACCACCAACCCCAGACTACTAATGCACCACCACAACCACCCTCAGACTACTAATACACCACCACAACCACCCTCAGACTACTAATACAACACCACCACCACCATCACCCTCAGACTACTAATACACAATCACCACCACCCTCAAACTCCTAATACACCACCACCACCCTCAGACTACTAATACACCACCACCATCACCCTCAGACTACTAATACACCACCACCACCCTCAGACTTCTAATACACCGCCACCCTCAGACTACAAATACACCACCACCACCACCCTCAGACTATTAATACATCATCACCACCACCACCCTCAGACTACTAATGCACCACCACCACCACCACCATCAAACTACTAATACACCACCACCACCCTCAGACTACTAATACACCACCACCACCCTCAGACTACTAATACACCACCACCACCACCCTCAGACTACTAATACACCACCACCACCACCCTCAGACTACTAATACATCACCACCACCACCCTCAGACTACTAATACACCACCACCACCCTCAGACTACTAATACACCACCACCACCCTCAGACTACTAATACACCACCACCACCACCCTCAGACTACTAATACACCACCACCACCACCCTCAGACTACTAATACATCATCACCACACCACCCTCAGACTACTAATACACCACCACCACCACCCTCAGACTAGAATACATCACACCACCACCACCCTCAGACTACTAATACACCACCACCACCACCCTCAGACTACTAATACACAACACCACCACCCTCAGACTACTAATACAACACCACCACCACCCTCAGACTACTAATACACCACCACCGCCACCCTCAGACTACTAATACACCACCACCACCCTCAGACTGCTAGTACACCACCACCACACCACCCTCAGACCTAATACATCACCACCACCACCACCCTCAGACTACTAATACAACACCACCACCACCCTCAGACTACTAATACAACACCACCACCACCCTCAGACTACTAATACACCACCACCACCACCCTCAGACTAATAATACATCATCACCACCACCACCCTCAGACTACTAATACACCACCACTACCACCACCCTCAGACTACTAATACACCACCACCACCACCCTCAGACTATTAATACATCAACACCACCACCACCCTCAGACTACAATACACCACCCCCACCCTCAGACTACAATTGCACCACCACCCTCAGACTACTAATACATCACCACCACCACCACCCTCAGACTACTAATACACCACCACCACCACCACCACCCTCAGACTACTAATACACCACCACCACCCTCAGACTAGAATACACCACCACCCTCAGACTATTAATACAACACCACCACCACCCTCAGACTATTAATACATCACCACCACCACCACCCTCAGACTACTAATACACCACCACCACCCTCAGACTACTAATACACCACCACCCTCAGACTACTAATACAACACCACCACCACCACCCTCAGACTACTAATACACCACCACCACCACCACCCTCAGACTACTAGTACACCACCACCACCACCCTCAGACTACTAATACATCATCACCACCACCCTCAGACTACTAATACACCACCACCACCCTCAGACTACTAATACACCACCACCCTCAGACTACTAATACACCACCACCACCACCACCCTCAGACTACTAATACACCACCACCACCACCCACAGACTACTAATACAACCACCACCACCACCACCCTCAGACTACTAATACACCACCACCACCACCACCCTCAGACTACTAATACACCCACCACCCTCAGACTACTAATACACCACCACCACCACCACCCAGACTACTAATACAACACCACCACCACCACCCTCAGACTACTAATACACCACCACCACCACCACCCTCAGACTACTAATACACCACCACCACCACCCACAGACTACTAATACACACCACCACCACCACCCTCAGACTACTAATACACCACCACCACCACCACCCTCAGACTATTAATACATCATCACCACCACCACCCTCAGACTACTAATACACCACCACCACCACCCTCAGACTACTAATACACAATCACCACCACCCTCAGATTACTAATACAATACCACCACCACCCTCAAACTACTAATACACCACCACCGCCACCCTCAGACTACTTATACACCACCACCACCACCCTCAGACTGCTAATACACCACCACCACCACCACGGTCAGACTACTAATACACCACCACCACCACCACCGTCAGACGACTAATACACCACCATCAACCTCAGACTACGAATACACCACCACCACCCTCAGACTACAAATACACCACCACCACCACCACCACCCTCAGAATACTAATACACCACCACCACCCACAGACTACTAATACACCAATACCTCCCTCAGACTACAATTACATCACTACCCTCAGACTACTAATATGCCACCACCACCCAAGACTACTAATGCACCACCACCACCCTCAGACTACTAATACACCACCACCACCCTCAGACTATTAATACACCACCACCACCACCACCACCCTCAGACTACTAATATACCACCACCACAGTCAGACTACTAATACATCACCACCACCACCCTCAGACTACTAATAAAACACCACCACCACCATCAGACTACTAATACAACACCACCACCACCGTCAGACTACTAATACAACACTACCACAACCGTCAGACTACTAATACAACACCACTATCACCCTCAGACTAATAATACACCACCACCACCACCACCCTCAAACTACTAATACACCACAACCACCACCCTCAGACTGTTAATACACTATCACCACCACCACCCTCAGACTACTAATACACCACTACCACCACCCTCAGTCTACTAATACAGCACCACCACCACCGTCAGACTACTAATACAACACCACCACCACCACCCTCAGATTACTAATACATCATCACCACCACCACCCTCAGACTACTAATACACCACCACCCTCAGACTACTAATACACCACCACCACCACCCTCAGACAATTCATACATCATTACCACCACCACCCTCAGACTATTAATACATCATCACCATCACCACCCTCAGACTACTAACACACCACCACCTCCCTCAGACTACGAATACACCACCACCCTCAGACTACTAATACACCACCACCACCACCACCACCCTCAGACTACTAATGCAACACCACCACCACCACCATCCTCAGACTACTAATACAACACCACCACCACCACCACCCTCAGACTACGAATACACCACCACCCTCAGACTACTAATACACCACCACAACCACCATCCTCAGACTACTAATACACCACCACCACCACCTTCAGACTATTAATACATCATCACCACCACCACCCTCAGACTACTAATACACCACCACCACCACCCTCAGACTACTAATACACAACCACCACCACCTTCAGACTACTAATACACCACCACCACCACCCTCAGACTACGAATACACCACCACCCTCAGACTAGTAATACAACACCACCACCACCCTCAGACTATTAATACATCATCACCACCACCACCCTCAGACTACTAATACACCACCACCACCACCCTCAGACTACTAATACACAACCATCACCACCTTCAGATTACTAATACAACACCACCACCACCCTCAAACTACTAATACACCACCACCGCCACCCTCAGACTACTTATACACCACCACCACCACCCTCAGACTTCTAATACACCACCACCACCACCACCGTCAGACTACTAATACACCACCACCACCACCACCCTGAGACGACTAATACACCACCATCACCCTCAGACTACGAATACACCACCACCACCACCACCCTCAGACTACAAATACACCACCACCACCACCACCACCCTCAGAATACTAATACACCACCACCACCCTCAGACTACTAATACACCACTACCTCCCTCAGACTACAATTACATCACTACCCTCAGACTACTAATATGCCACCACCACCCAAGACTACTAATGCACCACCACCACCCTCAGACTACTAATACACCACCTTCAGACTATTAATACACCACCACCACCACCACCACCCTCAGACTACTAATATACCACCACCACAGTCAGACTACTAATACATCACCACCACCACCCTCAGACTACTAATAAAACACCACCACCACCGTCAGACTACTAATACAACACCACCACCACCGTCAGACTACTAATACAACACTACCACCACCTTCAGACTATTAATACACCACCACCACCACCACCACCCTCAGACTACTAATATACCACCACCACCCTCAGACTACTAATAAAACACCACCACCACCGTCAGACTACTAATACAACACCACCACCACCGTCAGACTACTAATACAACACTACCACCACCCTCAGACTACTAATACAACACCACCACCTCAGACTACTAATACAACACCACCATCACCCTCAGACTACTAATACACCACCACCGCCGCAACCCTCAGACTACTAATACACCACCACCACCACCCTCAAACTACTAATACACCATCACCACCCTCAGACTATTAAGACACCACCACCATCACCACCCCCAGACTACTAATACACCACCACCACCACCCTCAGACTACTAATACACCACCACCACCACCCTCAGACTACTAATACACCACCACCACCACCCTCAGACTACTAATACACACCGCCCTCAGACTACTAATACACCACCACCACCACCACCACCACCCTCAAACTACTAATA
This sequence comes from Homarus gammarus, assembly GCA_958450375.1. NCBI lineage: Eukaryota > Metazoa > Arthropoda > Malacostraca > Decapoda > Nephropidae > Homarus > Homarus gammarus. Next base: position 96,320 of record CAUDMG010003755.1, read on the forward strand.
CACCATCACCACCACCCCCAGTCTACTAATACACCATCACCACCCTCTGACTCCTAATACACCACTAACACTCTCAGACTATTTATACATCACCACCATCACCCTTAGACTACTAATACACCACCACCACAACCCTCAGACTACTAATACACCACCACCACCAACCCCAGACTACTAATGCACCACCACAACCACCCTCAGACTACTAATACAACACCACAACCACCCTCAGACTACTAATACAACACCACCACCACCATCACCCTCAGACTACTAATACACAATCACCACCACCCTCAAACTCCTAATACACCACCACCACCCTCAGACTACTAATACACCACCACCATCACCCTCAGACTACTAATACACCACCACCACCCTCAGACTTCTAATACACCACCACCCTCAGAATACTAATACACCACCACCACCCTCAAACTACTAATACACCACCACCACCCTCAGACTACAATTACACCACCACCCTCAGACTACTAATATACCACCCCCACCCTAGACTACTAATGCACCCCCACCACCCTCAGACTACTAATACACCACCACCACCCTCAGACTATTAATACACCACCACCACCACCCTCAGACTACTAATACACCACCACCACAGTCAGACTACTAATACATCACCACCACCCTCAGACTACTAATACACCACCACCACCCTCAGACTACTAATACATCACCAACACCCTCAGACTGCTAATACAACACCACAACCACCACCCTCAGACTACTAATACACCACCACCACAACCCTCAGACTACTAATACACCACCACCACCACCCTCAGACTACTAATACACCATCACCACCCTCAGACTACTAATACACCACCACCATCACCACCCCCAGACTACTAATAAACCACCACCACCACCCTCAGACTACTATTACACCATCACCACCCTCAGACTCCTAGTACACCACCAACATTCTCAGACTATTAATACATCACCACCACCACCCCCAGACTACTAATACACCACCACCGCCACCACACCTTAGACTATTAATACGACACCACCTCCACTGTCAGACTACTAATACAACACCACCACCACCGTCAGACTACTAATACAACACCACCACCTCAGACTACTAATACAACACCACCATCACCCTCAGACTACTAATACACCACCACCGCCGCAACCCTCAGACTACTAATACACCACCACCACCACCCTCAAACTACTAATACACCATCACCACCCTCAGACTATTAAGACACCACCACCATCACCACCCCCAGACGTCTAATACACCACCACCACCACCCTCAGACTACTAATACACCACCACCACCACCCTCAGACTACTAATACACCATCCCCACCACCCCCAGACTACTAATACACCGCCCTCAGACTACTAATACACCACCACCACCACCACCACCACCCTCAAACTACTAATACACCATCACCACCACCCCCAGTCTACTAATACACCATCACCACCCTCTGACTCCTAATACACCACTAACACTCTCAGACTATTTATACATCACCGCCATCACCCTTAGACTACTAATACACCACCACCACAACCCTCAGACTACTAATACACCACCACCACCAACCCCAGACTACTAATACACCACCACCACCACCCTCAGACTACTAATAGACCATCACCACCACCTCCAGACTACTAAAACACCACCACCACCACCCTCAGACTACTAATGCACCATCACCACCACAACCAGACTACTAATACACCAACACCATCGCTCTCAGACTACAAATACACCATCACCACCCTCAGACTACTAATACACCACCAACACTCTCAGACTATTAATACATCACCACCACCCTGAGACTACTACTACACCACCACCACCACCCTCAGACTACTAATACACCACCACCACCACCCTCAGACTACTAATACTCCATCACCACCACCCTGAGACTACTACTACACCACCACCACCACCCTCAGACTACTAATAGACCATCACCACCACCCCCAGACTACTAGAACACCACCACCACCACCCTCAGACTACTAATGCACCATCACCACCACAACCAGACTACTAATACACCAACACCATCGCTCTCAGACTACAAATACACCATCACCACCCTCAGACTACTAATAGACCATCACCACCACCCCCAGACTACTAATACTCCATCACCACCACCCTGAGACTACTACTACACCACCACCGCCACCCTCAGACTACTAATACACCACCACCACCCTCAGACTACTAATAAACCACTACCACCACCACCACCACCACTCTCAGACTACTAATACACCACCACCACCACCCTCAGACTACTAATACATCATCACCACCACCACCCTCAGACTACTAATACACCACCACCCTCAGACTATTAATACATCATCACCACCACCACCCTCAGACTACTAATACAACACCACCACCACCACCCTCAGACTACTAATACAACACCATCACCATCGTCAGACTACTAATACAACACCACCACCACCCTCATACTATTAATACAACACCACCACCACCGTCAGACTACTAATACAACACCACCACCACCACCGTCAGACTACTAATACAACACCATCACCACCGTCAGACTACTAATACAACACCACCAACACCACCCTCAGAGTACTAATACACCACCACCACCACCCTCAGAATACTAATACTCCACCACTACCCTCAGACTACTAATACACCACCACCACCCTTAGACTAATATTACACCACCTCCATCAGACTACTAATATATCACCACCACCCTAGACTACTAATACACCACCACTACCGTCAGACTACTAATACACCACCACCACCACCACCCTCAGACTACTAATACACCACCACCACCCTCAGACTACTAATACACCACCACCACCCTCAGACTACTAATACACCACCACCACCACCCTCAGACTACTAATACACCACCACCACCCTCAGACTACTAATACACCACCACCACCTCCCTCAGACTACTAATACACCACCACCACCTCCCTCAGACTACTAATACACCACCACCACCTCCCTCAGACTACTAATACACCACCACCACCCTCAGACTACTAATACACCACCACTCTTAGACAACTAATACACCACTACCACCACCACCCCCAGACTACTAATACACCACCACCACTACCCTCAGACTACTAATACACCATCACCACCACCCTCAGACTACTAATACACCACCACCACCTCCCTCAGACTACTAATACACCACCACCACCCTCAGACTACTAATACACCACCACCCCCCTCAGACTACTAATACACCACCACCACCACGTCCATGGCAAAGCCAACTCCATAAATGCTGTTTCTCTTCGCAGCAGGCTTACCCTTCCTGAAGTATAGCCAGACCTCGTTCCGTGAGTTGACCTTCATCTGGGAGCCGAGACACACTAATGGCTGCTATGTCGATGTTGTACCTAGCCAGCTCTTTTGCCACAAGGGTGGGTCTTCTTTCAGGACACTCATTTGTGCCAGTATCTAGAAGGGTCCTGACATTCCATGCAGCGACCATAAGACGTTGTATAGTTTTTTTTTTTATCTGTGATTTTGATTGTGTTATCGACCACATAAGGATGACCGTACTGGGTGCGGTTGCCCAGTCAGGTTGTTTTTTTAGGCAGGCTATGTTTAGGGTACCTTTTCTAGCCCTCTCCCAATGTGGGGTGAGCAGATTGCCTCCTGCAAAGGGCTGCTCAGTCGCACAGACAGGACCAGATTGCACTGCTGCCTAGGTCCCAGTGCATAAACGACCAACTTATCTGTGCCACCCATTTGCAGGGTTGTGACAAGAGAATACCTGCAGTCATCTCTGCCTGTCCCCATCGCCGCTCGTCCATCGCCATTGGACTTTAGAGGGTATAGGGGTTTTGATGATGATGAGAGGTATGCTGAGCTGGATGATGGCTGCGCGTGAGTTGATTTATGTGGTGAGGCAGGAGCACAGCCTGTAACCACACATCTTGGCTATCCCTTTTCCTCATCCAGTGGTGCAAGTGTTGCAATGACTGGGGAGGGGGAGAGTTGCAATGGATTGCCTATTGCCCAGTTTGTTGGGTTTTGCCGTAGTAGCTTGTCCATTAGGCATTGCCTTCTTCTGCTGGTGTAGTCATCGGGTTTCCATGGTGGTCACCTCTTCCGCCTATACCGCCGTTGGGGTCTTGTTGGAGCTCTGCAAGCATGTGTGCCTGATGCGGGGCTCCAATGCAGATTTTTCGTTCGGGGTTTACTCCCGTAGCCTTATACCTACCAAGGTTAATCCACAAGGCAGCAGGGCAATGGTTGGTAGGCGCCAGGACGTGTTCATATGCCAATGGGCCTATGTGCCCTCCCTCTGGGGCCCACTGCTACTCCGAGATCCCCTGCTGGTCTAACCTAGGCCCACGAGGCACCCAGTTACAGTGTATTACAACGAGGAGGCACACCAGGAGTCTTGATAGTGAGGAGGCTGTGTATTGGCAGAGCAAGACTTATGCATGTTGCTTCCCTGTTCGCCATGAGGGCTAGCCAGCGGCGGTAGCTGAAAGCGAGAGGAAGCAAGCAGTGCTTGCACCTTAACACTGACATAATGCTGCCACACAAGATGCATTTCACTACCCTGTGTGCGAACACACACACACACACACAGGTTATGAATGCTAAGGCTACGATTGGTTAGTTTAGGTTAGAGTTAGGTAATGATTGGTTAAGTTAGGTTTGGTTAGGTTACAATTGGTAAGGTTAGGTTAGGTTACGATTGGTAAGGCTATGATTGATAAGGCTATGATTGGTTAAGTTAGAAATTGGGGGTTTTGAGGCTAGTTTAGAAATTGAGAGTCTTCCATGTAAGAATTGTCGACAATTTTAGTTTCAGTTTCCTCAATATGTGTTGCTTTTCAATAGAAAACGGTCAAAGTAATGTAAAGAAAACGTATTTTTTTACCTTGTTATTCTCAACTTGGAAGTTGAGAAAAATCACTTTTTATCTTTTTTTAGCGTTTCCACAAAAAAAAAGACTATGTCCATTGCAGAGAATCTTAGATTTCGTCTTTATTCAAGACATCTTCAGAGGCAACTGAATTACAAAGACTGAGAGAAAGCTTATGTACACAGGGTGACCTTACAAAACATGAGGTCAGGTCAAAAAACATGACATTCATTAAGTGTTTACTGTATTCCATGTAGCAATTGTAATGGAAATTATGTAGGACAGACTGGGAAAGCATTGCAACTCAGAATTAAACAGCACACGTACAATATTAGAACGGCATCTGAAAGCAGCGCACTTTTCGCTCATATAAGGAACAATATATAATCATCCCATAGATTGAGAAAACAGTTTAGAAGTGTATAAATCATCATGTGTCACAGAAAGACTTCTAGTTGAAGCAAGTTTGATTAGAGAAATGTATTATTTAAACCTTAGTGATGGTCAGTACAAAACTGATATGATGTTACACAAATTTATTTGTCAGTGGCCCAAGGTTAAAAATGCTTTGAAAGCATGTAAGGTAGATGTATGATAGATGATTAGTGGGTCTCATATTTTTTACCTGACGTGACATGACTAGTTATGTCGCCCGTTTTTATAATCCCTCCTTATGTTTGCTGTGTGGTTGGTGTGTGGATTAGTGAATGTCATGTTTTTTGGCCTGACCTCATGTTTTGTAAGGTCACCCTGTGCACATAAGCTCTCTCTCAGTCTTTGTAATTCAGTTGTCTCTGAAGATGTCTTGAATAAAGACGAAAGCTAAGATTCTCCATTGTTTCTCTCTTCCCTGTATGATTTTATCGATATATATATATATATATATATATATATATATATATATATATATATATATATATATATATATATATATATTTATTTATATATATATATATATATATTTATTTATACTGTATATGTGTGTGGTAAATTTTTAGTTTAGGACATGAGTCCCTAGGGGTTGAACAATATGTTTTTCCAGTGTATTTTAAATTAATCTGACCTTCATTTTTGGCGAAAATTGATTGTTTTTTTGCCCCCCTCCCCCAAAACAATAATAGGGGAGAGACTGGGAAATCGGGAAAAAACGAAAACGAGTCATCTAACCTAACAAAGCCTAACTCCTAGCCAGGGGCACCGCCCCCGGAACCCCAGGTAGGCCTAACCTGAACCCTAGAGCCCCCGGACCTCAGGTAGTCCTAGCTTAATCTAACCTAAATGTTTCAGTAGTTAAAAACTTTGGGACGCGCCATGTCCGAAAGTACAATATCTTAATTAGAAGTGGAAGGGCCAGGGATACGAAAGAATTGGATGGAATGATCGTCTTTCTCGTAATACTCGGCAATAAACTTAAAATAAGAGTAGGAGCACATACGACAACCAACCTCCACCACAGCCATTGTGAGACTGGTCAATAAGCAGGGCCGGATTCAGGAGTGGGCAAAGTGGGCAGCTGCCCAGGGGCCTCCACATATGACAATATTTTATTTACTTGTTTATTCATTTAGATTATTTTTATTTTAATTCTTTAAAATTCATATTTATCTATTCCATCACGTAAAACTATGTTCAGCAAGAAGCGTGATAGAAATTAGGCTAGCTACTCCTTGAAATTCATGAATACCTGGTTTTCCTATGGACAGTACATTTTTAATGAATGCTATTGTTTGTGTTGCTAATAATATATTTAGAATTCCACAAACATATATTGATTAAAAATGAACTACATGGCATAACGAAATTGAGATTAAAAAACAATTTAAATATTTTTTTCATTATCACTTCCATTACGAATGCCATCAGGGCGCTGTGTTTGTTGACAGTCGGTCGGAGGGGGTTGGGTGGTGTAGTATCTGCACATCGGTTGTCATGTGTCTGTCCATTAAAGAGGAGACTTGCGTCGCCCATGATTCGTGAACTTCTCAGGAGTAGACATAAACATGTCTTGCAGATGTAAAATGAGAGAGAGAATTGTCTTGGGTAGTTATAATGAGGGGGGCCTCCACAAAGGAGCAGGTGCATGCCCAGTATTTGCCAACAGTGCGTGACAGAGAAGTGACAGATCGCCCTGGCGGCTAGCGAGCCGATCTTTTGGTGAAGAAGATAAATGAAAAGGAAAAGCAATCAGAGACGTGACCTATCGCCCAAGCGGCTAACAAGCCGATCAGTGGCGAAGAGGATAAAAGTAAAGAGGCTGCCCATGGGCCTCCACAGGTCTAAATCCGGCACTGTCAATGAAATTACCCACGCTGCTTACTTTGAAAAAATCAAATGTGATTGGTCGAAAAAAATTCGCGTGAAGATATCCATACCTCATTGGTCAGGACTGGATGACGTCAGTCAACATTGCACATGCGTGATGCGCAGATAACATCTCAGACGAAGACGGAAAACTGCTTAAAATCAATTAAACAACTATTGTGTCGCTATTATCCATTTCCGCCAAGTATATATAGGGCTCAAAATGCTCAGAATAGCGAGATCTAAATGTTTCAGCATTTTATAACTTTCGGGGGCGCTATGTCCGAAAGTAAAATAATACCATATATATATATATATATATATGCAAGTAAATCACTGTAGGTGCGCGTGATCTAGGTATATGCTGATAACCACCAGGAAAGAAGAAAACACGAAGTTCCCAAGCGCTTTCGTGTAATTCACATCTTCAGGGGTGAGTACAGACTAGTCTGTACTCACCCCTGAAGATGTGAATTACACGAAAGCGCTTGGGAACTTCGTGTTTCCTTCTTTCCTGGTGGTTATCAGCATATATATATATATATATATATATATATATATATATATATATATATATATATATATATTTATTTATTTATTTATTTCCTTTATTTTTTTGTTAAGACCCTCCTTTCATCGCTTACCCACTTCCACCACTGGTTACCAGCGGCTAGGGTCGTTTGTACAGAAACAGTAGACAAGAGTTGTCGAATTACCACTAGCTGTCTCGCCAGTTTCCGGTAATTTTCCGACGATCGGAATCAGTGTACAGACAAACAACAGGCAGGTAGATTTCCACCAGGTCACTTGTGCACTGTAGTCCTGTTTAATAAACACTGATTCTTGACAACACTGTTAACAGGGTAATGTCTTCCTAGCTTGACTCCACACTTCGAATATATAATCAGCACACTACCAGCGTACAATTCCTTAGTCTTCTCACTTTATATTAATCACAACAATTCCATAATATTTGCACAATTGTATTCAGTTTTTCTGTTAGGCTTATTCTTTACACTATGAACGGAAGCGATCGATTCACTCCTTGCCTGCTCGCTACTGTTTATACTGTGTATGGTTCGTCAGACGCCTAGAGCATTCTAGCGATGTCCAGACGCTGGAGGTCGGCTTGCGACATGCCTGGAGAATTCTAGAATGATCTAAGCTTACAATAAGAGGTAAATCATAAAAAATGATGCAATACATTCCAGAAAATTCTTACCTAATTAATAATACATCAATATATTCACGAAAATTGAATTAGACTTGCCAAAATAACTGCTGCATGGGACAGAAAACAATCAAAACACCGAGTTTACAAAATTATAATACGAAATTATGCCTCGAGCATAGAACAGTGAAATTGCGGTATTTTTAAAATCGTTTTCTATGAAAAATCAGCGGCGAGTAAGTCATCAATAATTACAGCATATCTGGTTAAGCCCAGATACTATGATCCTCCTACTCTCCTTCATATTCCCCCTCATTTACCTTATCCTACACCAATTCCCTGTCCCCCTCCCAAAATACGACCCTAATACTTCCAATCCAACCCCTACCGTCTCACGTATCAACACCAGCAATAGTCCCTCTAACGTAGCTACAGACGTCAAGTCAAGATTCGTTGGAAAATTATGTTTGCGTCTTTTGGGAATTATGCTTACAAATACACAAGATTCGGCGTTTCCGGGAACCCTGAGTAAACAACCTACACTGGCCTTAAACAATATACACTGACAGTAAACAACCAACACTAGCTGTAAACAATCTACTCATGACATTAAGCAGACCTACACTGGCCGTAAACAATCTACTCATGACAATAAGCAGACCTACACTGGCCGTAAACAATCTACTCATGACAATAAGCAGACCTACACTGGCCGTAAACAATCTACTCATGACAATAAGCAGACCTAATTGGCAGTAAACAACTTACACTTGCCATGAACAGCATACACTGACAGTAAACAACCTATACTTGACAATAAACAGTCATTAAACTACCTAAACATTACAGTAAACATAAACAACCGACACTGGCAGTAAACACATTATAAAAAAGCAAACCATGAAAAGGACGAAGCTACCCAAGACAATACAATACTTGATAGACAAGGACACCCTCGTGTGATCACCGTCTCTGTGTCTCGACGTCTGCAGCTCCCTGTTGACATCGATCCACTAACACCAGACTGCGGCACACTTCTAAGTACTGGATACCCGGCACTGTTGGCCGCATGCGCCTACCAACCTTTATCTTAATACTTTCTAATTCCATTGTGAATGTTAAATTAATATACATCATATTGTGAACAGGGTTGACACGACTGAAAGCAATTTTTAACAGAGTCAAAAATGTAATTAATACAATTTTCATAAAATACATTTTCCAATTGCAAACTTCCAAATAATTTAATTAATGACTAGTAATAGCAATTATGAGCAATAATTACGGATATGCATATAGAACGTAGAAGCTATTGCAAGCTGAAAACTGTAATCTTGCATGTATTTTTACATGCCATAAATTAGTATTTTCAAACTTCAAAATCAGTTAAATTATTAAATTACAGTACAGTAATGTGCTTTACAGGCGTATGTACTATGGAAGCTAAATTGTATTACATGAAAATTAATAATAAAATTTTTACAGCTATATGAACAAAATTTTGTTTAACAAATAACTAGGAAATATATTAAAAATGAAGAAAACTGGCAGTACAGTACTGTAGATTTAATGTTTGTTTCTTGCTTTAGAAAATTATCAGGAATGTCAACAGCTAATTTCTTTTTTTTTATGTGCTCAGCCAACGCACTTTTTATGGTTTTGACATTATGGACATTTCTAACCACACCCTGCAAAATACAGTGTACTTAGCAAATGCTGCAGCTTCTGAGAATGGGGGGGGGGGGGGGGGTTACTACTAAGGCCCATATGCAAGATCAGCCGTGGTGTATACCATGCTGTAGTACTCCCATGGTTGTTATGCAAGAAGCGTTTTTGGCTAAAAAAAAGAAAAATATGTAGGATTCGTTATTGGAACATGGGGAAATTTCGTGGTACACGTACCCCCCCCCCCCCCCCCCCCCCAGTCCGATGATCACTACGAGGGAACTATTTTTGAAACCAAAAGAAAGAAAATTGATTTGGATGGACATAAAATGTATAAATATGCAAAGGAATAATATTTGTTATACCATATACTCCATATAGAACAGCACATGCAGAATTGTATTGTTCTTTTTAAAAGCAGTCCGTGTTTGTGTACGAAAAATACCGCCAGCCTCTACTTGTTTCATCGCCGTTTATATCCTCCAAATTCCCCTAACCATCATAAAGGTAAGCCTTTAAGATAACTAATACAACTAATTTATGTGTAGAAATGTATTGAAATTAAATTAAACTAAAAAAAAGTCGTAAATGGTCTATTTGAAGAGTGGTGAGAACAGCTTCCTCTGGGATGGTGAATGACGTCCTTTATCAGAATTAATATCGACCCAATTTTCGTAATGCGGGCAATTAATAACAGTCCAGCACTACCAAAATAATTATTTCCTTTGTATAAATACTTTGTAGCATAAATTTCACACGTTAATAAGTCCAAATATGCCGGGTAACCAATGCGAGGTGAATCCAAACTGGTCCATCCATGATGGTCGATGGACGTCCTTTATCAGAATTAATATCGACCCAATTTTCGTAATGAGCGCAATTAATAACCGTCCAGCACTACCAAAATAATTATTTCCTTAGTATAATTACTTATTAGCCTAGATTTCATATTTTAATAAGTCCAAATATGCCAGGTAACTAGTGCTAGGTACTTCCCAGGCATGTTTCATTTGTGTATCAGTTTAACCACAATTTGCTACTAATAAGATAAATTCAGTGATCTAAATTCATGTTTTATTTTTTTATTCCCTTAGTGACTTAATGTATTACAAGAAAGAACTACTTTACGACTTGTTTGGGCCAACAGTTGGAGTGGTGATATTAATTAACTTTGCCATTGACAGTACAGTGGTCCCTCTGTTAATGAGCGCCTCGGTTAACGAGATTTCGGTTAACTTTTACTTTTATTACTTTTATCCTCTTCGCCACTGATCGGCTTGTTAGCCGCTTGGGCGATCGGTCACGTCTCTTTTCATTTATACTCTTCACAAAAAGATCGACTCGCTAGCCGCCCAGGCGATCGGTCACGTCTCTGTCACGCACTGTTGGCAAATACTGGGCATTCACCGGCTCCTGAATGTACCTGAACCCGCTCCAGTGTTGGTCAAGTCTTCTCTTGAAAGAGCTCACACTCGGTGCCGTCACAACACTCTCTGGTAGATTGTTCCAAGAGTTTACAACCCTCACTCCGAAAAAGTTTGCCCTCACGGTTTTCTGGACTTGCGGCTTCTTCAATCTTGAGCTGTGACCCCTTGTGGGGTGAGCGTCCGCCAGCTCCAAGTAAGGACACTCAACTGAGTAGTGCCCCCTGAGATGCTTATACACCTCAACTAGGTCCCCCCTTGCCTGTCTGTAGTATAAGCTAGGCAAGTTCAGGCGCTCCAATCTCTCAGGGTAGCTGAGGTGCCGAAGTGCAGGCACCAGTCTGGTGGTCCTCCTTTGAACATTTTCAACCAACTGACAGTCCCTAACATATCTCGGGGACCAGATGGGGTGACAGTACTCCAGATGGGGAAGCACTTCACTCCTGAAGATCGTTACGAGGGACGGACCGTCTAGATATCTGAACGACCTTCTTATAAGACCCAATAATTTATTTGCCTGATTTACCTTCTTCTCACAATGGCCCGAGAACTTCAGCTCATTGTCAACATACACACCTAGGACCTCCTCACACACAGTCTCAACTAGTGCATTTCTTCATCCCGTTGGGACATATGATATGCCTCCTTTCCATTGGTACGCCCCAGGTGCATCCTCTTACACTTCGTGACATTGAATCTCAGCAGCCATTTCTTCGACCATTCCTGGAGCCCACAGAGGTCCTTCTGCAGCTCTTCACTGTCCGCTTGGTTCTTAATTTCCCGAAATAACTTGCCATCATCGGCAAACATTTGTATGGAGGAGTGTACAACGTCAGGCATGTCATTTATGAAACAAACAAACAACAGCAGGGCCAACACACTGCTCTGTGGTACCCCACTTGTTACAGGTACAGGTGACGATTTCTTGCCATTAATCACCACACACTGCTTGCGGTTATGTAGAAAGTCTTCTATCCACGCTAGGACATTTCCCCGAATTCCGTACCCTTCCAGTTTGATTTTCAGCCTTTCGTGGGGTACACTGTCGAAAGCCTTGGCAAAATCTAGGTAAATATTGTCGATATTACCACCCCGTTCCAGAATATGGGTCCAAATATCCAATACCTTGAGCAATTGTGTTAAGCAAGAGCGCCCCGGCATAAAACCGTGTTGGCAATCTTTTACAAGGTTGTTTCGTAGTAGATGTTCCATCGCGGCATCTCTGATAATACTCTCAAGTACTTTACATATTATGCTGGTCAGGCTCACCGGTCTATAGTTGTTCGTGGAGTGCCAATCGCCCTTCTTGAAGATAGGACTCACATAAGCCACTTTCCATTCACTGGGGACCATTTGTTCATCCAGGCATTTACAAAACAGGATCTTCAGGGGCTCTGCAAGCTCGTTGCACAGCTCTCTTAGCACTCTAGGATGCACCATGTCAGGTCCGGGAGTCTTATGGACCTTTAGCCTGGACAGTTTATTTCTAATACCCTCTTCTGTGAACACAATGTGGGTCAGTGCTGTGTCGAACCGTCTGTCCTCAAACGCAGGAAGGTTAGTTGCATCCTCTCTTGTGAACACTGAGGAAAAGAAGCTGTTCAATGCCTCAGCTTTATCCTGGTCAGAATCTGCGTAACTACCATCTTCAAGCCTCAGGTCTGATACTCCTACTCGCGTTTTCAATTTCGACTTTGCATAGCGGTAAAACGCCTTTGGGTTTGACTTGACCTCGCGTGCAACCAGCCTCTGGAACTCCTTTTCAGCCCTCCTACACTCTATCTTTGCTTGGTTTCTGGCTCTTGCATACATCCTCCTGTCTTGCTCATCGTTTGACCCGACACACGTCTTGAATTTCTGGGTTTTCTTCTTAATTTTGTCGACCGCTGCATGGTTCATGTGTAGTGATCCCCTCGTCTTCTTAGAAGCACTGGGTTTGGTCTTGGGTATATATTTATCGATCAAATGGGTCATTTTACTAGTTATGATATTCAGCGTAGTGTCTGCGTTCTTGTACCTTAATAAGTCAGGCCAGTTGATACCCCTCATCTCTTCCCTCATCCCATTGTAATTTCCCTTGTAATATTTGCACCTTGGCCTGGCCTTATCTTGAACTAGGTAACAGTTAAATCTGAATGACAACACTGTATGGTGACTGGTGCCAACTGGGGCAAGGTGTTCCAGTTTGGCCACCATACCCTCCTCGTTTGTTATGATGAGGTCAAGTGGCTTGGGTGTTTGCTCCCCTCTGTAATGTGCTGGGTCTCTCAATTGTTGGAACAGAAAATTATCTCTCAGAGTTTCTACAAAAAGAGTAGCAGGGTTATTCAAGTCATTCGGAGTGGACTCGTTTCTCCAGTCGATGTCGCCATAGTTAAAGTCCCCCATGATAAGGAGGTGGCTAGGGTTGAGCATCGCCGCATTGTTTATTAAGGTTCTTAAGTTCCTTTGATTTAGTGGGCCACAGTTTGGGGATCTGTAGATACACCCGACGATACATCCTCTCCCTGTACCCTCGCCTGGCTGGCTCTAAGGTCTTGCCTAGCGTAGATAACCACACCCCTCCTGCAGGATTCTTGAGTTAGGTTCGTAAATGAGTCATATCCAGCAATACTGAACTCACATTCCTCTGGGTCGATTCTCCTGTTCTTGTACAACAGTTCTACAACTCCTACAATATCTCGTTGGTGTACTCCTAGTAGTGCTTCAAACTCCTCTCTCTTATCAAGGAACGTGTCAGTATTAGTGTACATGACATTCAATCCAGAATTTGTTCTCGGTAACGTCTCTGCTCTTAGTAATAAACCCGCTCCCCCCACATTCTCAGAAGCTGCAGCATTTGCTAAGTACACTGTATTTTGCAGGGTGTGGTTAGAAATGTCATTGCTTACACGGTGCTCGTCCCCTCCTGTCCTGTAGGCTGAGCTGGTGCCGCCTCCCGGGTGGGGGGTTGAGTGGGTGTACAGTAGGGTGCACTGCTGCCCCCTGGCCCTGTGTCGGCACACTTGTTTCCACTACCCTCCCCCTGAGTATAACCCATGTACACCTGTCCCCGTTCCTCCTCGACTCCTCCCTCTTCTGCTTCAAGTCCTGCAGGAGCTTCTTGTGCTGTTCCCTCTGCATTACCGTGCGGTCTGGGTGAATGAATACATCCCGAAATGCCTCGCTCCTTGCTAAATTTTTTGCCTGCCGAATAACTTGCCATTTCTCCTCCTCACTCACTAGTGTGATCCTGAGGGGGCGAGGCTTAGCCCCCTGCTTTTGTCCCAGCCTCCTCACATCCTGAGGGGTTGATGGAATCTTCAGAACCTCTGCGCAAATATTTTGAAACAGCACCTTATCGTGTGTTTCCTTACTCACAGTTCCCTCCGCCTGGCTCTCTGTGACTCCAAAAACTATTACATTGTTCCTGCGCTGGAGCCGTTCCTGGTGTTCCTCCTCTCCCCTAACAGTAGGTCCGTTAATTTTCGTTTCTTCGACACACTTCTTCAAAGTCCCAATCTGCTGTAGAACCTGTACTGTTAACGATTTACCTTCCATAAGATTCTTGACTTCGGTTAACGAGCAATCCCTCGATTAACGAGTTTTTTACGAGCCGACTTCAACATGTTTTCGCTTGCATTTGGCGGTCCACCAGCTGTAGTGTTAGTCCGCCAATACAGTAATCGGTTTTAGGGCTTAAATTCCTTACTATTTTAGTAAACATCAAGAATTTTATACTATTCAATAATTTTTAAAGTTTAATATTAACTTTTTTAGTCATTTTAACAATTATTGAACATAATTGAAGGTAAAGAAACTAGTTTCTGGCGTGCCATCCAGCCTGTTAACACACCAGACAGGCGTTAGTCTCTCTCAGTTTTCAGTGGAGGTAACATATTGCTTGAGACTCTCTTCAACTAAACGCTTTTTTCTGTGTTTCCAAGCAAATTATTGGTCATTTTGAAATATATTTTACAAATTGACAATATATAATGCAGTGCAGTGTTGATTTAAAGAAAATAATCTTGAATTACACCAAGAGAACTAAAATTTTATGGGTGAAATGGCGCCATGGGGTGACTTCTCTTCCACCCCAATGACTTCTCTTCTTCCTTCTCCTCCACTCCCATTCTAATTCCCATCATCATCATCATCATCATCATCATCATCATCATCCAGGAGCCTTCTACATACACACCTCAAAGTAAGTGTACTTTTCTACCTTTTTTGTTGAATTTAGGCAATTTTCAGTGAGCTGGAACCAATTACCCAAAAACCCATTGAAACAATGGTTTCGGTTAACGAGTTTTTCGGTTAACGAGCAACCTGCTGGAACGGATTGTGCTCGTTAACCGAGGGACCACTGTATGTCCATGATTTCAACAAAAATGAATAAGTCCTTCTAAAGTAAATAGAATTGATGATATTATTATCTTTTGGCCATCCAGCTAATTTAATGATTTTAAGTTGACTGATTTTTACCAGTTAAGTTAGGTTACGTTAGATTAGTTAAGTTGGGTTAGGTTAGGTTTGGTGACATTGAAATTATGTTTTTTCAATTGCCAAATAGGTGGATGACCTAAACATTCATTTTTTACCAAATTGATTGAGTAGATCAAAAACATTAGTCTTGTTTTTTTACAAATTCAGACTCTGTAAAGTTCAAATGACAATCACTTCATAAAAGATGTTTCACCCTATACACTAAAGCTACTTTATGTAAGAGGAAAAAATTAGCACCAAATTGTATTGTTTAATACCAAAAGAAGTCATTGATGATAATGTTTAATAACAATATTTCAGGTATTACGACCTGGTCGTCGGGACGGAACACCGTCGTAAGTCGAGGAGAGACTGTAATACATTTTCATCTTTAAACCCCTTGTATCTTACCTAACTCACCTTGATGCTCCACTCAATTATAGCTAGATGTAATAATTGTAGAAAGTAATCACAGGTATGACTCCCTTTACCGTTAATTGTTTTTATATTACAATTCTTGGATATTCAAAGATAATGAAATTATGAATCTTCAATAAATGTGATATACGTACAATCTAATGATGACAACAGAAATATGTCAGACTTGACTAATTAACTGTAACCAGAAATTAACCTAAGTGACTTTGTCCTTAATCCAACCTTTAAAATATGAAAGACAGTATACTTTATTTTATGATAGTTGAGTCAGTTTCCAGTTAGGTTAAGTTAGGTAGGTTAGGTTAACATTTTTATATAGATCATTAAAAATTTTAAAGGGGTTATAATTTTTGTTCTATGAATTTCTCCAAAAAAAGGGATCAAAGTTTTGGAATCACCATAACAATATACACTACAGTACAATACATTAAAAAAAACAATAATTTTTTTAGTGTGTGTTGCATATCAAACCAAACAAAACTGAGTTTCCTTTGGAATTTTTTATTTATATTTTTTTTAACAGACAAACTTACCCTCAATATTTAGATGTTGGAAACTTATAAATATTAACCCTCATAAATATAGATGTTTCAGAATTTGCAAATTTAACTAACACAACATTAATGACTTTATTTTCACTTACAGGTAGAGATACAGCTGACTATTCACCTTTCACCAATACTGAAGAAATAAATCTTGGTATCATTTGATTGATGGGGAATTTTTCCGGTTCCAGGGAAGATTTTGGAATTTGCTTTCCAACCTAACCTCGGAACAGAAAAATTTGGAGACTTTCCATAAAATACCGAAATTACTTATAGACCAGAAAAAATGCTGTTTCTGGAAGTTTCGGAACATATACCTTGGAGAAATCATAACGTACTGTATGCCTTAATTATTATTAATTTTTTTTTTATTTTACACACTGCATGCATACGTGGATATTACGTATTAATTTATTTGTGAAATTTGTGGATGATTTTTCTTTTAAAATACATTTACTCTTGATCATCCATATATTATAACATATCCTGCTTTTAATAAAGGCTATATTCTGAAATAAGCATTTTCATTGTATTTTTATCATTATTATTACAGTTTATATTAAACATTAAAAAATGCAGGAATGATTTGCAATTAACATTGGAGTCTGTATTGAGGATATTTTTAAACCATTTAATTATCATCTTGTTCTATGTTTAACATTATTAGTCTCTGATTAGTTGGTAGAATTTCATGACTATACCTACTGTATATGGGTTCCATGACATTTGCTCACAAGATGAACCTAATCTAACCTAACATGTCTTCATTTCCATAATAGTTGAGTATATTGTGGGGTTCAGATTGTTTGGTTCACACTCAGGATGGAATGGAGAAAGGAAACTCACACTGTGCTCTCTATATACATGTTGTATTGGATGTACAATGCAGCTTGGTGCTGGGAAGGCAGCATGGTTACAAGCGTGATGTAGAGAGAGCTGGTTGGTGAGGACGCTCAGAGAAGGACAGCTTGTGGGTCGCCATGCTCGCCAGCGGGAGAGAGGACCGCCAGGGAGGAGGAGCGAGGGAAGGCCGCCAGGCAGTGGCGGAGGAGGAGGTGTTGCTGGCTGCGGCTGTAGGTAGAGAGAGAGGCAGATCACCACGAGGTCAGATCTTAAATAGCGGGGGTAGGCGTGGCTTAGCAGTTGACCCCCGCTCCGTGGTGTATGGCGGCGCTGGTTGACCTAGACCACGAGGCATACACTGGGGAATTGGTGGGGTCGGCTAGGCAGCGACAAACAGCCTTTGTAGGGGAGAATTCCACTACAATACTCCCCCTTCCCTCCAGGCTGTGTAGGAGACTTGTTGTCTGCAGGGTTGCATAGCACATGTGAGGCAGAACGGGCGGTGCATGCCTCATGTGAGACAACGGCAATGGCGTGGATGAGCCGGTCGCTGGGGACAACTGTCTAGATACACAATATCTGTGGGAGTAGAGAGGGAGAATAAGGGTGTGTCGAGGCGATGAATGTTGTGCTTCCCTCACGGCAGGTACCGAGTCGTCAGATGCGCCTGCTGGGGTGTGTGGGCCTGGGTCAGGAGCAGGGGCTGCGTCAGCAGAAGCGGATGAGGGCTCGTGACAGCAGCTGGGTCCACGAAATCAGCAGGGTGCAGGACATTAGCAGGGAGTACCTGGGGGAGAAAAGAGGGGTGTGTGTGTCTGCACTCAGGAACAGAGGCCGCATCAAGGGCGGCAGGGGTTACTGCTGGGCCGGGGTCGGCGTCTGAGGCAGGACGGGTGTGCTGGGGTCGGTAGGACGTGGTGCTCGGGGCAGGAAGAGGAGCTGGTGTCTGCTTAGAGTAGCAGAGCTGCTCTAGGGTGTCTAACCTGCGGTGTAGAAACAGTAGCTTTAGAGCTGATGAGAGCTGCTTTTGTGTGGATAAGCCAGTCTTCCATGTTGCTTGAGGACTGGGAGCGTGATCAGTTTCTCCTCCATCCTGTGTGAGTGCGAATCTCCGGGAGTCACCATTTGTGGGGCATGAGATTGTTTGATTCTCACTCAGGATGGAATGGAGAAAGGAAACTCACAATGTGCTCTCTATATACATGTTGTATTGGATGTACAATGCAGCTTGGTGCTGGGAAGGCAGCATGGTTACAAGCGTGATGTAGAGAAAGCTGGTTGGTGAGGACGCTCAGAGAAGGACAGCTTGTGGGTCGCCATGCTCGCCAGCGGGAGAGAGGACCGCCAGGCAGGCGGAGGAGGAGCGAGGGAAGGCCGCCAGGCAGCGACGGAGGAGGAGGTGTTGCTGGCTGCGGCTCTAGGTAGAGAGAGAGGCAGATCACCACGAGGTCAGGTCTTAAATAGCGGGGGTAGGCGTGGCTTAGCAGTTGACCCCCGCTCCGTGGTGTATGGCGGCGCTGGTTGACCTAGACCACGAGGCATACACTGGGGAATTGGTGGGGTCGGCTAGGCAGCGACAAACAGCGTTTGTAGGGGAGAATTCCACTACAATATGCCTTATAAACAAATGTCTGCACACTAACTATATGAAGGCTCTCTGGTGAGGATCCATATACAGTATTTACATGTAATATTTTTCCAAATAAAAGACCATTTAAACAGCAGAGACTTTTCTCCGACTTCTGGTTTAGTCCATGTCTTAACATATTGTATACATTTTTATTCCTGACATTGGAAAAGTGTTCATGTTTTGTTTTTTTGAAAGTGTATTTATTGCATTACTATAATCAGGTGGAGAAAAGGAGGAAACATTATCTCAAGTTTTCATATCTTGTAGATAAGTGGCCTTGTATAATATGAAAGTAAAAATTTTGGTATAAAGATAACTTCCTGTTTGATAGAAAACTAACAGTTATAGTGATATTTTTTCAAGATTTTATCCCAATTCATCTGTACAGTGAGTTCATCACTGTCATAAAAAAATTATAATACCTAATACTGTACTTTGGTATATTCTACTGACTTCATCCACAGAACAGGCCATAGTTCTCTTTATTACACTCACCCAACCCCAAGTTCATGAAAAACTTATAACTTTATTGTTAGATTTAATGAGGATAAAGAAGAAAGGAACAGATATTACACTCTATTCCTACGTTTTTATGGTTGTCACAGGCTTTATTTACCTATATTCACTGTAAATGATCGTATTTTATTCCCAGAATTGGCTTGTAATCTAAGAAAATAGGAAAATGAGGTGCTCCTTAACTTGGGATTCAAGTTTTTTATGTTCGTAAATCGTGTAGCAAGAGCAAACGTTTCGTGCCACTGACAACGTTTTCAGGGTGCAAGCGTATCAATCCCCAAGTCTTCCGCCAGTTGGTACACCTGACTACACTACGATGACTAGTAACAACAAACGACAGTCGGGTACCACCATGGCCCATCTTGGATAATCACAAAATTTTCACTCCATTATATTACGACCGCCGGGATACCATGGCATGGTGTACACCACGACTGATCTTGCAATTGGCCCTATGAGCAGAGACGTTACCGAGAACAAATTCTAGCTTGAATGTCATGTACACTAATAATAACACGTTCCTTGATAAGATAGAGGAGTTTGAAACACTACTGAAGGTACACCAACCAGATATTGTAGTTGTTGAACTGTTGTACAAGAACAGGAGAATCGACCCAGAGGAATGTGAGTTCAGTACTGCTGGATATGACTCATTGACGAACCTTTCTCAAGAAACTTGCAAGAGGGGTGTGGTTATCTATGTATGGAAAACCTTAGAGCCAGCCAGGCGAGGGTACTGGTAGAGGATGTTTTTTAAGAGTCCAAGTAGTGCAAAATTAAACTAAAGAGAGGGGACTTACTTATTGTCGGGTGTATCTACAGATCCCCAAATTGTGGCCCACTTAATCAAAGGAATTTAAGAGCCTTAATAGACAACGCGGCGATGCTCAAACCTAGCCACCTCCTTATCACGGGGGACTTTAACTGTGGTGACAGCGACTGGAGAAATGAGTGCACCCCAAATGACTTGAATAACCCTGCTACTCTTTTTGTAGAAACTCTGAGAGATAAATTACTGTTCCAACATGTTAGAGACCAGACACATTACAGAGGGAAGCAAACACCCAAGCCACTAGACCTCATCAAAACAAATGAGGAGGATATGATGGCCAGTTGGCACCAGTCGCATTACAGTGTTGTCATTCAGATTTGACTGTTACCTAGTTCAAGATAAGGCCAGGCCAAGGTGCAAATATTACAAGGGAAATTACAACGGGATGAAGGAAGAGATGAGGGGTATCAACTGGCCTGACTCATTTAGGCACAAGAACACAGACACTACGCTGAATATCATAACTAGTAAAGTGACCCATTTGATTGATAAATATATAACCCAAGATGAAACCCAGTGCCTCTAGGAATGTAAGAGCGTGCAACACAAGCTGCCTCCATTTAAGGGCTTGGTACTCTTTCAATAACTTACGTTAATACTCTGACCTGGTAGCGTGACGCGAGAGGAAGGCCCATGGGTACATGTAATTATAGTAACGAGCATGAGGGAAAGAACAACGATGAATACTATAGGTAAATCATAGACCCAACATACAAATACAATGTTTATTAAAACGCAAAAATGGTTACAGAAAAGACGTTGTACTGTATGCACCCAAAATAGGAACTCCTGATACCATGCCCTCACGCTCAATTTACTTGCACCAATACTGGGTGTCCACACACCAAAACACACTTAAACTTTCACAGCACCTTAGCACCATTAAAACCAGTGGCACCTGCCAGTACAACACTCAGTACCCCAGGAGCAATACTCCAGCGGCCGCCATGGGAGTCTCATCACCAAGTGACTCCTTCCAACAAACTCCGATAATTCCGGTGGACTAACATCACCACACAAATAGCCCTACTGAGTTATGTACTGTACTCATCCACCAATGATGGGGGCTGGCAGTTGTTTGTGGGGCTTGACGATCCGGGTTCACCACATGGGCCTAGCGCTAGGGGGAATACTGGCCAGCTATGGGGCCCATAGGTGGCAGTGGAGCTTCTGACGGTCGGGGTTCACGGGTATAACCGATTCTACTGGACCTCAGACATCTCCCCAGACTAGTGGATGCGTCATCCACGTTACAGACACGGCCTAGGCTGCGATAGGGGCATGTGGGTGGGAAGCGTGGCGGCTTACTGATTTGAAAATGAACCGCCGCCTTCCACCCACGCTAAAGTCACGGATTCCACTTACTTAACCATTTCACTGAATTACGTTACTGTAATACTCTGACGTTTGAAACTGAGACTACGAACTCAGTTTCATTCCCTACTATTATCTGTACAAACAATGCTCTGACTGAGCTATCAAAAGCAAGAATTAAATTGATCACAAAAGGCTGGATGACAACAGGTCCCAACACGCAACGCCTTGCTACAATCCCGGGGAGCAAATTTCAAAGTTCCCTTTCAGGAATATTAACTAATTCCTTAGTTAACCTCCCTATCATAATTCCACTATGATTATCAGAGTCTCTGATATTCATAGGTGAAATAAAAAAGGTTTACAGGGTCTTGGTAGCAGAAAAAGTTTACAACTTCGTTCAACAAACATACGACATCTCGGTGACGTCATCAAGGAAACAGAGAGAACGGTGGACATTTCCACTGGGAGACTCAGAAGGTTTTGTTGACGTGTAAGCGTAATATGAATCCTTAGGTTTCAACTGGCTAGCTGTCATTACGATCATGACAAAGCTCCCCCCTTCCCTAAGATTCATATTATGCGGTAACGTTCAGAAAACATGTAAGTAGTTCCATACATATTAAATGATTAATACAAAATATAATTTCCCATACACAAATAATTCATACATTATACCAATAAACATAGAAAGAAATAATTCCCTACCGGTGGTCAGAATTGGGCAAAAGAAAGGGATACATACATCATGACATAGTGGCAGCAAAAATAATAATACATGGGGTTACAGATACCACAAATCATACAATAATAATAAATGGGGTTAGATACATCCTATCATACAATAATAATGAATGGTGTTACAGATACAATATATCATACAATAATAATGTTACATATTACAAAATACACCCTCATATTGGTAGGTAAAATGCACACCCAAAATATTTACTTACAGAACTCAAATTTCAATGTTCATAGGTAACAGGAAAGTTTCTTAAAAACAATTGGTCAAATGCTTACCGGACACCCTGAGATTTAACATAGATTTCTCAAGCTAGGACATAGATGAACAGACCCCATCAAGTAGAAGGAATAATTTGTTTGACTTTAGTCTAAAGAGTCATGTCACACTCGCGAGAGGCAGCAACATTCGAGGGATTCTGAACGAGCGGGTATTCCAAAGAATCCAATGCAAACGAAACGGTCCTTATGAGAACACAACCAAACCAAAAACTGTCTGAACTTATGGCATTTGCCATGTAGAAGTAATGGTGCCATGTTTCCATGCCCGAATACTCCCTGAAAGTTACGAACTCGTCACCTATACACAAACAACAACCAGCCTACGTAGGACTTACAAACCAGAACTTGAGAACTCACATCTGGAATCTTTACTCAAACTAGTAACAGATACCCATCAGCTGATTGCATAACTGCCAATCCATCTTCCAATCTCTATGTCTTCACTGCAAATTGACCATCCCTCTGCAAAATATTTTCAACCAAACAAAAAAAATTCTCAATTCTCTTCCTCTCCATATTACCAAAGTTACCTACAACAGATTGTGCACTTCACCATCAACTACACATCACCAACCAAGGGGTTCACTTTAAAAGCCTGCTGCCTTTTAAAGATCCAGCCTCACCACTGGTTTTCTCTTCCTTACGGGAAATCCGGGAGCAGGAGCAACTACTGTTCTCTCCTCATCCCGTATAGCATCTCTCTCATCAGGTTCTGAATCTGAGGAAGAATCATTAGGGGGAACCTGGATGTTATTTACATGGACAAGCATATCTCTATTGATATATCTTTTCACCTTTTCTGCTGCTCGTCGGATTACTTATGTCTCATCTGAAAGGTGGGTTAACTCATACGCTGCACCATTGCGTATGACATCAGTTACTGTATATGGGCCCTTGTACTTCGCATTTAATTTTATACTTGTACCTGGGATAGGAGCTTCATCTCTCACCCAAACAGTTTCCCCTAGCTGTACTGTCTGATTGACTCTATCTCGGTTTGCTACGTTCCGGAATTCTCTAGACATTCGTTCAGAAGTTTCTTTAATTACTCTGTGAGCTTCTCTCAACCCTTCAGTACTCTCGTTTTCTATTAGTGGTAACTCAAGGCCCATTTGTCTCTGTGCGTGCCGAGAAAAGAACGCGAAGTGCGGCTGCACTCCAGTCGTTGTGTGAACGGAAGTGTTCAACGCATATTGGGTCTGACCCAAGAATCGTGGCCAGCGACGCGGGTTATCTTCACACATGATTGACAAAATGTTCTTAAAATTCGGTGCATTCTCTCCGTGATACTGTTACCTCAGGGGTGGTAAGGCAAGGTAAAATACATCTTAATGTTAGTTAATCGACAGAGCTCCCTGAACTGTGCGGCAGTAAATTCTCCTCCATTATCCGCAATCACTACTTTAGGACTACCGAAAACATTAACGAATTTCTCGAATTCACGGGTAACTTCTTGAGTGGTCTTAGTGCGTAGAGGATAGAAGTTAAAAAACCTTGAATAATGATCTATCGTTAACACATACCGATAATCACTGATCCCTGCATGCATGTCGGTCAAATCTACCGAAACTCGTTCTAGTGGTTTGGTTACTACTGGTAATTCTCGCCAAAGTTGCATAAGTCCCTTAGTTCCTTTGAACTTCTGACACACCTCGCACGATGCTACATAATCAACACAATCTTTACGGTAGTTAGGCCAATAAATCAGATTTGCTACTCGGGTGATGGTCTTCCACCGTCCTAAATGACTTGACTTGGCTTTGTCGTGCTCTAACTCTAATGCGGCTCTACGTAAATGTTGAGGGATTACTAGACAATACTTCAATGCTTTATCAAGTTGTTCTTTTACTAGATACAATACTCCATTTATTACTTCAAAACTATCAACGGTGGCCATGTGGTATTTATGTTGCGGAAGCTTACCTCCTTCTAGATACTGTTTTAACTCTTGCCATCTCGGTTCTTTTTGTTGTTCTAAACCAAATTCCGCCTGTGTGAAGCCTTCTAGTGTGGGAAATTGAACAGCTCTGACTGGGCGACTTAATGCATCCGCTACTACATTAGCTCTACCGGGTTTGTATTCAATGTCATAGACGTAATCTCTCATTTCTAAGATCCACCGGTTCATTCGCTGACTTTTGGATTTCTTTCTAAAGACGGATGTTAGAGGTTGGTGGTCTGTCTTAATGGTAAACTGCGTATCCCAAAGAAAATGATGGAAAAACCTGCACGCTAACACAATGCCTAACGCTTCTTTATCGGTGGTGGAATAACGAGTTTCTGCCGGCTTTAACTTTCTAGAAAAATAACCCACTGGTCACAAAGAGCCATCTTCCTGTACCTGATTAAGGGAAGCGCCTACACAGAAATTGCTGCCATCACTATGCAATTCAAACGGTTTACAAATATCTGCCTTGACAAGAACTGGGTATGAAGCTAATTCTTGCTTTAACTTCTCAAATGCTTCTTGACACTCATTGGGCCATGCAAAATCAACAGTCTGTTTCGTTAACTCAGTGAGGGGGTAAGCTACTTTGGCAAACTTGGGAACATGTTTATGGTAGAATCCACAGATACCCAAAAACTGGCGGACTTGTTTAACATTAGTTGGGAGTTTACACTCGGTCAGAGCTTGGACATTTTCTGGGTCAGGCTCAATGCCTCTCTCTGAAACTACATGTCCTAAGAATTTAACTTGCTTATGGCCAAATTGACACTTAGACAAATTTAGTTCAATACCCATCTCTTCAAATCTCACAAATACTCTGGTTAGTCTTTGCAACAGGGTGGGGAAGTCAGGAGCCCATACTATTACATCATCAAGATAGTTTCGTACCCAGTCTTCAACTGCTAAGGGAGCTAATACTCTGTTTACTTCTCGAGTGAAAATGGCAGGACTGGCGGAGAGCCCAAACGGTAGACGCGTGAACCTCAATAGATTATACCCATCGCTAAAAGTAGTTAATCTCGGCTACTGTCATTAAGAATGACCTGATGATACGCATCCTTCAAATCTAGTGTGGCATAATACTTGTTTCCCGCAACTTTCTCAACTAATTCGTCAATTCGTGGCAAGGGTTGTATGTCGACCTTCAAATGTTTATTGACCGCTCGAAAATCTAAGCACATACGCTTTGAACGGTTGGGTTTTGTTACCAGAACAATGGGGGATAACCAGGCGGCAATCGATGGTTCAATAATATTACGATCCCTCATATCTGTTATCATTTCTTTAATTATCTCTTTTGCTTTCTCTGGGTGTCTATACTGTGGTCCTCTGAGAGGGTTGTGGTTGGCGAGCTGAATGTTAGCGGGTATACCAGCAAATGACCCTATATCACGTGGTCCTAAAACAAACAAGGAATCATGAACTAAAATTACTTTCCGCAAATGTTTACGCATCTCTCTGTCTAGATGGTTCCACTGTTGGTTTCTAATTAACTCGTTCAACATCTCTTGTCTAGTGGTTCCACCTTTTCTTCGTCACATTCCGGTATCATACTGTTGGAAATCTCTTGGACATGTCTCATTCTTTACTGGACCGTTGGGAATTCCGGCACAAACTACACAGTCAAAGGATGGTACTCTCTTATCATCACCTACATTTACTTTTAACTGGTTTGAGGATCTCCTCTCCCCTTCTGTTTGAATGGCTAGGTGATGAGGTGCACAAAGGGATAATTCAGTTGAAGTCTTTACTTTACACAATTCGTCATAGACCTGTTGAATATGCCCCAAGTTACTTCCTTTAATGTCGATATATGAGATTATCTCCTCCAGGATTAACTCATAATCACCAATGACAGTGCCCGCTCTCAAATACACTGACTTATCGGTACAATTACTTACTGGCAAATATATGCGCGAATCTGGCTGTACATATCTTTGGTTGTTGGTTGAAACTTTTATGCGTAAATCGTACGCTCAGAATTTGACCTTTCTCTACTTTCACTTTGATGGATATGATCGGTGCATGGTGGCCTCGTACAATAGTCTTCCTATCAAGATGGAGACTATTCAACTGTGGTGGACAAGGTACCTCGGATTTAAACGACAATCTATTGACGCATTTGATTCCTTTCATGTGCTCTCTCGTTAACATTCTCCCATATACATGTGAATGGCCTGCCCAAATGAAAAGTTTCTTTTTACGTTCCCATGTTACTCTAAATCTGCCGAGGAGATCTGCTCCTAACAACAACTCTGCATCAAGATAATTATCATCAACAACAATAGCATGGTGTCTGACTTTCAACTGTGGCGTTACTTGGACTGTTATGACTACTTTACCTTTGATTTTTACTCATCTTCCGTAACACCCCGAAATCTATGTTTACAAGGTATAATGGGTTATATATTCAAGGTTTTTACTAAACTCTCCTTAATGAAGGTGGCTTCACTAGCTGTATCTCCTAAAGCAAGACAGACACGTTCATTTAAAGTTAACCAGACGCAGGGAGACACATTTGAAGGAACCCGCTTATGTCAATATTTTGGATAAGGCCGGCGACCTGAGCGTCCGGGGCAGCGTTGACTGTTTCTACGGCACCCTACTTCTAAACAATCCCAACATTAATGTGGAGGTGGACTTAAGGGGCAACTAGAGGTGTCATGAGTTTGTGTTCGGCAATATGGACAATAAGGTCCCTGTCGCTGTAGTATCCTGGGTTATTTAATGGGAGAATGAAGAGTCACATGGTCTGTCTGGCTGGCTGTTTATTCTCTGTTCTTGGTTACAACGTGCCTAACACATTTCGTAACAAGCAACATAATATATAATATATACATTTAATAAAAACAGCATATAAACATACATATATATAACGCTATTTTTCCCTTTCAAAAGAGAGCATGGCTGCTACAAATCCTAAATAAACAAAACTTACAGAATTACATATGGCAGGGAAGAAGAGAATAGAACACAACAAATATAACTTCCTAACTAAACAGTTTTGAAGGCCTGTTCACAATTCAGATAATTAGAGGTCTAATTTAATTACAGGTCTCCTAACTCTGTTTGATCTTCTAGGACTATTCCCTCCATCAAGTTTTACAGGGCTTTCACTTGCACTCTGTGCATTATCAATGACAGATATATCATCACTACAATCAGTTGACACAGTGAGTGGATGCTGGGAAACATCATCTTTGACATCATGATGATGATCATCATCTGAAACTGTGTCAAGTTTATCATCATGTCCTGGTACTACATTCATCTCGTCATGTGCCTGAATGATGTGATCCACATGAACATACCTCAAAGAGTTACCACATTTCACTAAATATGTCCTAGATCCACATACCTTGTCAATGGCACCAGTTATCCACTTTGCATGTACAGTACCATAACCTTTAGCCATATTCCTAACTCTCACCCTATCATTTACCTTGAACGCTCTTTCACTGGAACTCTTATCATAATACATTTTTTGTTGAGCTTGTTTCCTCTCTACAACTTCAAACAGACTTGGCTTAACTAAACTTAATCTTGTTCTCAACTGTCTCTTCACCATTAACTCTGCAGGAGTACATCCTGTCACACTATGTGGCGTGGTTCTGCATCTGAGTAAGAAATTTGCTAGTCTGTGATTCATTGATTTTCCTACAGTTCCTTGAATTACCTGCTTGGAAAGTGCTTCCTTTACAATTCTAACTGATGTCTCAGCTGCACCATTAGAGGCAGGATGATAGGGTGGGGTCAGTACATGCTTTACACCGTTGAATCTCATGAAGTTTTTAAACTCTGATGATTGGAATGGAGGACCATTGTCAGAAACTACCTCTTCTGGTATTCCATGTTCGGCAAACATTAATCTTAATTCATCAATGGTGCTACCAGCATTAGTACTGTACATGTGCTTAACATCAATCCACTTTGAATGACTATCAATTAATACAAGAAATTTGTCTGTTCCCTTATCACAGAAGTCAATGTGTACTCTTTGGAAGGGACGGGTAGGCCATTTCCAGGTTTTCAAAGGTGTGCTGGGTGGCATACACCTAACATTCTGACAAACAGAGCACTCACGTACCATCATTTCTATTTCACCATCCAGTTTAGGCCACCACACAAAACTTCTGGCCAGTGCTTTCATAGCACATACACCTGGATGTTCAAAATGCAGTTCATTCAAAATTTGCCCTCTAAAACACTGTGGAATTAACACCCTCATACCCCACAACACACATGCCTGTTCTACTGATAATTGACATCTCCTTAAATGATACGGTTGAAAGTCTAAGGATGGACAAATCTCTGGCCATCCATTTAGTGTATACTCCAGGACTCTTCCTAATACAACATCTTTCCTAGTTTCATGAGCAATCATTCCGGAGGTGACTGGAAAATCT
Organism: Homarus gammarus; assembly: GCA_958450375.1. Classification (NCBI taxonomy): domain Eukaryota; kingdom Metazoa; phylum Arthropoda; class Malacostraca; order Decapoda; family Nephropidae; genus Homarus; species Homarus gammarus. The sequence goes on from CAUDMG010003755.1 coordinate 125,784, forward strand.
TCTGCTATCATGGTTACAGCATAAACCTTAGGCTCTACTCCCATCATTTGATCCACTACCTGGCAACCTTGACAAAGCATCTGCATTGGAATGATCATCTGAACGTCTGTACTGTATCTCATAGTCATATGCCAACAATATCAAAGCCCATCTCTGCATTCTTGCTGCAGCAAGTGTAGGAACAGGTGATTTAGGACCCAAAATTGCCAAGAGAGGCTTGTGATCAGTTATTAAAACAAAATTCCTCCCATATAGATACTGGTGAAATTTCTTTACTCCAAATATGATAGACAAAGCCTCTTTCTCTATTTGTGCATAATTTTTCTCGCTTTGGGTAAGAGTTCTCGAGGTATATGCAATGGGTCTTTCTTCACCGTTATCCATTATGTGACTTATGACAGCACCTAATCCATAGCCCGATGCATCACAAGCAAGCTTTAGTGTTCTACTGGTATCATAGTGGACCAAAACATCAGTACTAGACAGAGCAGCTTTACAATCTTCAAATGACTTCTGAGTTGCACTGTTCCATTTCCATGGTATCCCTTTCTTTAATAGTTCATGCAGAGGGGCTAAAACTGATGAAAGTCCACTCATGAACCTTGAATAATACTGTATCATACCTAGGAAAGCTTTCAATTCACTGACATTTTTTGGAGCAGGTAAATTTACTATGGCTCCTACTTTATCTTCTACAGGTCTTAGCCCTTCTGCATTCACTTTGTAGCCAAGATAAGTTACTTCTTTAGCTAGGAATGAACATTTGCTCTTGTTGAGCCTGACATTGTGTGCCAACAATCTTTCGAATACTGTGGCTAGGGTTTTGACATGATTTTGGATGTCACTGTCAACAATAAGGACATCATCCTGAAAACATAACACATTGGGAAGACCCACAAGAATTTTGTCCATGATGCACTGAAATAACTTTGGTGCACTTTTAACACCATAAGGCAACCTTTTGAACTTATACAATCCTTTATGAGTGTTGATGGTAAGGTACTGTTGACTTTCAGCATCAACAGAGACCTGAGCATATGCTTGGGACAAGTCTAACTTAGTGAAAATGGTTCCACCTGTTAGTGCAGCAAACAAATCTTGAGATGTGGGTAAGGGATATTGCTCATCCTCAACAGCTTGATTAATGGTAACTTTATAGTTACCACATAGTCTAACAGATTTATCAGCTGTAGGTACAATTACTATTGGAGCAGCCCAATTGCTCCTGGCGGTTTTCACAATAATTCCCTCACTCACAAGTCTGTCAAATTCCTTCTCAACCTCACCTTTCAATGCATAAGGAACAGGCCTGGACTTAGCATATATGGGTGTAACATCTTTGTCAATGGTGATATGAGCTTCATAACCCTTTATACCACCCTGTCCCTTTACAAATAAAATCTTGTATTTTTCAAGCAATTTCTCAAGACCTGGAATACTGTTACACATTCTAACACTAAATATCTCCTTCCAGTCCATCTCAAGTTCACACAACCAGTTCTTACCTAACAAAGTTGGTATATTCACATAACTAGCTATAATTAATGGCAAATTTAAATTCTGATTTTTGTACTTTACCTCACACTCTAATTTACCGTCTGTGTTCAAAATCTCTCCAGTATAAGTTCTCAACTTGACACCTGAGTCTTCTAAAGGCACATGCGCAAATAGTTTCTCATACATATCTTTACTCATTATGGAGAAATCAGCTGCAGTATCCATTTCCATGGTTACAGGTGTGTCATTAATACACAAGTCCACATTATACCTATGTTCAACTTTCTCTTCACGACTGGTGTAAATAGTAAACACATGGGCACTATCATATCCAAAATTACTAACACTCTCATGAATACTGTTTTTCATTTCCTTCTCTCCACCTTCAACTGCATATACTCTACCTCTATCACTTCTACAGGCAGGAGCAATATGTCCAATACGTTGGCAATTGTAACATTTTGAATTCTTGAACTTACACATGTGTTCCCTGTTTTGTGGCATATTTATTCCTTTTGGATACAGTTACTTTACACACTGAGCCACTACTGCCAACTATTTCACTACCAGCATTGGGAACAAATTCTCTGGTGTTTTTCTCGGCCAATTCCATGCTTGTAGCTATCTGACATGCACTTTCAAAAGTTAAGTTAGTGGTGTTCATTAACTTATTCTGTATTTTTTCATAATTCAGGCCTATTGCAAACCTGTCTCTTAGAGCTCGGTTCAAGAACTGTCCAAAGTTACAGTTAACGGATAACTTCTTCAAAGCTACTATATAATTACTTATTGATTCATCTTTACCTCTATCTCTGGTGCTAAATTTGTAACTTTCAGCGATCTCAAGTGGGGCAGGATCAAAATGTTGCTTCAGAGTCTTGGTAATCTGAATCAGTGAGGAGTCCTTGGGTTTGTCTGGAGTAAGCAGATTGACCAGAGTAGAATAAACATTAGCTCCTACCTCTGTCAAAAAGAGTGCTTTCCTTTTCTTTTCAAGGACTTTTTTCTTCTCCGCATCCCCACCGTCGTCCATTAATTCATTTGCCAGAAAGAAGAAGTCCATTCTCTCACAATATGATGTGAAATCTTCCTTGTCTGCATCATACCCCCCCACTCGTCCGCTGTATCCACTGACGCCAGCCATGGTTGCTCTCTTCACTTAAATTCTCCAGGTTCAGAGTAGCCTTCCCTTCAGTGGTCACTATCCTCTCTTCAAGGACTTCACCAACACTTTGAGAATCCCATCCTCGTCGCCAGTGTAGTATCTTGGGTTATTTAATGGGAGAATGAAGAGTCACATGGTCTGTCTGGCTGGCTGTTTATTCTCTGTTCTTGGTTACAACGTGCCTAACACATTTTGTAAGAAGTAACATAATATATAAAATATACATTCAATAAAGGCAGCATATAAACATACATATATATAACAGTCGCTTTCCAACTAAAGTTTTACGAGGACTGTCCGATAGGGCTCTATCGTATCGATCTCACTGACTAGTGGTACCGCAAGCTCCTCCTGTTACGTTACGTTCCGCATTACAGGCTCTTTCAAACTTTACTGGAGGTCCTTGGTTCGTTTGCTTCTGTACTTGTCTAATACTGGGATACCCACTTTTGTTACCCTTCAGATAGCTGTGTCGAAGCCTCTCTAACCTTGCGGCCATCGTGTCTACTGGACAACAAGGGGAAAAATAATACCTCAAAGCCTCCTGCAACGGTTTAGGCAACGGGTGGAACAACTTATCTTTTAAAGTCTGATCCTTACCTGGCATTGGCCCATATTGGCGGAGAATGGTTGCCAGCGTTACTTTAAGTTGGCTCAAGAAACAATGGGGATCATCTTCCAGATTGTACTCTAATCGCGCGAACTCCTCCCAGGCATCTTCCAGGGGGATTTGTTTTACAAACAACTTCCGCAAGGCTACTTTAAGTTTCTCCCAATCTTCCTCATCTGTATCAAGTTCTGCTTGGACCATGGCCTCAACTTGTTCGTCTATGCGGTCAGTAGCTACCTGCCATCTATCCCTGCTTACTGCTTTAAGACCTACGAGGTTGTCAATGGATAGCCTCGGAATGTACTGGTGGTTATGGGGACCAGGAGATCGGCTGGGCCTATCGTTAGGAGAGGACCAAAGTGGAACCAAGGCAGGGAGAGTAGGCATAGCCGGTTCTTCCTTCCGTTCACTAAGCAACGCTTGTTGTCTCCTCACTGTATCCATAGACTCAGCGAGTTTAGCCCGAAGAGCTTGGACATCCGTTGCTAGCTCAGCCGCGGTTTTGGTCGCCACGGTCCCCTGATCCGCGTTAACAGCTGCCATTGTGTTACAAAAAATCCGCAACTACAACCCACTGTAACTACAACAACATGTACAGTACACACTCAAAGATGCAAGGACTGGGACTCAACTCACTTTCTGTAAGACGACTTAACATTCAAGGCATCAACTACTTAAAATACTGTTCAGATTATTAATCTCCCCAAAAAGATAATATTGCATGAAAAATAGACTGAGACAATTTGCTATTCACATACTCTGTATGGTGCACCACTGCGTGAACTCTTCACGAATTTCTGTACTCACAATTGCGGGTCCATACACTTTCCATATACTGTTGTAGGGGTATCGAGATATAATGTTGTCTAGCACTCAGGATGGATGGAAACTCTAAGGTGAGGGGCTGCTCAGCAGAGACGTTCGGTGAGTAGCGTGTTGTAGGAGGTAGATGTGCAGGAGCTTCGTTAGAGAAGATGTTGCCTGTTGCTGGCCTCCTGGTTGAATGAATGCTGACAGCGTGGAGCTTGCTGGAGGAGGTGTTGCTTGTTCAGGAAGATGGGCAGAATGAATCTCAATGGAGAGACAGAGCTTATATACCCAGCAGCCGCGAGTCCTCTATGAGTCACGTTGGGAAAACCCAGAAAGTCGCCGATCTCTAGTTTCGTTGCTAGGTTACCGTACCATCTGGTGTCGGCTCTCGCTTGGTTGCTACGATACGGCGGCGCATCTGGTGACGCCGCTCGTTTGGTTGCTAAGGAAGGCGTCGCAGGTGGGATGCAGCTACGCAGTTTGTAGGGGAGACGTCCACTACACTGTATCACTGTAAGGTCCTCTTATATAATAGAGTACTCAGAAAGTATACTGGCATTAGAGTTCACATAACATACAATGTTCCACCTGTAGTATCTTGCATTATTTAATGGGAGAATGACAAACAAATGATAGGTCTGGCTGGGCGTTTATTCTCTGTTCTTGGTTACAACGTGCCTAACACATTTCGTGTTTAAACAAGCCTAAACACTTTCTGACTTTGGTAAGCAGAAACATAATATATAATATATATATATTCAATAAAGGCAGCATATAAACATACATATATATAACACTATTTCTCCCTTACAAAAGAGAGCATGGCTGCTACAAATCCTAAATAAACAAAACGTACAGAATTACATATGGCAGGGAAGAAGGGAATAGAACATAACAAATATAACTTCCTAACTAAACAGTTTTGAAAGGCCTGTTCAAAATTCAGATAATTAGAGGTCAAATTTAATTACAGGTCTCCTAACTCTGTTTGATCTTCTAGGACTATTCCCTCCATCAAGTTTTACAGGGCTTTCACTTGCACTCTGTGCATTATCAATGACAGATATATCATCACTACAATCAGTTGACACAGTGAGTGGATGCTGGGAAACATCATCTTTGACATGATGATGATGATCATCATCTGAAACTGTGTCAAGTTTATCATCATGTCCTGGTTCTACATTCATCTCGTCATGTGCCTGAATGATGTGATCCACATGAACATATCTCAAAGAGTTACCACATTTCACTAGATATGTCCTAGATCCACATACTTTGTCAATGATACCAGTTATCCACTTTGCATGTACAGTACCATAACCTTTAGCCATGTTCCTAACTTTCACCCTATCATTTACCTTGAACACTCTTTCACTGGAACTCTTATCATGATACATTTTTTGTTGAGCTTGTTTCCTCTCTACAACTTCAAACAGACTTGGCTTAACTAAACTTAATCTTGTTCTTAACTGTCTCTTCACCATTAACTCTGGCGTGGTTCTGTATCTGAGTAAGAAATTTGCTAGTTGTTTCATTGATTTTCCTACAGTTCCTTGAATTACCTGCTTGGAAAGTGCTTCCTTTACAATTCTAACTGATCTCTCAGCTGCACCACTAGAGGCAGGATGATAGGGTGGGGTCAGTACATGCTTTACACCGTTGAATCTCATGAAGGAGGACCATTGTCAGAAACTACCTCTTCTGGTATTCCATGTTCGGCAAATATTAATCTTAATTCATCAATGGTGCTACCAGCATTAGTACTGTACATGTGCTTAACATCAATCCACTTTGAATGACTATCAATTAATACAAGAAATTTGTGTATTCCCTTCTCACAGAAGTCAATGTGTACTCTTTGGAAGGGACGGGTAGGCCATTTCCAGGTTTTCAAAGGTGTGCTGGGTGGCATACTCCTAACATTCTGACAAACAGAGCACTCACGTACCATCATTTCTATTTCACCATCCAGTTTAGGCCACCACACAAAACTTCTGGCCAGTGCTTTTATAGCACATTGTACTGCGCAACTCATTGCCATTCCTAAAAGCCCGTTTAATTCATATTACGCTACATAATATTCAAATCCACCGCGCTTGTAGAATCTCAGGAGCGTTTTACCCTCAGGATCACTCTCAGTAAGCCCCGCCTTCGAACACAGTTGTCACTACGTTTATTGCACTCTCTACTGGCCAACGCAACCTTGAATTAGTCTGTGTAAATCAACCCAAGTAATTCGCCAGACCTTTGTCAACTGAGGGTCATCTTTGAATGAGTAACAGTTAGTTGGTTTGTGATTATTGTCATAGCGTGAGTAGCGATCACTGGCAACTCAGGGGTATATAAGCTCGAGCTGGCAAGGCATCAGCGTTCCCTGACGCTGATTCCCGTTTGTCTCCAGGTATGTTGTTTCCTAGCCATTCAGTTAATTCAGTCAATTGTAGTGATTATCAGTGTTCACCAGTGTTCATGATTTAACAGTTGAATTGTCATTCACCCAGTGTAGAAGTAATATAACGTAAATACGTCTGTCGTCTAGACAAGAGAGTGGGTTGGTGTTGTCATGTTTCTCAGTTCCCTGACGCTGATTCCCGTTTGTCTCCAGATCGAGGGTGGGCTTAATTGAAACCCACCGGTCGCTCGGAGCCGGTGGATACCCAGCAGTGGTCAATATAGGAGTGATGGCGCTGATTCGTCATGATTAATCGGCTCTACTCTACCTCGTGGGCCGAGAACCCCAGACTCATCTCGGGTCGGAGTGTAACCGACCACAACAACAGTTGTTAGAGGCGCCAGTGCTATACCCTGGGACAGGCCTTGGAATTATGGTCCACAGTGTGGTTGTATGTGTTTTTTTTACCAGTGTGTTTTATAAGAAAAAAATCAATGAAGACATGTTATGGTTTCCCCCTTCTTTACCCTCATCGATCTGGTCAATGGAAAACCTAACCCAATGCCTAGTCCACTCTGCCCGCTACCTAACGAGTTACATGCTGTCCAGAGGGGGGTCTGGTGGCAGCGACCCTTAGAAATTAAGAGTAGAGTTAAGTTATCCCCTTAAATTTAGTGACCCCAGATCTGGCAGTATAACATATACCTGGATGTTCAAAATGCAGTTCATTCAAAATTTGCCCTCTAAAACACTGTGGAATTAACACTCTCATATCCCACAACACACATCCCTGTTCTACTGATAACTGACATCTCCTTAAATGATACGGATGAAAGTCTAAGGATGGACAAATCTCTGGCCATCCATTTAGTGTATACTCCTGGACTCTTCCTAATACAACATCTTTCCTAGTTTCATGAGCAATCATTCCGGAGGTGACTGGAAAATCTTCTGCTATCATGGTTACAGCTTAAACCTTAGGCTCTACTCCATCATTTGATCCACTACATGGCAACCTTGACAAGGCATCTTCATTGGAATGATCATCTGAACGTCTGTACTGTATCTCATAGTCATATGCCGACAATATCAAAGCCCATCTCTGCATTCTTGCTGCAGCAAGTGTAGGAACAGGTGATTTAGGACCCAAAATTGCCAAGAAAGGCTTGTGATCTGTTATTAAAACAAAATTCCTCCCATATAGATACTGGTGAAATTTCTTTAACACAATTGCTCAAGGTATTGGATATTTGGACCCATATTCTGGAACGGGTTGGTAATATCGACAATATTTACCTAGATTTTGCCAAGGCTTTCGACAGTGTACCCCACGAAAGGCTGAAAATCAAGCTGGAAGGGTACGGAATTCGGGGAAATGTCCTTGCGTGGATAGAAGACTTTCTACATGACCGCAAGCAGTGTGTGGTGATTAATGGCACGATATCGTCATCTGTACCTGTAACAAGTGGGGTACCACAGGGCAGCGTATTGGGCCCGCTGTTGTTTGTTTGTTTCATAAATGACATGCCTGACGTTGTACACTCCTCCATACAAATGTTTGCCGATGATGGCAAGTTATTTCGGGAAATTAAGAACCAAGCGGACTGTGAAAAGCTCCACAAGGATCTCTGTGGGCTGCAGGAATGGTCGAAGAAATGGCTGCTGAGATTCAATGTCACGAAGTGTAAGAGGATGCACCTGGGGCGTACCAACGGAGAGGAGGCGTTTCATATGTCCCAACGGGATGAGGAAAATGCACTAGTTGAGACTGTGTGAGAAGGACCTAGGTGAGAAGAAGGTAAATCAGGCAAATAAATTATTGGGTCTTATAAGAAGGTCGTTCAGATATCTAGACGGTCAGTCCCTCGTAACGATCTTCAGGAGTGAAGTGCTTCCCCATCTGAAGTACTGTCACCCCATCTGGTCCCCGAGATATGCTAGGGACTGTCAGTTGGTTGAAAATGTTCAAAGGAGGGCCACCAGACTGGTGCCTGCACTTCGGCACCTCAGCTACCCTGAGAGATTGGAGCGCCTGAACTTGCCTAGCTTATACTACAGACGGGCAAGGGGGGACCTAGTTGAGGTGTATAAGCATCTCAGGGGGCACTACTCAGTTGAGTGTCCTTACTTGGAGCTGGCGGACGCTCGCCCCACAAGGGGTCACAGCTCAAGATTGAAGAAGCCGCAAGTCCAGAAAACCGTGAGGGCAAACTTTTTCGGAGTGAGGGTTGTAAACTCTTGGAACAATCTACCAGAGAGTGTTGTGACGGCACCGAGTATGAGCTCTTTCAAGAGAAGACTTGACCAACACTGGAGCGGGTTCAGGTACATTCAGGAGCCGGTGCATGCCCAGTATTTGCCAACAGTGCGTGACAGAGACATGACCGATCGCCCGGGCGGCTAGCGAGCCGATCTTTTGGTGAAGAATATAAATGAAAAGAGACGTGACCGATCGCCTAAGCGGCTAACAAGCCGATCAGTGGCGAAGAGGATAAAAGTAAATATGATAGACAAAGCCTCTTTCTGTATTTGTGCATAATTTTTCTCGCTTTGGGCAAGAGTTCTCGAGGCATATGCAATGGGTCTTTCTTCACCGTTATCCATTATGTGACTTATGACAGCACCTAATCCATAGCCCGATGCATCACTGTACTGCGCACATCATTGTCATTCCTAAAACCCCCATTTAATTCATATTATGCTATATAACATTCAAATCCACCGCGCTTGTAGAACCTCAGAAAACGGGAAACATTGATAAAGGATAACTCACCTATTCAATGTTACTAGACCATGTGTTGTATTGTACCCAGGTACAGTTATATCATATTAATTGTATGTATTCATAGCATTAAGGAGAACTCAGGGTATCCATAAGATGAAGGTTAAAGTCCAGTTGAGCCGGACTAGTGTACTGTAGGACTAAATGTGGATCAGGGTTTGAAGGTCATACTATTTACGTCTGTGAGCGTGTAGCGAACATAACTTCCACAGATATCATATGAAAATACATGAGAAAATTGGTCTGGAAAAAGGATAAATGTATCAGAACTATGTGAGGTGTTGGAAGTGACCCAGAAACTATACTTGATAGGAAATATCTTATATGCGTTGGTATGAACTTAATACACCTCGTATCCTCACGTGACATATACCCACGACAGGTACAGTGATCAGAGAATCTTATGTCTGTGTTCAAATAGTGCAATGTGTGAGAGGAGGATCCCTCATCACAGTTTTAAGTGAAGTTGATACACCCCCGCCATGAACATTCAGCCTTGTTTTAAGGCGCGTCATGTACCCGCCTCGGGTGTGCCGCGTTGATATTATAACCCAATGAATTTACCCACGTACTAGCAAACCAAGACCTTACCTTAGTGTGTAATTTAGGATTAAAATATGTGTTTATACGGCATGAGTGACAATATACCGAAAAGTGTTCAGGTGAGAACCGTAAGAAATAAAAGTAAAAATTAAAGATTGGAAACTGTAGGCCTACCCGGTGAGGAGCGGCGGGGCACTGCCCTCAGTACCCTCCGTTCTACCGTCACCTCAGGTCAGTGTCCTATCGGGCTATATCCCGCCCTATAATTAAGGTTTATATAGAAGTTAATACAGTTTAAAGCTTTGCCTGATATATAAGTGTAATAGTAACGTGTTAGGGGGTGTGATAACCGCCCGTCAGGCATTATTTCTCAGTACCCTCTGTTCTACCGTCACCTCAGATTCCAGGGGGTCGGAGTGCTTTGCTGCCCGGCAGCCATTATCCCTATGAGCGTCCCAACAGGTGGTGACTACTCCCAGCTATGCCAATCCATTGTGAACCTGTGGATTTCCAGCACACCACTCCAAATGAGTAGTAACAAATAAGGAGACCGTGAGAAACTCTGCGGTCGTCACTTGGAGCGACCTATAATACCAGGCGTAGAAATAGTACTAGTATGTCTCTGGGTGAAGCCCTCGTCTTTACCCATCGAGGGCGGTGTGCGAACGAGGTGCCTGTTGTGTATACCTAAAAGTCACAAGGAGTCCCATACCTGCAGGAATGGAGTGTAACATGTGTGTTGAGATGGTGCTACTATGTATGATAACCGACGGTGCTATATTCCATACAGGTGGAGCAGTCTGATGTGTTAAGGGATAGTGTAAGAAGGAATGACCGAGGTAAGGAGGTCACAGATTGTTATGCAATAAGTATGTGGATGACACCCCATTAATGTAAGACGTCTGGTGCCCATCTGGGTAACCAACATTTTCGTTGTTCTTCTGAGGAAGACCCATTCAATTGTATGTTTTTACCAGTATGCTTTATAAGGAATAAATTAATTAAGACATGTTATGGTTTCACCCTTCTTTCCCCTTATCGATCTGGTCAATGGAAAACCTAACCCAATGCCTAGTCCACTCTGCACGCTACCTAACGAGCTACATGCTGTCCAGAGGGGGTCTGGTGGCAGCGACACCTTAGAAATTAAGATTAAAGTTAAGTACAGTATTTACCCTTAGTATTAGCGACCCCCAGTCTGGCAGTATAAATTGGTGGCTATAGCGGTGGGATGGTTTTTAATCATTGATCAAATCCGAGGGAATTGAAGCTGGGATTTAAGTTGCAGAAATAGACAAGTATTTTAATGATGGATTATCTAATTTTTGAGTGATACTTGCATGTGAATAACATTGATTGAGTACAGAAATGTAAGAAGAATTTTTGAAAATTTATACAGTACAAAGTCATGTGTGTCATTGATGTGTTTTGTGTTTGTGTTTTATCCAGTGTTAATATGTATTAATAATTACAGAAGTTGTGGATTAACTTTGTTGACGTTGAAGTAAGGGAGTCCACACTGTGTCTGAGAAGTGTCTCAAGTGGTTCACCTCTGATGTTGTTAAGTGGTTCACCTATGGAATACCATAGGACTTTCGGTCTCCAGTTGATGTGAGTTTTAATTTTTGCTGCCATGTTAAGATGTTGCATAGTGTTGTATTATACCATTGATCAATTAAGGTTGTAGTAGTACAGGAGAGTAGTTGTGTTAAGTGGTTCGTATTTGTCTTTGATCGAGAGGTAGCATTTTTAGGTCAAAATGGATGAGTCAGTAGAACAGGGAAGTACCATAGTTGGGGACACATTAGCAGAAAGATTGGAACGGGCTGAGCAGATCGTCGAGAGACAATACTCAGAGCTAGAGAATTACAGAGACAGGTTAAGGAACTAAAACGAGAACTCCAGCATGCAAAGAGCCAAGACACTGATCTAGAGTATGGTGTAGGTAAGGACACAACCCCAACTGACCCACCGGCAGAAAGTGCCCGCTCTGTACCACAATCAGGGAACGATACCACACACCCAGGTAGCCTTAGAGTTTATCCAGGGGTTCTTTCCAAACTAACGGACAGGGCCAAGAGGGATGATAGGGAAGCAGCCGTGTTCAACCTTAGTTATGTTAGAACGTTATCATTGGAAAAACTAACAGGGTCGGATTCTGAGAGCAATATTAGAACTTTTTGTAGACAGGTAGAGTGGTTACTTAAGCAGGATGACCATCGGGTAGAAGCGGCTCTAAGCAGAATGGAGAGTCCCGTAGAGCAGAGGGTTCTACAGGAATTGGATAGCAGGGGGATGTGTGATTGGAACACCCTCAAGCAAGCTTTGACAAAGTTCAACACAGGCCAGAATACCCTGAATAAGGCATGGGCAGATTTTTTTAGAGAAGAATATCGTGTAGAGGACGATCCGGAAAGATGTGTGGAACGCATGAAGTATAAGCTGGCAGCCATAGAGAGGAAGTTTGAATCAATACAAGGGAAAGATCAGATTATGAAAGATGTATTGTATGAGGGCTTGCCAGGGCAAATGCAGAGAGAGTTAAGAAGATACAACCGGTTAGGTATATCCTTAGACCCCTGTTTGAACGAGTTGACAAAGTGTAGAGAATGGTATTTGAGATCACAGGGCAGGGGACAGCATCATGTTAGACAGGCCCGCCAGGAACCAGTACCAGAGAATTATAGAGTTCAGGAAGACTATCATATGAACGAGACTGACGGAAGACAGGATCAGAACACGAAGTGGAAGGAAACTAACACTCAAGGTTGGACAGGAAATGAATGGTGCGGATATTGTAAGAAGGATAACCATAGCCCGCATAATTGCCCCTCCAGACCCAGACCAGGTTCATGCTACGCGTGCATGAGGATGAACTGTATGAGTTAGTTTACTACTTGTCCAGGACGCCAAGCTAGGAATTCCCCTTCGAACCAGGGACCACGACAACCGTTCCTACACAGTGCTCCATGTATTAAGTTACCTATATGTGGACATACTTGTATAGCGTTGGTTCATACGGGTAGTGAAGCTACTATCATTAAAGATAGCTTGGTTAGTGCCTTGAAGGTAGGGCCCATTAGGCCTTGTACCCAGAGATATGTAGCTATTAACGGAGAAGAGTTTAAGACCCAAGGCACTGTTGTCATCAGTGTACAGTTGTCCCATAGGAAAAGAATCCGTCACCAAGCCGTAATAGTGGAAGATAGCATGTTGGATACTGATGTATCATTGGGAGCAGACATTTTAGGCAGATTTGGAGTTTGGTGGCATCACGAAAAAAATCAGTTCAGTTGGGGGGGTCATAAACAAGTTTATTGGAAACCAAGTCATGGAGGAAAGTTGCGAACCACTAGCGTAGCTAGGGGGGGGGGGGCGGTCCGCCCCGGGCGGCACTTTTGGGGGGCGGCACTTTTGGGTCTGCTCATCACCCATATCTGCAGCTACTGGAGACGTTAATCCATCCCTTTGTATCGGCGGCAAGTTAATCCTTGTCGTGTCTGACCTAACACCTGACCCACATCATCACGGCCACGTCATGAGCTACACCCTTGCTATGCGCCCCCCCGCCACACACACAACCTGTAACCTGTCGAGGATTAAGGAAACAACTTCAAATAAGTACGCCAGTGAGCTCATGTGGTGTGGGTCAGGTGTTAGGTCAGACACGACGAGGATTAACTTGCCGCCGATACAAAGGGAAGGATTAACGTCTCCAGTAGCTGCAAAACCATGCAGTCTCGGGTCATATCAGTTCATGTACAGCCGACCAATCCAAGAAATAACTTTGAGATTTCAACAGCTTCATGAACTTGCTGAGAAATATGCCTTCCTTACCCCATTGAATCTTTTGGATGATAAATATGAGTGTCAAATAGATCACGATCACGACGACATTGATAAAGAGGAGTTCCTCGTTGAGAGAAAAAGACTTCAGCATTTTGTTGCTGTTGCTGCTATAACTATTAAAGACAGAATACAGACGTGGAAAGAAGGCCCCCTTGAACTTTTGCAGTTTATTCAAAAGTATAACCTTGGGAACTCGGTTCCAAATATAGTAATAATGCTGAGGATTTTCCTCACAATTGCTGTTAGTGTTGCTACCTGTGAGAGGAGTTTTTCGAAACTAAAACTGATCAAGAATTACTTAAGATCTGCTATGAGCACCTTGCGGTTGAGAAATCTTGCCATACTGTCTATAGAGCGACAATTGACAGATGAAATAGTTTTTGACAATGTCATTGAAGAATTTGCCAACAAAAAAACAAGAAAAGTTACTTTGTAGAAAGTTGTAGTTTTCATTTCAGAAATAAAGATGGTCCTAATTTTTTACACTTTTTTTACTTTTTTCCCTATCCAATATGTCGTTTTTGCTTTTTGTTTAACTGTTACTTATAAAGTTTAAGTATGTTTGGTGTGAATTTAAAGCATACTATATTTGAGTATGTGAAAGTACAGTAATATTATAATGGTACACAAACTATTTAATATATATATATATATATATGCAAGTAAATCACTGTAGGTGCGCGTGATCTAGGTATATGCTGATAACCACCAGGAAAGAAGAAAACACGAAGTTCCCAAGCGCTTTCGTGTAATTCACATCTTCAGGGGTGAGTACAGACTAGATAGAGTAATGCAAAACAAGATGAATATATACAGAGGAGGGTGAGACCAGTGAATCTCTCCTCTAAACAACTAGACAATGATACCTTGTGTGCCCTCGGCTATGGTTTAAGTTTTGATGGTTCCAACAAGGGAGTCGACAGTGTTGACATAGCCAGAGCATTTTGCAATTTGGAGAAATTCAGTAATTTGACAAGTGAAGAAGTGAACATGTGTAAAGGTGTTGTGTATGCATCTATGTCCAAGCCTTGTGTTCCAAACTGTCCAGAAAGATTCACCAAAGCACTCCAAGCCCTTAAGAAAAATAAGGATCTACATGTCACTAAAGCAGATAAAGCCAACACAGTAGTGATTTTAAACAAAGATGACTATATCTCAAAAATGAATGACCTTTTATGTGACACTACAACATATTCTAAACTCATAAATAATCCTCTCAACACTGTCAACACCCAGTTCAACAAAAAACTTAAGTCCCTATTGAGAGGCAAAGCTACTCTCATTAAACATCTTACTTCAACGTCCCCTCCACTGCCTTACATGTACGGTTTAATCAAGACCCACAAGCCCAATAACCCAGCAAGACCCATCATTAGCTCCGTTGGGTCAATCTCTTATAAACTATCTAAATGGTTAGTTTCCTTACTTAACCCCCTAGTTGGCAACATTTCTAACTCCAATATCAAGAATAATATGGATCTGGTTGATAAACTCAATAACTTGCACATTAATCATGATTTTAAACTGGTCAGCTTTGATGTAACGTCACTTTTTACAAAGGTCCCAGTTGATGATTTACTAGAGTTCCTCATAGATTCCCTGGATAACATTTCACTGCCCGTCTCGAAAGACGACTTCATCGAACTCATCAAACTATGTATTAAGGATTGCAAATTCGAATTCAATGGGGAATATTATGCTCAAAAATTTGGTATGGCAATGGGTAATCCACTCTCACCTGTATTAAGCAACCTATATATGGAATTCTTTGAAAAGAAACTATTAAGTAATATTTTACCACCCTCAGCAGTCTGGTTTAGATATGTTGATGATGTATTATGTCTCTGGCCATGTAATGAGGACCTAAAAGTTTTCCTACCACAACTTAACAACTTAGCCCCCTCGATCAAATTCACTGTGGAATTAGAGCAAGACTGTAAATTGCCATTCCTAGACTGTCTGATACACAGCATAGGTAACACTTTTAAGTTCAGTATTTATAGAAAACCAACCAATGTGTGTTCTTACATTCATTATTATTCTGCCCACCATAATAAAGTCAAACAGTCAGTATTTACAACAATGTTTTTACGTGCCTTGAGAATTTGCAGTCCGGAATTCATCGATGAGGAATACAAATATATATATAATATTGGCTCAAACCTTAAATACCCTAGATCTTTCATAGACAAATGCTTAAACATTACTAAGAAAACTTTTTATAGAACTGATCCCAAGCCCACCCATGACCATAAGAATATCTTAATATTACCATTTCACAAAAATTTCTCACACATTCCGGCACAGCTAAAATCTTGGAACGTCAATGTGGCATTTAAAAACTCATGCACTGTTAAACAAATGTTAATCAAGAACTCCCCCAACAACACAATTGGTTGCATTTATAAAGTTCCTTGCAAGGAATGTAATATGTTTTACTTAGGCCAGACAGGTAAAGATCTTGTAACTAGAATTAAACAACACAAATACAGTGTTAGGACAGGCCAGGAATCCAATGCTCTGTTTGTTCATTTGAGGGATAACAAGCATTGCATTGACTGGGATAATGCCTCCTCAATATTACCATGTAATTCAATTGATAGTAGGAACATCATAGAATCTAGTCTGATTAAACATACCGAAGCATTCAACATGAATTTGAGTAACGGCATGTACAAGCTGGACAACTTTGTAATTAAGAAGATTTGTGATCAGGTGAGAGGGCGGGTCACTGTCCCATCTGACCCAACCACCAACCGTTGTGTGCCATTTAAAGATTAGTAGGGTCATTACCTGACCAATGTGGACCTGGTCTCACCCTCCTCTGTATATATTCATCTTGTTTTGCATTACTCTATCTAGTCTGTACTCACCCCTGAAGATGTGAATTACACGAAAGCGCTTGGGAACTTCGTGTTTTCTTCTTTCCTGGTGGTTATCAGCATATGTATATATATATATATATGTGTATATATATATATGTGTATATATATATATATATATATATATATATATATATATATATATATATATAAGAGTGAGTCACTGTGCAATATGTATTTTTTGTGGGGGCACGGGTGGGGGGGGGGGGGGGCAAACTCAAAGGCCGCCCCGGGCGGCACACACTCTAGCTACGCCACTGTTGCGAACGGTTGTCAAAGTCAAACAGCTCACGAATGCTTCGATCTTATCTTCTCCCAAGGAGCTAACTAACTTGCAAGTTGATAGGAAGACTATAATAAGCGGGCACAGTTTTCAAATCAGACCAGTTAAAGTGAAGGAAGGGTTAGGTCAGACCTTAAGTATCAGATTTACGCATAGGGGGTTGAAGCAACAACCGGATATGTGTGTGGTAGTCCAAGATGATTCCTGTGTTTATGTTCCTATGAGTAACGTTTCAGAGCAACCAGTTTGTTTGAGTCCTGGTGCTGTTTTAGGTGAATATGAAGTAGTTAATGATGATGAATTCTGATACTTTGATGATGAAGGGAATAATCTCGGAACTATCTCACACATTTATGAAGAGTTAGGTAAGGTAGACCGGTCTGTAGAAATACCACTGTGCTCACCACATCACCTGGCCATACAGAGAGAAAATGATAAGAGGTCTAAGAAAATCCCCTTAAGATTGACTCATGATGTGAAATTCCCAACTCAATGCATACTTTGTAGGGGTATGGAAAATTCCCCAGTCCAGAAAATTAGACCAGCTCAAGAAGTATTAAATTCTATGGTACCAGACTGTGATGAAGTGAAGCGTGGAGAAACTAGACAGGACAAATTGAAGGAGTTAATTAGGACCCAGCAATGGCCACACTTAGATAGGGACATGCGGACACACTTGCAACAGGTGGTAATGAATCATGATGCGTTGTTTGTCTTAGGTCCAAATGAAACAGGAACAATTAAGGGTTTGCCAGCTAACATCCCATTGGTCAATGAACAACCTGTAAGAGGACCTCAGTATACAGTAGGTATCCCGAGAAAGCCAAGGGTACTATTAAAGAAATGATGAGAGACATGAGAGATAGGGACATCATTGAACCATCAACCGCTGTCTGGCTATCACCTATCGTGTTAGTAACTAAACCTAGTGGATCGAAACGTATGTGCCTTGATTTCCGAGCAGTCAACAAACACTTGAAAGTAGTTATACAGCCTTTGCCAAGATTGGATGAATTAGTTGAGAAGGCTGCCGGAAATAAATATTATGCCACCTTAGATTTGAAAGATGCTTACTATCAGGTAATTTCTTGACCCTCACAGTAGAGATATAACCACCTTCAGTGATGGATATAATTTATGGCGGTTCAAACGCCTCCCTTTTGGTTTGTCAGCCAGCCCAGCCGTTTTTACTAGGGAAGTAAACAGGGTCTTAGCTCCTTTAGCAGAAGAAGATTGGGTCAGGAACTATCTAGATGATGTCATAGTGTGGGCTAATGATTTCAATACCCTCATGGACAGGTTGGCTAAAGTATTTGACAGGTTTGTAAATATGGGAATCAAATAAAACCTATCTAAATGTCAGTTCGGTCAAAGACAAGTAAAATTCTTGGGACATATTGTTTCAGGGAAAGGCATTGAGCCGGATCCAGAGAATGTAAAAGCAGTAACAGACTGTAAACCACCCACTAATGTCAAACAAGTCCGACAATTTTTAGGGATGTGTGGGTTTTATCGTAAGCATGTTTCAAATTTTGCTAAGATTGCATATCCTATCACAGAACTCACTAAGAAACAGGCTGCCTTTGCTTGGACAGATGAATGCCAGACAGCTTTTGAAACGTTAAAGCGGACATTAGCTTCCTTTCCAGTACTGGCAAAAGTAGACATGGATAAACCCTTTGAGCTACACAGTGATGCTAGTAATTTTTGTGTAGGAGCATCACTGAATCAATTACAGGATGACGGTTCTTTGCGTCCTGTTGGGTATTTCTCTCGGAAATTAAAGCCCGCGGAAACACGGTATTCCACCACTGACCAAGAAGCATTAGGAATAGTGTTAGCTTGTAGATTTTTCCATCATTTTTTGTGGGGTTCCCAATTCACCATCAAGACTGATCACCAGCCGTTAACGTCTGTTTTTAACAAGAAAACTAAAATTCAAAGAATGAATAGATGGATGTTGGAAATGAGGGATTACATCTATAAGATAGAGTACAAACCTGGAAAGGCAAATCTAGTCGCGGACGCATTGAGTAGGCCGGTAGGGGCCCTAAGGAAAGTAGCCAGGAGTAGGACGGCAGGTCAGTTCCCTCAGCTAGACGGGTTAACGCATCGGCAGTTAGGAGTAGAACAAAGAAAAGAAGAGAGATGGGAAGCATTGGCTAGTTATTTAGAAGGAGGACAGGTACCCAAACATAAATATCCCAAGACGACTATTGACAAATTTGAAGTAGCGGAGGGGGTACTGTATTTAGTGAAGGAACAAATTGATAAAGCATTGATGTACTGTCTTGTAATACCTGATCATTTGCGTAGAGCAGCATTAGAGTGGGCACATAACAGAGAGACATCAGGTCACTTAGGACAATGGAAGACTATAGCCAGAGTAGAAGGCCTTTTCGATTGGCCCAATTATCGCAGAGACTGTGTGAAATTTGTAGAATCATGTGAAGTGTGTCAAAGATTCAAAGGGACAAAAGGGTTAGAACAGCAATGGCAGGGGATGTCAGAAGAGTATCTGTGGACTTGACAGACTTACATAATAGTGTGAATGGATATCGCTATGTGTTGACCGTCATAGATCACTATTCTAGGTTTGTCAATTTCTATCCTTTGAGAACCAAATCCACTCAGGAAGTGACCAGAGAATTTAGTAAATTCATTAATGTTTTTGGTAGCCCTGGAGTAGTCATTGCAGATAATGGAGGTGAATTTACAGCAACACAGTTTAGAGAATTATGTAAAGTAACTGGCATTAAGAACTATTTTACATTGCCTTACCACCCTAGAGGTAATAGTGTCACAGAGAGAATGCACAGGACCTTTAAAACAACACTTGCAATCATGTGTGAAGATAATCCACTTCAGTGGCCAAAATTTCTCAGTCCCGTGCAGTCTGCTCTGAACACGTCTGTCCATGCCACAACTGGGGTACAGCCTCATTTTGCTTTTTTTCGAGGCATGTACAAAGACAGGTAGGAATTGACTTACCTATAATAGAGAATGAGAGCAGTCAAGAGTTGAAAGAAGCCCGTAGGTTGATAAAAGAGATGTCTGCCAGAATGTCACGAGAGACCAGAGAGAGAGCAAATAGATCAAGAACGAACCAAATTATGCAGTTTGGAGAAATAGTATGGGTGAGGAATGAATGGCCCAGCCCTGGGACCAGTAGGAAGTTGAATACCAAGTGGAAGGGTCCGTACACTATAACAGAAATTATACGAGATGGTGCCGCATATGAGTTGACCAACCCCTTGGATGAAAGTGAGGTGATAAAGAGGGCGGCTGAGAAAGTAAAGAGGTATATAAGTAGAGACATGTTTGTTCAGCTGAATGAGCCCCTACTTCCTCCCTATGATTCTTCCTCGGACTCAGGTTCAGACGAAACAGATGAGGAAAGTGATGACGGAAATGTGGAAGGTCAACCTGCAAGTAGATTCCCTGTGAGGCAGAGGAGACCAGTAGTTAAAATGGATTTGTAAGAAATATAGTTCCAGAATGTTGTTTCAATTGAATATTTTTGGCTTTCCATTTTGTTAGGTTGATTTGTTGAATTATAAAGTTTTTGGTAGGGGAGACAGTCGCTCAGATGGTTTGTCAGGATGCTTTTTGAAGATCAGCTGTTAGTAGTGGTATTGTAGTGGACGTCTCCCCTACAACTGCGTAGCCGCATTCCAATGCGACAGTATCCTAGCAACCAAACGAGCGGCCCAGGGGGGGGGGGGGGCGTCACCAGATGCCACAGTATCCTAGCAACCAGCCACCTGTTACGTCTTCCCTAGCAACGGAGTCGAGAAACCGGCGGGTTTACTTCCGGCTGCTGTGTATATAAGCTCTGTCTCTCCATTAGGATTCATTCTGGCCTCGGTTCCTAAACACGCAACACCTCCTCCAAGCAAGCTCCTCGCTGTCCAGCTCTCATTCATCCTGGAGGCCAGCAACAGGCAACATCTCCTCTAACGAAGCTCCTGCACATCTACCTCCTTCAGCACGCTACTCACCGAACATGTCTACTGAGCAGCTCCTCACCACACGGCATCTCCAGCACCTGACTGTCTTTCATATAATTTATATTATATAAGAAAACCACCACCTTAGATTTTCCATCCATCCATCCTGAGTGCTAGACAACATAATATCACGAAACCCTACAAATGGTGACCCCCGGAGATTCGCACTCACACAGGATGGAGGAGAAACAAATGGTGACCCCCGGAGATTCGCACTCACACAGGATGGAGGAGAAACAAATGGTGACCCCCGGAGATTCGCACTCACACAGGATGGAGGAGAAACAAATGGTGACTCCCGGAGATTCCCACTCACACAGGATGGAGGAGAAACCGATCACTCTCCCAGTCTTCAAGCAACATGGAAGACTGGCTTATCCACACAGAAGCAGCTCTCATCGGCTCTACAACTACTGTCTCTACACCGCAGGTTAGACACCCAAGAGCAGCACTGCTTCTCTAAGCAGACACCAGCTCCTCTTCCTGCTCCCAGCACCACGTCCTACCGACCCTAGCACACCCGTCCTGCCTCAGACGCCGCCCCCGGCCCAGCAGTAACCCCTGCCGCCCCTGATGCGGCCCCTGCTCCTGACGCGGACCAACACACCCGTCCTGCATCAGACGCCGAACCCGGCCCAGCAGTACCCCCTGCCGCTTCTCCTGACGCGGCTCCTGTTCCTGAGTGCGGACCCACACACCCCTCTTTTCTCCCTCAGGTACTCCCTGCTAATGTCCTGCACCCTGCTGCTGTCGTG
The DNA here is from genome assembly GCA_958450375.1 of Homarus gammarus. Taxonomy (NCBI): domain Eukaryota; kingdom Metazoa; phylum Arthropoda; class Malacostraca; order Decapoda; family Nephropidae; genus Homarus; species Homarus gammarus. The sequence continues at coordinate 147,365 of CAUDMG010003755.1, forward strand.
GACCCAGCTGCTGTAACGAGCCCTCATCCGTTTCTGCTGACGCAGCCCCTGCTCCTGACCCAGGCCCACACACCCCAGCAGGCGCATCTGACGACTCTGTACCTGCCGTGAGGGAAGCACAACATTCATCACCTCCACACACCCTTTTTCTCCCTCTCTACTCCCACAGATATTGTGTATCTAGACAGTTGTCACCAGAGACCGGCTCATCCACGCCATCGCCGTTGTCTCACATGAGGCATGCACCACCTGTTCTGCCTCACATGTGCTAGGCAGCCCTGCAGACAACAAGTCTCCTACACCGCCTGGAGGGAAGGGGGAGTATTGTAGTGGATTTCTCCCCTACAAATGTTGTTTGTCGCTGCGTAGCCGACCCCACGAATTCCACAGTGTGTGCCTCGTGGTCTAGGTCAACCAGCGCCGCCATACATCATGGAGCGGGGGTCAACTACTAAGCCACGCCTACGCCCCGCTATTTAAGACCTGACCTCGTGGTGACCTGTCTCTTTCTACCTACACCAACCAGCCAGCAACACCTCCTCCTCCGCTGCTGCCTGGCGGCCCTCGCTCCTCCTCCGCCTGCCTGGCGATCCTCGCTCCCGCTGGCGAGCATGGCGACCCACAGGCTGGTCCTCCTCTGAGCATCCTCACCAACCAGCTCTCTCTACATCATGCTTGTAACCATGCTGCCTTCCCAGCACCAAGCTGTCTTGTACATCCAATACAACATGTATACATGAGAGCACATTGTGAGTTTCCTTTCTCCAACCCATCCTGAGTGTGAACCCAAACATCTTGAACCCCACAATTTCAACAAAAATGAATACGTCCTTCTAAAGTAAATGGAATTGATGTTATTATTATCTTTTGGCCATCCAGCGAATTTAATGATTTTAGTGGACCGATTTTTACCAGGTAAGTTAGATGACGTTAGATTAGTTAAGTTGGGTTAGGTTAGGTTTGGTGACATTGAAATTATGCTTTTTCAAATGCCAAGTAGGTGGATGACCTAAACATTCATTTTACCAAATTGATTATGAGTAGATCAAAAACATTAGTCTTGTTTTTTTACAAATTCAGACTCCGTAAAGTTCAAATGGCAATCACTTCATTATAGATGTTTCACCCTATACACTAAAGCTACTTTATGTAAGAGGAAAAAATTTGCACCAAATTGTATTGTTTAATACCAAAAGAAGTCATTGGTGATAATATTTAGTAACAATATGTCAAGTACAGTCATGCGCTGGTTAACGTCCTAGATACGTTCTTGGAAACGTGACATTAACTGATATGGACGTTGTCCGATCATCACATAAACTTTTTATTTATACTTACGTGTATGTGGAATACTATAGAATTACATATACACTTTTACTCTTAAATCACTACTGTAATGTGATATAGGTGATTAATTTTTATCTCTTGTGCAAAAAACATGACGTTTATATTAAAATTATTCACTGTTTTACAAGGATTCCAGCAACGCCAAGCAGATGGGGGAGAGAGAGGGTGGGAGTGAGCGAGGGGGCGTTGGGGGAGGGGAGGTAGTACGTTTGACAGTTGGCACAGGCCCAGGTCTAACGGTGTATATTTATCAGTTCTTAGGTGACTAAGCTTCTCTCTTATAAAAAGCCAGTGAAATGACCTGGGTGAATATAATTAACATGGCTGGGATTCTTGTAACATACTGGTTAATTTGAATATAAACATGCTATAATTTGCACTAGATAAAAAAATTTTAGTACCATAATCAAATTAGTACATGTGCACTCCAGTTTTGCACTAACGTCATTTATTTCTATTACGTTTCTTTTAGTATGGTGTGTGCATGTAAATGGATGAAAATAAATGAAGAAATCAATGTAAATCCACCCAAAAATACAGTTGAAAAACTTTTTTATAAAATGTACTACAGTACTGTAACCTAATGTACAAAATTTTTTATCTCTTGAGCAAAATATATGACGTTGATATTCAAATTATTGGCTGTCTTGCAAGGATTCCAGCAATGCAAATTATAATCTCCTAACTTTAGTCTGAGATATTATATAAGATAAAAACTGTAAGCCTAAAAGCCTGGCTGGGGGGTGGGTGGGACCAGCCACGCCACCCTGCGAGGGCTTGGTGGGAGGGGGGTGGGGGGGGTTGAGGTGATAAGTTTGAGGCAAAGGTCTCTGTGTGTTTATTTAACAGTCCTACTAAGCTTCTCTCATTATAAAATGCCAGTGATATGACCTTGGAGAATATAATTAACATAGCTGGGATTCTTGTAAGATATTGATTTATTTGAATATAAACATGCTGTAATTTGCACTAGACATAACAATTTTAGTACCTTAATCAAATTAGTACATGTGCACTCCAGCTTTGTATTAAGGTCATTTATTTATTTTACGTTTCTTTTAGTATGGTGTGTGCATGTAAATGGATGAAAATAAATGAAGAAATTTATGTAAATCTACCCAAAAATACAGTTGAAAAACTTATTATAAAATGTACTACAGCATTTTACACCAATGTACTACATTTTTTATATCTTGAGCAAAATATATGATGCTTATATTCAAATTAATCTCTGTCTTGCAAGGATTTCAGCAATGCAAATTATATTATCCTAACGTTAGTCTGAGATATTATATAAAATAAACAAATAAATCACCAGTCTTTTATCTTGGAACACAAGGGTGGTGGTGTAGTGGATTTCTCCCCTCCAAATGCTGTTTGTCGCTGAGTAGCCGACCCCACCAATTCCCCAGTGTATGCCTCGTGGTCTAGGTCAACCAGCGCCGCCATACATCATGGAGCGGGGGTCAACTACTAAGCCACGCCTACCCCCCGCTATTTAAGACCTGACCTCGTGGTGACCTGTCTCTTTCTACCTACACCAACCAGCCAGCAACACGTCCTCCTCCTCCGCCTGCCTGGCGATCCTCGCTCCCGCTGGCGAGCATGGCGACCCACAAGCTGGTCCTCCTCTGAGCATCCTCACCAACCAGCTCTCTCTACATCACACTTGTAACCATGCTGCCTTCCCAGTACCAAGCTGCATTGTACATCCAATACAACATGTATATAGAGAGTATATTGTGAGTTTCCTTTCTCCACCCATTCTGAGTGTGAACACAAACATCTTGAACCCCACAAATGGTGACTCCCGGAGGTTAGCACTCACACAGGATGGAGGAGAAACAGATCATGCTCCCAGTCTTCAAGCAGCATGGAAGACTGGCTTATCCACCCAGAAACAGCTCTCATCGGCTCTACAGCTACTGTCTCTACACCGCAGGTTAGACACCCTAGAGCAGCTCTGCTACTCTAAGCAGACAGTCGCTCCTCTTCTGACCCCAGCACACCCATCCTGCCTCAGACGCCGACCCCGGCCCAGCAGTAACCCCTGCCGCCCCTGATGTGGCCCCTGTTCCTGAGTGCGGACCCACACACCCCTCTTTTCTCCCTCAGGTACTCCCTGCTAATGTCCTGCACCCTGCTTCTGTCGTGGACCCAGCTGCTGTCACGAGCCCTCATCCGCTTCTGCTGATGCAGCCCCTGCTCCTGACCCAGGCCCACACACCCCAGCAGGCGCATCTGACGAGTCTGTACCTGCCGTGAGGGAAGAACAAAATTCATCGCTTCCACACACCCTTTTTCTCCCCCTTTACTCCCACAGATATTGTGTATCTAGACAGTTGTGTCCAGCGACTGGCTCATCCACGCCATCGCCGTTGTCTCACATGAGGCATGCACCACCCGTTCTGCCTCACATGTGCTAAGCAACCCTGCAGACAACAAGTCTCCTACACCGCCTGGAGGGAAGGGGGAGTATTGTAGTGGATTTCTCCCCTACAAACACTGTTTGTCCCTGAGTAGCCGACCCCACCAATTCCCCAGTGTATGCCTCGTGGTCTAGGTCAACCAGCGCCGCCTTACATGACGGAGGTCAACTATTAAGCCACGCCTACCTCCGCTATATAAGACCTGACCTTGTGGTGACCTACCTCTCTTTCTACCTACACCAACCAGCAAGCAACACCTCCTCCTCCTCCTCCTCCTGCCTGGCGGTCCTCGCTCCCGCCGGCGAGCATGGCGACCCACAAGCTGGTCCTCCTCTGAGCACCCTCACCAACCAGCTCTCTCTACATCACTCTTGTAACCATGCTGCCACTTCCCAGCACCAAGCTGCACTGTACATCCAATACAACATGTATACAGAGAGCACATTGTGAGTTACCTTTCTCCATCCCATCCTGAGTGTGAACCAACAACCTGTACCCCACAAATGGTGACCCCCGGAGATTCGCACTCACACAGGATGGAGGAGAAACCGATCACTCTCCCAGTCTTCAAGCAACATGGAAGACTGGCTTATCCACACAGAAGCAGCTCTCATCGGCTCTACAGCTACTGTCTCTACACCGCAGGTTTGACACCCTAGAGCAGCACTGCTTCTCTAAGCAGACACCAGCTCCTCTTCCTGCCCCAAGCACCACGTCTTACCAACCCCAGCACACCCGTCCTGCCTCAGACGCCGCCCCCGGCCCAGTAGTACCCCCTGCCACTGTCCTGGACCCTCCTCCTGACGCGGACCCTCCACCACTCCTGCCTGGCAGTCTCTCCCCCCGACGCGGCCCATGCGCCTGAGTGCGGCCCCACACCCCCTTTTTTTTCCCTCAGGTACTCTACTGTCCTGCACCCTGCTGCTGTCGTGGACCCTGCTGCTGTCATGCACCCTACTGCCGTCATGGACACACTTCCTGACGCAGCCCCTGCTCCTGACCCAGGCTCACACACCCCAGCAGGCGCATCTGACGACTCTGTACCTGTCGCGAGGGAAGCACAACATTCATCGCTGTCATGATCGTGATGACGGCTAACCTGAAAACCTTAAGGATTCATATTACGCTCAAACGTCCACAAAACCTTCTGAGTCCCCCAGTGGAAACGTCCCCCGTTTTCTCTGTTTCCTTTGATGACGTCATCAATAGGCCGTCTTTGTCTAAAGGGAACTTTGAATATAATCCGCGGATTTCGTAGCAAGACGCTGTATGTTGGGAACTGTTGCCATCCAACCCTTTGTAATCAATTTGATTTTGCTTTTGATAGCTCAGGCAGAGCGTTGTTACTGAAGATAATGGTAGGGAATGAAACTGAGTTCATAGTCTCAGTTTCAACGTCAGAGTGTACAGTAAATTAATTCATCGAAATAGAAGTAGGTGGACTCCCTGATCTATTTTGAGTGAGGGTGCCCCGGGCATTTCAACCGTTAGTAAGTGCTCGTCACTTCACCCATACAGGTAGGTCATTCCACTCTGTGTTGTAATTCGCCCTTCTTTACGTGATTTGACCCAATTAATAGTTGACTGTGCAAGTGTTACAGCAACGTAGTTGATATGCTCTGAGTGAAGTAATATTTACGTCTTTAACGTCCCCTGAAACGTGATGTCGTTGTCACCGTTAGTAAGTGCTCGCCCCTTCACCCATACAGGTCCCTAATGCAGCCTAGGCCGTGTCTGTAGCGTGGATGTTGTATCCACTATGACTGGGGAGATGTCCGAGGTCCAGTAGGATCAGTTACCTTCGTGAGACCCGACCGTCAGACATTTCAGACTACCTATGGCCCACATAGCTGGCTCGTCGGACCCTAACGCTCGGCCCGCGAGGTGACCCCGGATCACCAAGCCACACACCACTACCAGCCCCCATCATTGGTGGATGAGTGTCTAACTCAGTAGGGCTATTTGTGTGGTGGGGTTATTCCACTGGGATCTTCAGAGTTCGTTGGAAAGCACCCCATTTTAATTGTTTATTCCTTGATAGAGGAAGCGGGATCCTAGTGCTGTCACTTGGTACCCCTGTACCATAACACCAGAAGCAACTGGCCAGTGTCACAAGTATATACAGTACAGTACAGTCATCCCTTGGTTATCTAGCCTAATTGGGACCCCGCTGATAACGAAAGTACAGAACCTATGGGATTTATTCTAATTGGTTCAGGCACCCAAGACCCAACCCCAAGTTTCCCATTTTACGACCATTTAGACCCACTAAATATATATATAATGTTATGGTAAATATCATAAACACACATAGGCATGGCTAGGTTTATTACAAAGTGATGAAAAGGGCAGCATTAATACTGTAGTCCACAAAACATGTAGCTATGCTTTTTCTATTTCGTCCCCCGTCATACAAGTCCGTTTTCTCTCACAACAGGACGCCTGAGTCCTCCGTTTTCTCTCTTAATCTTAGAGTGCACCAGAAACTTTACTATTTTTAGTAATGCCACAGAATTTGAAATTGCAACCCCAATTTCAACTGGGGTTGCAATTGTTGAGGCAACTAGATATGTTTGATTACAGCAAATGTGTTATTGTCAATTTGTAGGTGAAAGATTTTATCCTCATTAGATGTAGGTTAACATTCCACCTGTAGGCAAATGCTTAAAAAAAGCCTTAGTAAGGAAGCATATTCCTTTAACACATAATATCTAACCAGTATGGGGAGGATCACCGTGTCTCCGACAGGGGGTCGTGGAGTGGTGGTCCAGCAGGCGTCACGTTTTTTTTTTTGGGGGGGGGGGGGGCACGGACGTATATGCGATCGGACATTGTTCGGTCGGACGTTAACCGGCGCATGACTGTATTACGACCTGGTCGTCGGGACAGAACACCGTCGTAAGTCGAGGAGAGACTAATACATTTTCATCTTTAAACTCTTTGTATCTTACCTAACTCACCTTGATGCTCCACTCAATTATAGTTAGATGTAATAATTGTAGAAAGTAATCACAGGTATGACTCCATTTACCGTTAATTGTTTTTACATTACAATTCTTGGATATTCAAAGATAATGAAATTATGAATCTTCAATAAATGTGATATACGTACATTCTAATGATGACAACAGAAATATGTCAGACTTGACTAATTAACTGTAACCAGAAATTAACCTAAGTGAATTTGTCCTTAATCCAACCTTTAAAATATGAAAACCAGTATACTTGATTTTATGATAGTAAGTCAGTTTCCAGTTAGGTTAAATTAGGTAGGTTAGGTTAACATTTTTATATAGATCATTAAAATTTTAAAGGGCTAATAATTTTTCTATGAATTTCTCCAAAAAAAGGGATCAAAGTTTTAGAATCACCATAACAAAATACACTACAGTACATTAGAAAAACAATAATTTTTTTAGTGTGTGTTGCATATCAAACCAAACAAATCTGAGTTTCCTTTGGAATTTTTTATTTTCATTTTTTTTTACAGACAAAATTACCTCAATATTTAGATGTTGGAAACTTATAAATATTAACCCTCATAAATATGGATGTTTCAGAATTCGCAAATTTAACTAACACAATAGTAATGACTTTATTTTCACTTACAGGTAGAGATACAGCTGACTATTCACCTTTCACCAATACTGAAGAAATAAATCTTGGTATCATTTGATTGATGGGGAATTTTTCCGGTTCCAGGAAAGATTTTGGAATTTGCTTTCTAACCTAACCTCCGAACTGGTTCCCAGACTCGGAACAGAAAAAATTGGAGACTTTCCGTAAATTCCCAAAATTACTCATAGACCAGAAAAAATGCAGTTTCTGAAGTTTTCTGAACATATACCTTGGAGAAATCATAACATACTGTATGCCTTAATTATTATTATTATTTTATTATTTTGCGCTCTCCATACATACGTGGATATTACGTATTAATTTATTTGTGAAATTTGTGGATGATTTTTCTTTTAAAATACTTTACTCTTGATCATCCATATATTATAACATATCCTGCTTTTAATACAGGCTCTATTCTGAAATAAGCCTTATCATTGTATTCGTATCCTTATTATTATTACAGTTTATATTAAACATTAAAAAATACAGGAATGATTTACAATTAACATTGCAGACTGTATTGAAGATATTTTTAAACCGTTTAATTATCATCTTGTTCTATGTTTAACATTATTAGTCTCTGATTAGTTGGTAGAATTTCATGACTATACCTACTGTATGTGGGTTCCATGGGGTCCGACTAATTACCCAAATGTACCCAAATGTAGCCGCAATGAAGTCAAATAATGGTCCTACATGAATAAATCGGACTGCCAATCACTTCTCGACAAGTATTTGGTGTCACAAAGTAAAAAAAATTGGAACGCTTAATTTAATCTGAGTTAATAGATCGCGTGCATGTGCCGAGGAAGCGATTAATTACCCAAATGTACCCAAATGTAGCCGCAATGAAGTCAAATGATGGTCCTTCATGAATAAATCAGACTGCCAATCACCTAACGACTAGTATTTGGTGTCACGAAGTCACAAAAAATTGGTAAACTTAATTTAATCTGAGTTAATAGATCGAGTGCATCTACCTAACCTAACCTAACCTAACCTAACCGAACCTCGACTAGTATTTGGTGTCACGAAGTCAAAAAAATTGGTAAACTTAATTTAATCTGAGTTAATAGATCGAGTGCATGTACCTAACCTAACCTAACCTAACCTAGCACAACTCAGATTAAATTAAGTTCACCAATTTTTTTTTACTTTATGACAAGAAATATTAATCAAGAAGTGATTCACAGCCCATCATTTGACTTTATTGCGACTACATTTGGGTTCATTTGGATAATTAATCGCTCCCTCGGTACAAGCATGCGATCTATTAACTTAGTTTAAATTAAGTTTTCCAATTTTTTGTGACTTTGTGACACCAACTACTAGTCGAGAAGTGGTTGGCAGTCCGATTTATTCATGTAGGACCATTATTTGACTTCATTGTGGCTACATTTGGGTACATTTGGGTAATTAGTCGGACCGCTGAGGAAGCTGTTGTAGGGTTTCGTGATATAATGTTGTCTAGCACTCAGGATGGATGGAAACTCTAAGGTGGTTTTCTCATATAATATAAGTTATATGGTAGACAGTCTGGTGCTGGAGGTGCCGTGTGGTGAGGAGCTGCTCAGTAGACAAGTTCGGTGAGTAGCGTGTTGAAGGAGGTAGATGTGCAGGAGCTTCGTTAGAGAGGATGTTGCCTGTTGCTGGCCTCCAGGTTGAATGAGAACGGGACAGCGAGGAGCTTGCTTGGAGGAGGTGTTGCGTGTTTAGGAACCGAGGGCAGAATCAGAGAGCTGGTTGGTGAGGACGCTCAGAGAAGGACAGCTGGTGGGTCGCCATGCTCGCCGGCGGGAGCGAGGACCGCCAGGCAGGCGGAGGAGAAGCGAGGGCCGCCAGGCAGCGGCGGAGGAGGAGGTGTTGCGTGTTCATGAAGAGAGGCCAGAATGAATCTCAATGGAGGGACAGAGCTTATATACCCAGCAGCAGTGAGTCATCCGTGAGTCAACCTGGGAAACACCGGGAAGTAGCGGGTCTTTTGGCTCCGTTGCTAGGATACTGTGGCATCTGGTGACGCTCCCCCCTGGGCCGCTCGTTTGGTTGCTAGGGAAGACGTAGCAGGTGGTATGCAGCTACGCAGTTGTAGGGAGACGTTCACTACACTGTTCTCACCACTCTTCAAAGAAACCATTTACGACTTTTTTTAGTTTAATTTGATTTCAATACATTCCTATACATAAATTAGTTGTATTAGTTATCTTAAAGGCTTACCTTTTATGGTGGTTAGGCGAATTTGGAGGATATAAACGGCGATGAGACAAGTAGAGGCTGGTGGCATTTTTCGCACACAAACATGAACCGCTTTTAAATAGAACAATACAATTCTGTATGTGCTGTTCTATATGGAGTATATCGTATAAAAAATATTATTCCTTTGCAGATTTATACATTTTATGTGCATCCAAATCAATTTTCTTTCTTTTGATGTAAAAAATAGTTTCATCACAGTGCTCATCGGGTGGGGGGGGGGGGGGGGGGTACGTGTACCACGAACTTTCCCCACGTTCCAATAACGAATCGTACATTTTTTTTTTTTTTTGCGAAAAACGCTTCTTGCACAACAACCATGGGAGTACCACGGCATGGTGTATACCACGGCTGATCTTGCAATTGGCTCTATATCCAGCATTCTTCCCTCATCTCCACCCATGGATTACAGACAGCTCGCCGTGGCTTAAGAGAATGACGAAGACCTTGCAGCATACAAGACATCTCCCTCAGGTCTCGCCCTCCAAGAATTCCCTGTTCCCGGCACGAACATCGAGTTGTGGTGCGACATGTCCTGTGGGCAGCCTAGAACGTTCGTGCCTCACGTCCACTGCCGCGCTGTTTTCGACCGCATCCATGGTCTCAGCCACCCAGGTGTGCGGGCCTCCCAGCGCCTCCTCACGCAACGTGTCGTCTGGCCTGGCATCAAGGCCGATACTAGGAAATGGGCTACCCGATGCCTTGCTTGCCAGTCCTCTAAAATACATCGTCACACATGGGCCCCCTTAGAAACCTTTCCTATACCCAAAGGATGCGTCCAGGTAGTGCACCTCGACATCGTGGGACCTCTTCCATCATCTTGCGGTAACACCTGCATTTTCACCTGCATTGACCGTTTCACCAGGTGGACAGAAGCAATTCCCATGCCTAATGCTACAGCAGAGTCTGACGTCCGCGCCTTCCTGTCCGGTTGTGTCTCCCGTTTTGATCCTCCCACGACTGTCATCACTGACCGAGGAGCCCAGTTTGAGTCACAACTCTGGCACAGCCTCCTACAGTTCCTCGGCACTTCTAGGCACCGCACTACCGCTTACCACCCTCAATCCAACGGCATGGTAGAGCAGTTTCACCGGCAGCTGAAGGACGCAATCAAGGCACAGCACGACCCTTACAGCTGGACGGATGCTCTACCCTTAGTGCTCCTCGGCATCCGTACATAACACAAGAAGGATATGGACTGCATCCCAGCAGATCTCACCCAAGGCGAGCCCCTTCGCCTACCCGGAGACTTCTCACTCCCTCCTGACCTTGACCACTCCACTCCACTTCTGCCGTCCGTCACGACCTACTCCAAAAACTACGACAAGCAGTTTCTGCATTCAAAGCTACTCTCCCACGCCAGCCTTCTTGGCGCCCTGAACACATCCCTCCTGTACTACTCAACGCCGAGTATGTCTTCGTCAGGCGCGATGCTCACCGTGACCCACTTCAACGCCCCTACGATGGACCTTTCCAGGTTGTTACACGTTCAGCGAAGTTCCTGACGATCATCCTCCATGGCAAACACGACAGCGTCAGCATAGACCGAGTTAAGCCGGCCACCTTACCCGTAGGGCCCCCAGCCCAGCATTACCCCCAACAAACTACGCCTGCACCAGGCTGCCCGCAGTTACCACCAGCTGCAACACCCCGTCCACGACATTTTTGGGCACCCTCTTTTCATCCTCAGGTACCTACTGTTCCTGTCGTGGACCGCTGCTGCTGTCGTGGACCCTATTGCTGTCATGGACCCTGCTGCTGTCGTGGACCCTACTCCTGTCGTGGACCCTCCTCCTGACGTGGGCCCTGCTCCTGACGTGGACAACATCCATTGCATGTTCAACCTTCTCTTATCCACAACCCTCCTTCTCCCTCTGTTTCTCCCACATGTTTTGTGTCACTAGACGGAGTCGTCACCCGTAGCGGCCGAGTCGTACATACACCTGCCCGGTATGTATCACATGTGGGACGCAACCCTGCTGACAATTAGTCTCCTGCTGCGCCCAAGGGGAGTATTGAAGTGGATACTCTCCCCTACAGCTGCCGACTGATCACCCGCTGTTCGCTTACCAGCCAATCAACTTACAGCCAGCTACGTCGACAGACTAACTCTCAGGTGCGGAGGAAGGAGTAGTATCGCCGAGTGAGTCCCGAGCTTCAACATCTCAGCCAGGATCAGCGCTCCTGTCACCTCTCGCATACTGCACGGTGGTTGGTCCCGCACATTTCTCACCTCGTTTTTTGATCCTGGAGAATCGTATAAACACACCTCAGCCTGGCCGTGGACATCACCATCATAGGACTCTCTGACCCTCTCTTACCATGAACGGTTACGAGTTTGACAACGTGGCGTGGATACGTCTGGATACGCCGACCTGCCCCAAGAATTTATACCTCCTAGTTCTCAAGAAGTTCTTTGAAACTAATAGGATCATGGGGGTCACCAAGGTGGAACAACTGAAGCTCCATGGTGACATCAAGATCACCTTCGCCGAAAAGGGTATGCCCGTACAGCTCGCAGAGATCCCAGACATCAACAGCATTCCAATAAAAATGATTGCCTACAAGTGGGACAACCTGAAGCTGGGAGTAATCTCCCACGCCGAAATTGCCCACGTGGACCAAGCAGAGCTGAGTGAGCTTCTCAAGAACATAAGAAAATAAGGAGTCTGCAATAGGCCGGTTTACCTGTGCATGGCAACGCCTGTCGAGAGTTACTACCACTCTCTATCATCCATGAATCTATCTAGCCTCCTTTTGAAACTTTCCAGAGTTCCCGCACTTACTACAAAGTTGCTAAGCTTGTTCCACTCGTCCACCACCCTATTTGTGAACCAGTTTCTTCCTATCTCCCTCCTAAACCTAAACTTATCCAACTTGAATCCGTTGCTCCGAGTCCTATCCTGCTCAGATATTATAAGAACTTTATCTATATACCCTTTATTGATTCCTTTCACCCACCTAAATACTTCTATCATATCTCTCCGCACTCTTCGTTTTTCTAGGGAATGCAAGTTAAGTTTCTTTAACCTATCATGATATGGAAGGTTTCTAAGTCCCGGAATCATTTTTGTCATTCTTCGCTGCACCGACTCTAGTGAATTTATATCCATTCTATAATAAGGGCACCAGAACTGAACCGCATAATCGAGGTGCGGCCTGACTAGCGCAAGATATAGTTGCAATAAAACCTCTGCACTCTTGTTACTTACGCTTTCAGATATAAAACCCAATACTCTGTTTGCCTTATTTCGAACATTAACGCACTGTTTTCTAGGCCGTAGGGACAACTCCAAGTTGCCAAGAATCTGTCCGACACCACTGCCCTCATCGGACACAATGCAACCTTACCCAAGGAGGCTCAACTGGCGTGGGTAACTGTGCCAGTGAAGCCCTACTGTAGACCGAAACGCTGCTACAAATGCCAGCACTACGGTCACACAGTCAACAAGTGTGAGGCGCAGGAGGACACCTGCTCCCTGTGCGGCAGCCCCGGACACAGCTACACTGTCTGCCCCAACACAGTGAAAAAATGCGCTGCCTGTGGCGGCCCATATTCCTCCGCCGATCGAACCTGCCCCAAATGGAAGGAGGAATGCAGGATAGCCAAGGCTCGACTCGACAAGAAACTGAGCTACAAAGAGACCCTCCTTGCTGTACGCGCCCAAGACAAGAAAAAAACAGAAGAAAAGAAAAAACAAGAAAAGAAAACCCAAGAAAAGACAACTCAAGAAAAGACACCCGCCACAAAGAATCAAGAACACCACGAGGCCCGAGGAGCTGAACCCCACGTGGTCAACCTCACTGTCTCCGACTTCTTTCACAGCTATGAAGACCTAAGACACGAGGAAGACGAAGAACAAGACCCAAACACGAATGAATGGACACTTCAAGAGAGCAAGAGGAGGAGGAGAGTACGAAGAAAATCAATTTCAAGCTAAGAAGAATACCAAGACAGAAGACCAAGACATTTCCTCCAAACAAGAAAACAACACACACAATCAAGCAGACCAAGTACTGAGAAACCATGGCCCAACCCAACACGCACCTGACGCTTGACCTGACGCTCACCTGACTCTGTCCTCCCGCCTCCTCGCTGCGTCCAGGCGAGTTGCTGCTGTCTCCAACTTAAACCCCCTCACGCAAGCAGTGTTTAGCCACTGCACCTATTCTCTCCTTCTAAAATTCACTTCAATCCTCCCTTTATCATTCCCCTGAACCTCCTTCCCCCCTGTCACTTGCATTTATGTCATGTCATGTCGTGGACATCATTATACTCTACTCTTCTGGACCAGCAAGACCTGTCAACAGTGCCTCACTAACCAGCTCCCTCAGAAAGTTCCTCACCCAACATAACATAAGAACATAAAAAAATAAGGAGTCTGCAATAGGCCGGTTGGCCTGTGTATGACAGCTCCTGTCGAGAGTTACTACCACTCTCTATCATCCATGAATCTATCTAGCCTCCTTTTGAAACTTTCCAGAGTTCCTGCACTTACTACAAAGTTGAAAGCTTGTTCCACTCGTCCACCACCCTATTTGTGAACAAGTTTCTTCCTATCTCCCCCCTAAACCTAAACTTATCCAACTTGAATCCGTTACTCCGAGTCCTATCCTGCTCGGATATTATAAGAACTTTATCTATATCCCCTTTATTGATTCCTTTCACCCACTTAAATACTTCTATCATATCTCTCCGCACTCTTTGTCTTTCTAGGGAATGCAAGTTAAGTTTCTTTAACCTATCCTGATATGGAAGGCTTCTAAGTCCCGGAATTATTTTTGTCATTCTTCGCTACACCGACTCTAGTGAATTTATATCCATTCAATAATAGGGGCACCAGAACTGAACCGCATAATCGAGGTGCGGCCTGACTAGTGCAAGATATAGTTGCAATATATCCTCTGCACTCTTGTTACTTATACTTCTAGATATAAAACCCAATACTCTGTTTGCCTTATTTCGAACATTAACGCACTGTTTTCTAGCCCGTAGGTCCGGGCTTACAAGTACCCCTAGGTCTCTTTCACAAGTCGACTTCTCTAGGTTGATGTTGTTAAGGCTGTATACATTATCAGTATTTGTTCTTCCAATATTAAGTACGCTGCACTTGCTGGTGTTGAATTTCATTTGCCATTTTTAAGACCACCCCTGCAGTTTATTTAGATCCTCCTGTAATGCATTTGCATCCTGCCCTGAATTAATCTGCTGCCCTATTTTGGTGTCATCCGCAAACCTGCTTATGTCACTGCTGATCCCAGTATCTAGATCGTTTATGTAGATTATGAACATGAGTGGGCCTAGTACTGACCCCTGGGGAACCCCACTGGTTACACGGCCCCACTCAGAGTTAACGCCATCTACGCTGACCCTCTGCGTTCTATTGGTGAGCCATGATTTTATCCAATTTAAAACTTTCCCCTCGATACCATGAGCCTTAATTTTTCTCAGAAGCCTCTGATGCAGTACTCTGTCAAATGTTTTGCTAAAGTCTAAGTAAATAACATCGTAATTTTCGTTATTATCTACTACCTCGAAGACTATCTTATAAAACGTCAGCAGATTTGTTAGACAAGATTTTCCCTTTGTAAACCTATGTTGAGAGTCATATATTAATTTGCCTTACTCTAGATGCGATCAGATGCTATCTGCTATAATTGATTCAAGAAATTTCCCCACTACCGACGTCAAACTGATAGGCCGGTAATTTGACGCTGATGCTCTGTCTCCCTTTTTGAATATGGGTACTACATTTGCCTGTTTCCACAAGTCTGGCACAACTCTGGTGTCTAATGATTTTGTAAATAAGTTTACGAGGGGTCCGCTAATCTGTTCCCTACACTCTTTCAAGACTCGAGGGAAAATTTCATCCGGCCCTGGGGATTTTGTTTTCTTTAGTTTATTTATCTTCTTAGGAACATCCTCTTTTCTGATAGTGATATTCTTTAATTTCTCTTCTTCCTTTCCCTTAAATATCAGTTCCACCTCTGGAATTTCATGGCAAATTTCTTCTGTGAAAACTGATAAGAAGTAGCTGTTCAATGCTTTGCTTATTTCTTCACTGCCATTTATCACTTCTCCCCTCCCTGACTTTAAAGGCCCAACTTTGTCCTTGACCTTTGTCCTGTATACCTGGAAAAATCCCTTGGGATTTGCCTTGGATTCTCTTGCTATTTTGATTTCATAGTCTCTCTTTGCTTTCCTTACATTTTTCTTAACATTCCTAGATAGTTCATTATACCTATCTTCTGAGCTGCTCCTCCCCTCCCTTTAATTTCTTATATATTCCTTTCTTTATTCCTACGTCATATTTAAATTTTCTGGTCATCCACCTTGGATCATTCTTATTTGATCTAGTTTTTCTGTATGGTATATTTTGTTCTTGTGTTTTATGTAGTATACTAGTGAATATATTATAGTCATGATCAATTGTTGTGTCATCTATGACCTCACCCCTTCCTACTGGGGACTGACGTGACTGTTCCCAGGTGACTTCACCTAGGTGCCTTCTTAACCCCTGATAATTCCCAACCGAAAGTTTGGGACTCTGACCATATTGTCATTGTTTTTTGTTTCCCAATTTAGGGTGAACCTGATTTCTCTGTGATCACTGTTACCTAGTTCTTCCCCTACTGTGATATCTCTGATAATATTTTCATTATTTGTTAATACTAGGTCTAATATATTGTCACCTCTAGTAGGTTCTGTAATTAGTTGTTTCAAAAAATTGTCCTGTACTGCGTCTAGGAAGTCTTCAGATTCATAGTCACCTACAATGTTTTCCCAGTCAATATTTCTAAAGTTGAAATCCCCCATAATGCACAGGTTGTTATATTTTGCTGCCCTACTCACTTCCTGCCATATAGGCTGAGCTGCTTCTTTCCCAAGACTTGGTACCTCTGAGCACTCTTCTCACCACACAGCAACTCCTTAGCACTGCACTGCACTGTACATACAATATATATATATATATATATATATATATATATATATATATATATATATATATATATATATATATATATACATAAATATATATATATATATATATATATATATATATATATATATATATATATATATATATATATATATATATATATATATATATATATTAGGGTGACAATAGTGCATAGGGGTGAATTTCTAAAATTGATTAAATGGAATGGCCATTGGTCCAATACTGCGTACTCATGAAAAAAGAACACAGGCGAAATCCTGGGTCATTTGGACAATATTTAGAGGTAGCTCAAGTCAATTGAAGTTTTATCCTTATAGGCAAAAAATACGAATATTCATAATATGCAGGTTTATTTTAAAATTTACATATTGAGCAAGTTTATGTGTACACTGTACATATACATGATTAATTCCTTTTTAAAATGAAACTGCAGTGAACACGCTTACATCAATGGGTGGGAGAGGTGTGGACAACCCATTCATTGTTTTCGCTTTTTGCTTGTAAGGTCCTGTTTTGATGTCCCTGGTTGTGACCGCCTCTGCTCTTCAACAACCTGCAGCAGATGTTGACGCTGGTCTTCACTCTTCGTGATCTTGCTGTTGAATGCCTGTATCAAGGCAATCCCTCTCTCTGCAGTGTCGTTGATGACTCTGAGACCACCCACAACTGCGACGCCAGTTTTGAAGTCTTCATCATCAGACCATGTGTCAGGTTCCTTGGACAAAAAAGAAGTCTTCATTTTGAGACTTTCAAATAGAAAGTTTGATCCTCAAGAAGCAAAGTCTGAGAGCTGCTTTGTGGGAAGGGAAGATGTGGCAGGAAGAGCAGCACGTTTTGGTGAATCCTCGGTCGCCTTCCTCTCAACGATTGCCCGAACTATGTTTGTCTTCATTGTTGCATTAACTTGTGGATCGAAGAGTGCAAGACCCACCAAGCCTTCACTGAGGTACCACAGGTGACGACCGAAGACTGTGAGACATGTTCTTGATATTTTGACGTCGTGGTACTCTGACAGGTCTTGGAGGAGCCGCAAATCATTAGCAGGAGCGGAGGATGGAACGGAGGCCGTGAACCATGCACTGACATACACCTCTAGCACAAAGAATGTGAATCGTTTCAAGCCTAATGTCTCATGAGCAGTTAGTTTAAACTGATTAGCAAAAATCAGGATCTTCATGACATAAATGAGCTTAGCCATCCACCGTGCTCGGTGAAGTGCTCCGGGCCATTGGAGATTAAACTTGGGTAGAGCTCCATCGAGACACCTGATTGCTAGCTCCAGTACCTCACGGTAATCATCACGTGGCTGCTGCTTCTTGCCCAGATGATGTTTCCAGCAACAGATGAGGTCATCTCGTTTCTCGTACAAACTTGGAGGGAGGTCTGAGAGAGGGCTGTAGTCATCTTGACTGATGTCCTTCCACTTATGCTTGAAGCGAGAGAAGAGAGTAATATCTGGTCCAGAGGAAGGCCCCATGCATTCCACATACGCTTTCTCGGCAACAAGCTCAAGGATGTGGTGACGACACGCGAGATGCAGAAGACGGCGGCCGAGTTTCTGCTCCAGAATGACACATGCCCCCGACAAGTGCCCAGTGTTTGAAGCTGTTGTGTCAAAACTGAGTGCTGAAACATTCTCTGATATTTTCCACTCTTCCAGCGCTGCACTGACTGCTGTAGCAATGGCCTGTCCAGTCCCTGACAATAGTTTCGGGACACCAAGCAGCTTTTCAGTATTGATTCCGGAGACAAGAATGGCGATTCGGTCAACACTCGCTCCTTGTTCATCAGGAATAATTTTTCCATCCCAGTGCACAGTGAGCACTTCACTAGGTTGAAATTTTTCTTTAATTTCGTTGGCAATCCCAGAACGGTGGGTCGCTCGCGAAGTACGCACTGTCTCATAGTTTAAAACGAGTTCCATTGGGTCATGACCTAGACTAGCAGCCGTGGCACTGACGATCCGGAGAGCAGAGCGGTGACTGATCCCAGTGCGGTCCAATGTACTTGACAATTCAGGGGTGATAACTTTGAGAGTAGCACGTTTACGATTGGAAGAAGATACCACTGGTGATATCGCTAGGGAACTTGTAGATGATGACGAGCTTGATTGTGATTCTGTTTCAGATGAAGAACCCAACTCATCATATTCAAGAGCAGAACTGGCTTGATTCTGTTGTAGAGATTGCTTACTCTTGCTTTCTTCCCGACGCTTCATGGAACAAGCAATCTTTTTGTCTACTCCTGCCATTACACCTCTTCTCCCTTTTTCTCGTTGCGCTACCAGGAATGCTCGGTCTTCTTTGATGGTCAAGAACTGCATTGCCTTGGGGTGGGCAACATCGGAGAGGTCCTCTAACTCATCACAAAAAGTTTCCTCTTTCTTACATTGTGTGTCTGTAGTGCGAGTGCAGTTTTTCTTAAGTCCCTTCCACATTCAAAAAAGATCCACTACCTTTCGTCCAATACTCTTCTCAGTTATGGTAGGAATCCGTGCTTTATTCCAGAAACTAATAACCGATGCTGCAACTTCACTCGCAGAATCATTCACTGTTTTCTTATGTTCATTGTGACCGTGGAAAAACAGACGTAGAACATCTCCTCTTGAAGGAAGTTGTGCACCCGTGATTTCGGTTATGTGTTGACCAGTGAGCCAAACTTCAGTTTTTGAACGTGTACTCGCCATTGAACCTGAAACAAACAAAAACATTTATGTAACTTATGTTGTTACTGTTATGCAAACAACAGCGCCCATAAAGCATACGGCATGCAAGATCACTTGTATAAAGTTTTTAAAGTGCTATATACCTAAATTGATGCATTGATTTTAGACAAAGACAATGGTACTAACCGTAATACTGCAACAAGAGCGACGCACACACACCCACCGTCACGTCTCACACACAACTGATGCTACTGTACCAGTCGGACACTGGCACACAACCTCTTCCCCCTACCAGGACTGACACCCGCCTCTCCCTCCCCTCTGCATTGCCGATAGCTGCACCAGCCAAAATACTCATTACTCATTTTTAGAAAAAATGTTAGGAACAACTTTAGTTTGAATTTGCATTCTACATATACCTGCAAAGTTTCATAGTAATCGGTTCATAAATAAAGAAATTAGAAAAAATCAATACTAATTTCAGTAGTGTTAACTTCAAATGGCTTGAGCCACCTCTAAATATTGTCCAAATGACCCAGGATTTCGCCTGTGTTCTTTTTTCATGGGTACGCAGTATTGGACAAATGGCCATCTAAAAATAAAAACTTTCACTTTTTATTGTCACCCTAATATATATATATATGCTGATAACCACAAGGAAAGAAGAAAACACGAAGTTCCCAAGCGCTTTCGTGTAATTCACATCTTCACCCCTGAAGATGTGAATTACACGAAAGCGCTTGGGAACTTCGTGTTTTCTTCTTTCCTGGTGGTTATCAGCATATACCTAGATCACGCGCACCTACAGTGATTTACTTGCATATATATATATATATATACAGAAAACGCATTGTGAGTTTCTATTCTACCTCCATCCTGAGTGTGAGATATCTTAAATGTACGTACATATATGAGCCCATACAAAGAGATAATAGATAAGCAAAGAGAATTTGACAACTGGCCACATACAGTATGCTACAATCTTTCCAAATAAAAGACCATTTAAACAGCAGAAACATTTCTCCAACCGCTGGTTTAGTCCATGTCATTAGCATATTGTATACATTTTTACTCCTGACATTGGGAAAGTGTTCATGTCTTGCTTTTTTGAAAGGGTATTTATTGCATTGCAATAATCAGGTGGAGACAAGTAGGAAACATTATCTCAAGTTTTAATATCTTGTAGATAACTGGCCTTTATACTTGTATAATATGATAGTAAAAAATATTGGTACAAAGATAGTTTCCTGTTTGATAGAAAACTAACAGTTATGGTGATATTTTTTCAAGATTTTATCCCAATTCATCTGTACAGTGAGTTCATCACTGTCATAGCAAAATTATAATACCTAATACTGTAATTTGGTATATTCTACTGACTTCATCCACAGAAAAGGCCATAGTTCTCTTTATTACACTCACCCAACTCCAAGTTCATGAAAAACTTATAACTTTATTGTTAGATTTAATAAGGATAAGGAAGAAAGGAACAGATATTACACTCTATTCTTACGTTTTTATGGTTGTCACAGGCTTTATTTACCTATATTCACTGTAAATGATCGTATTTCATTCCCAGAATTGGCTTATAATCCAAGAAAATAGGAAAATGAGGTGCACCTTAGCCTGGGATTCAAGTTTTTTATGCTCGTAAATCATGTAGCAAGAGTAAACGTTTCGTGCCACTGACAACGTTTTGAGGGTGCAAGCTTACCAACCCCCAAGTCTTCCGCCAGTTAGTACACCTGACTACACTACGAAGACATAGTAACAACAAACGACGGTCGAGTACCACCATGGCCCATCTTGAAAAATCACAAAATTTTTACTCCATTGTATTACGACCGCCGGGATACCACAGCGTGGTGTACACCACGGCTGATCTTGCAATTGGCTCTGAATACGAGGGTGGAAATCACATTTATAGAATATCAATAGCCCGCCCAATACCCTTGTAGTGGACGTCTCCCCTACAACTGCTTACAACTGCCTAGCCACAGCCACCACCTGCCACCACATTCCAACGTGCCGTTGCCTAGCAACCAAGCGAGAGCTGTCCCTAGATGTTACCGTTGCTTAGCAACGAAACTAGTCACCGGCAACTTTCTGGGTTTTCCCAACATGACTCATAGCGGCTGCTGCTGGGTATATAAGCTCTGTCTCTCCATTGAGATTCATTCTGACCATTCTTCTTGAACAAGCAACACCTCCTCCTCTGCCGCTGCCTGGCGACCCTCGCCTCTCCTCCGCCTGCCTGGCGGACCTCGCTCCCGCCAGCGAGCATGGCGACCCACCAGCTGTCCTTCTCTGAGCTTCCTCACCAACCAACTCTCATTCTGGCCCATCTTCCTGAACACGCAACACCTCCTCCAGCAAGCTCCTAGCTGTCCAGCATTCATTCAACCAGGAGGCCAGCAACAGGCAACATCTTCTCTAACGAAGCTCCTGCACATCTACCTCCTTCAACACGCTACTCACCGAACGTCTTCTACTGAGCAGCTCCCCACCACACAGCATCTCCAGCACCAGACTGTCTATCATATAACTTATATATTATACAAGAAAACCACATTAGAGTTTCCTTCCATCCTGAGTGCTAGACAACATCAATATTTCGATACCCCTTCACCCTCCTCACCTGTCAATCGAGGTCTCCCGGCCTAAAATTATGTAATTTACAGTACTGTATATGAATTAAGAGTTCAAATATGTTTTGTTTCAATTACACAACCGAACATAGTAATTTTAATATATCAAATGCCAGCAAACCACCAAAATTACTCACTGCGGCCGGTTACCCAAGTTTCCATTGGATTAACTAGCGTCTCACAGTGACTCGAATCTCCCTTGCAATATCTGATACGCTGCAGACAGCCGTGGGCTGGTTGTAGAGCAGTTGCCAAACGCCATTGCTCCTACCACCTCATCGCCTCACATTGATTTTCACAACTCTAATAAATATATTACTGTATAAGGTGGACAAGTCACTCTCTCCAAAATTCCTTTTTTCTTTTTTTTGTCAATTAATATTGTTTTTTTTTCAAAGGTGGAAGTAATCAAGTAACAATTCTTTCTTATTTTGTTCAAAATTAATATATATTTTTTTCAATGTAACAGCCTAGTGTTCTAGTGGTGAGCAAACCATACCCCCTCCTCTTTTATGTTGTCATATCAGGGGCTTTCCCTAATGGAAGCTAGACACCTATTCAACTCTAATGACCAGTGGTGTAGACCCAGTAAAATAAGTGAAATTTAAGCATAATTTTCAATCCACTCAGTCTAACACATACAGTATGTATAGATACAGGCTTTATATCTAAGATTAAATTATGTAAAGCATTTTTGAATCACAGCCTGTTTGAATTTAATTTTAGGTAGGCCTATATGTAATATTTATCAAATCGTGAGGGATACATAAAATAAATCGCTCAATAAATATTTTATTACATGCCAAAATATAAATAGGCATATTGGATTGCAATTTGCAAAGATATAATCCAAGTCGTATGGCAAAGAAACCAGATAAATATTGACTAAAGTGAGGCACATGATGAGTTATAGGTACTGCCATAAGGGTTATATGTCATCTGTTTTTTCAAGGACACGTGTTCGAGTATCACATGCCGATCTTTGATTTCGTAACCAGTTGTTTGCATACTGGGTTGAATTCCAAATTGAAAGTGGTGGACCATGTAATTTAATGAACATTAATGGGGGGAGTAGCTGTGCAAAGAGTGGTTGGGGCCTTAACCACCACGAACCATCGTCCACATCATTCCCATACCTGACTCATCTCCCACATCCATGCCGCCCGCATCTTCAGCCCTTCTAAACCCTTTCACACCTACATTTCCCTCCTTTCTTCATTCTCTCCTTTTTGTTTCTCCATCTCTGGGCCATGTAAAGGTGCCAGTACTTCCATGTAGTTTATGTTTTCTGATATATCATAAAATTCATTAATTTGTTATTAAAATATGAAGTGGAGCGCCATTCCGTCCACGAAAAAAATGGAGTACGCCGTTCACCCCCGACTCCCTCCACTACACCACTGCTAACGACACATTACCTGCCAAAAGCTTACTCGCATTCCTCCCTAGAATCTCAAGCAAAAGTATAGATAAGTAAGGGAAAGTTAAGTCCATAACACCTCCCCGGACACCCGCCCTACTGGTTGGTTGGCAAGTTGGGCTTTAAGCCTATTAACTGCCAGGGTTATTAAGGCCGTCAACGTCAAGCTACATCCACCAACCTTAACATCTTCAGGTGTTAAGGACAATTCTACAACCACATACACTCTCACTACATACTGTATGTGGCCCTTGACTTGCACCCTCCAACCTTACCCGGGTCCGTCACCCCTAGCTATCTCCTCCCAGCCCATCAATACCTTCCCCACCCTCTTGTGAACTGTTGTGTAGAAAAGCCTTGAGCTCGCGGGCAGAGTAGTAAGGGTGGATGAATACTTTTGAAATTCCCGAGGTAGAGGATCTCGGATAGCAATTATCATAACAAGAAGTGAGATAGTCAAAGAGACCCATATGTTGGTAATTACGGAGAACATTATATGACAAAAATAAAAATAGTCATAGGTGGGAAAGATATTTTGAGCCAGATGACATCATAAAGAGAAGATTCAACATCAGCGAGTTAAGCTATAAGGGTACAGTGCATGTACTGCAGTTGGTTTGGGTGAAGCTGCCTTGGACAGTTGATGTTCGGATAGTAGAAAGCGATCGAGTGAAGAGGTTAATAGATGGTCGCTGGATATTTGGCTGATTGTACCTCCACTGTAGTGTATTGTACAGCAGAATCAATGAGAAATTGTACGAGTTTTACTGAATATCTACCTGTCTATCTACTGATATCTATCTGTCTATTCATATCTATCATATGCTGCGGACTGCAGCAATATTATGTGGATAAAAAAGAAACCTCGAAAGAGTAACCGATTTTAAATGTGGAGTGTAGTAACGAACCTATCTAAGCTGAAACCTCAGTAAAATACTTTGGACTTTGCAAAAAGTAGTGCTATGATAAGACTTCTTTGTAGAATTAAAGGTGATAATGATGATACATAATACTGCAGACCATAGTGTGATGATATAATGCTATGAGCCATAGTGTGTTGATACATAATGATACGGGCCATAATGTGTTGATACATAATACTACGGGCCATAGTGCTATAATGCATAATACCACGGGCCATAGTGTGTTGACACTACGAAGGACCTTAGTGTGTTGATAAATAATGCCAAGGGCTATAGTGCGTGATAATGCTAAGGACGACAGTGTGATGATACAGCCTACAGGCTGTGTTGATACATAATGCGAAACACAACAATGTGTTGTGACATAATGCGAAGGACCAAAGTGTTGAGACAATGCTAAAGACCATAGTTTGGTGATATAGTATTAAAGAATAGACAGATCATCGAAGGTGACAAGTGACGAAGCGTATAAATTGCAGTGTGATGCTACAATGTGATAAACATAGCAGTGATATGACATAACACAAATGAGACTATAACAATACTTTATCTTGTGTGGTTAAAACAACATAGTGTTGCTACAACAACCCGAGTGACCAAAATAACCGAGTGACACTAATAAACCGTGTGATTAGCAGTTCATAGCTTATATGTTTAATCAAAACACTTTAATGTGGCCATAACACGATTGTACATATAACAATACTTGTTGATATACAAAAACAACATACTGGCCAAATTTTCTGCTTTCAAAAACAATGAAATCAGCCCTAAATAACAAGACTGCCTTACCTTGAGACCTGCTGTTTTCTTGATGATTAGTTTAATTTTCTTTGGTGTGCACTTGAAAATTCAAAGCTTTTCCATTCATACTTTTCCTGCATTAAGAGCGGTGTGGACACATGACTGCAATACACGAACACAAAAGGTGAGACAGCTGTATCCGGCAAACCGAATACCAGGACTGGGATGGACAAGTGGGAGGGTGTGGAAACGATACGTGGGTGTGGTTACAGGAGATAAAGATGGGGCTCAGTATAGGAGAGACACGTGAGCATGGGTTTAGCACATGGTTATAAATGAAAGAGCAACGCAGCCTAATACACAAGCGTCTAGGTAAAGACTGACACTCATAACGTCTCCGTTTTCTGTGGAGGCCCGCCCCTCGACACACGATCGTTACTCCTTTAGCTCAGGGGCGCCCACAAAGCCAAACCAGGAATTCCCGAGACAGAAGTACAAAATTCCCTAGAGTGAACACAAATTCTCAAATTTATTTCGTCTTAAATATTTCAAGTTTCAAATTACTTTTAAGTATTTCTTGACTTTTTTTTGGTTTTGGAGGAAGAAATTGATGAAATAAATTGATTGAAAACTCTTTGATTATAATAGATATACAATTTACAGAAAATTTGATTATATGAATTAGTCTAACTATAACGTATGTATGTTTGTTTAGCATCAGCTAAAATCTTAATGGTAGGTGTTGCAGTTAAAACCCGAAATAAATCAGAACCAGTTTAAACTAGTCAAAATCAGAAGCCACATTGGCTGTGCGGTACAACTGGTATTTTACCTTTTATCCTCTTCACCACTGATCGGCTCGTTAGCCGCTTGGGCGATCAGTCACGTCTCTGATTACTTTTCCTTTTCATTTATCCTCTTCACCAAAAGATCGGCTCGCTAGCCGCCCGGGCGATCGGTCTCGTTTCTATCACGCACTGTTGGCAAGTACTGGGCAGTGGGCATGCACCGGCTCCTGAATGTACCTGAACCTGCTCCAATGTTGGTCAAGTCTTGTCTTGAAAGAGCTCATACTCGGTGCCATCACAACACTTTCTGGTAGATTGTTCCATGAGTTTACAACTCACACTCCGAAAAAGTTTGCCCTCACAGTTTTCTGGACTTGCGGCTTCTTCAATCTTGAGCTGTGGCCCCTTGTGGGGCGAGCGTCCGCCAGCTCCAAGTAAGGACACTTGACTGATTAGTGCCCCCTGAGATGCGTATATACCTCAATTAGGTCACCCCTTGCCCGTTTGTAGTATAAGCTAGGCAAGTTCAGGCGCTCCAATCTCTCAGGGTAGCTGAGGTGCCGAAGTGCAGGTACCAGTCTGGTGGCTCTCCTTTGAACATTTTCAACCAACTGACAGTCCCTAGCATATCTCGGGGACCAGATGGGGTGACAGTGTAATGACCACGGTCGAACATGTTATTTAACGTAAAATCAGACGATTCATATTTCGCTCAATAGCCCACAAAATATGTAGCTATGCCTTCTTTATTGAGTCCCCCTCTTAGGCGTCCGTTTTCTCAACGCTTCAAAACGTCTGAGTCCTCCGTTTTCCCATTTTCTCTGACTTCCTGAAACATATCTCTCTTTACTTTTTTACTTTTATCCTCTTCGCCACTGATCAGCTTGTTAGCCGCTTGGGCGATCGGTCACGTCTCTTTTCATTTATATTCTTCACCAAAAGATCGGCTCGCTAGCCGCCCGGGCTATCGGTCACGTCTCTGTCACGCACTGTTGGCATGCACCGGCTCCTGAATGTACCTGAACCCGCTCCAGTGTTGGTCAAGTCTTCTCTTGAAAGAGCTCACACTCGGTGCCGTCACAACACTCTCTGGTAGATTGTTCCAAGAGTTTACAACCCTCACTCCGAAAAAGTTTGCCCTCACGGTTTTCTGGACTTGCGGCTTCTTCAATCTTGAGCTGTGACCCCTTGTGGGGCGAGCGTCCGCCAGCTCCAAGTAAGGACACTGAACTGAGTAGTGCCCCCTGAGATGCTTATACACCTCAACTAGGTCCCCCCTTGCCCGTCTGTAGTATAAGCTAGGCAAGTTCAGGCGCTCCAATCTCTCAGGGTAGCTGAGGTGCCGAAGTGCAGGCACCAGTTTGGTGGCCCTCCTTTGAACATTTTCAACCAGCTGACAGTCCCTAGCATATCTCGGGGACCAGATGGGGTGACAGTACTCCAGATGGGGAAGCACTTCACTCCTGAAGATCGTCACGAGGGACGGACCGTCTAGATATCTGAACGACCTTCTTATAAGACCCAATAAAGTAAATCTGAATGTGAGAGAGAACACCATTTTGTTGAGTCAACTTAGATATGTCTGATTACAGTTAAAGCATACAAGATCTTTTGTGAGTGATATTGAAAGCTTTAACTGTCTTTATTGTTCGTAACACTTGCTAAGTAAGTGAGTGTCGAGTCTGCCAGTACAATAGCGTCCAAGGCTATTGTCCCTGGTTAGTGCCATGCATTTTCGAATACTACTGAAATTAGATCATTTTGATGCCCAAACATCAGAAAATCTGATGTTTGTAGTTTAGTTAGTGTCAGTTGTCTATTCAAGAAAGCCATTAATCTCCTGAGAGGGGTCCGACTAATTACCCAAATGTACCCAAATGTACCCAAATGTAGCCGGAATGAAGTCAAATAATGGTCCTAGATGAATAAATCGGACTGCCAATCACGTCTCGACTAGTATTTGGTGTCAGAAAGTCACAAAAAATTGGAAAACTTACTTTAATCTGAGTTAATAGATCGCGTGCATGTACCGACGGAGCGAGGAATTACCCAAATGTACCCAAATGTAGTCGCAATGAAGTCAAATAATGGTCCTAGATGAATAAATCAGACTGCCAATCACTTCTCGACTAGTATTTGGTGTCACAAAGTCACAAAAAATTGGTAAACTTAATTTCATCTGAGTTAATAGATCGAGTGCATGTACCTAACCTAACCTAACTTAACGTAACCTAACACAACACAACCTAACCTTGACTAGTATTTGGTGTCACGAAGTCACAAAAAATTGGTAAACTTAATTTAATCTGAGTTAATAGATCAAGTGCATGTACCTAACCTAACCTAACCTAACCTAACCTAACCTAACACAACACAACTCAGATTAAATTAAGTTTACCAATTTTTTTTTACTTTATGATACCAAATAGTAATCCAGAAGTGATTCACAGCCCGAATTACGCTTGTACGACCATCATTTGACTTCATTGCGGCTACATTTGGCTACATTTGGGTACATTTGGGTAATTCCTCGCTCCATCGGTACATGCACGCGATCTATTAACTCAGATTAAAGTAAGTTTTCCAATTTTTTGTGACTTTCTGACACCAAATACTAGTCGAGAAGTGATTAGCAGTCCGATTTATTCATGTAGGACCATTATTTGACTTCATTGCGGCTATATTTGGGTACATTTGGGTACATTTGGGTAATTAGTCGGACCGCCTGAAAGAACATGTCAAACTTCTTATCTCCAAGATCTCAACCTATAACCACAGAGGGTCCTTGTCTAGAAATTCGCTCATGTTGGGAGAACTAATGCTATCAATGTGTGTAATTCCACTTTTCCTGGCAAGCTCAATCTCTGATTAGATTATATGAATAGACGTAAGAAATTCACCTGACCGGTGGCAATTGGTTGTAGTAGTGGCGTGTCGTGGAGTGGGTGTCGTGGAACGTCCGCCCTGATCTAAAGGGTTATTGGTGGGGATAAACTCGCTGTGTGGGAGCGGGAATTTAACAATGTGTCGGTGAATATCGGATGTCACCCTAAGCATTGTCACCCAAGGTTTCTTCTCATCCCTTACGGCATAAATTGTAAATATTCCGGCTCTAGAGGGGGCAGTTCAAAAGATATCGAAGTCTTTAAACTGCTAGGGGAACATATGAACACGGGGGTGGAGGAGACTGCAGTGTGAGCGGGTAAACAAAGTGAAAGATTACAGGAAAATAGTGTTAGGAATGATGACAAAACTAAATTAGACAGGGAGTTTAAAACTAAACGCGGTAAAGGGAGGACTCAGAACACGACTAACTTAAATGTATACTACGCGAACAGTAGAAGTATGAGAAACAAAATGGATGATATTAGGGCCTTGGTATGTACCGAAAAAATCGATATAATAGCATTCACTGAAACATGGATCAACCTAGACACACGTGAGTTACCAGTCGAATACCAAATTGCGGGTTACAAACTGTTCCATACCGATTGGCAGACCAGAAAAGGAGGCGGAGTAGCAATCTATGTTAGGGATAATCTGAAGTGTGAAATAAATAAGGAAATAAAAACTGAGCGGAATACAGAAACAATTTGGATAGAATTAATCGACGGTAGGGAAAAATTAATCACAGGAGTAATATATACAGTAGACCTCCCAATCTTGATAGAGTCAATGAGCGACTTATCTGGGATGAAATGCCCAGGGCTTCCATACACAACAAAGTCTGTATAGTAGGCGACTTTAACCTTGGCCAAATAGATTGGACTGACCTTACAGGTAACTCAGAATCAGAGAATTTTCTCGAGACGATCCAGGACTGTTTTCTAAGTCAACATATAACCGAACCCACACGGGGTAATAATATACTCGATTTAGTTCTGTCAAACAGAGAAAATCTCATTAGCAGTGTCGAGGTAGGGAACGAACTTGCAAACAGCGACCACAAAGAAATTAGATTCCAGTTAGATTTTCAGGGCAGACGTAAGGAAAATTCCACTAAAGTACCAGATTTCAGAAGGGCGAACTTTGACAGTTTAAAGAGGCAGCTGAAAGAGGGGGTGTTGCGCTTGGCCGTGAACCTGACAGATGACACGGACCTGATAACGAGATCTGAGATTGCCGATATACTGCCAGATCTGGGGTCACTAAATTTAAGGGGATAACTTAACTCTAAACTTAACTTCTAAGGGTCGCTGCCACCAGACCCCCTCTGGACAGCATGTAGCTCGTTAGGTAGCGGGCAGAGTGGACTAGGCATTGGGTTAGGTTTCCCATTGATCAGATCGATAAGGGTAAAGAAGGGTGAAACCATAACATGTCTTCATTGATTTATTTCTTATAAAACACACTGGTAAAAACACATACAACCACACTGTGGACCATAATTCCAAGGCCTGTCCCAGGGTATAGCACTGGCGCCTCTAACAACTGTTGTTGTGGTCGGTTACACTCCGACCCGAGATGGGTCTGGGGTCATCGGCCCACGAGGTAGAGTATTGCCGATTAATCATGACGAATCAGCGCCATCACTCCTATATTGACCACTGCTGGGTATCCACCGGCTCCGAGCGACCGGTGGGTTTCAATTAAGCCCACCCTCGATCTGGAGACAAACGTGAATCAGCGTCAGGGAACGCTGATGCCTCGCCATCTCGAGCTTATATACCCCTGAGTTGCCAGTGATCGCTACTCAGGCAATGACAATAATTACAAACAAACTAACTGTTACTCATTCAAAGATGACCCTCAGTTGACAAAGGTCTGTCAAATTACTTGGGTTGATTAAAACAGACTAATTCAAGGTTGCGTTGGCCAGTAGAGAGTGCAATAAACGTAGTGACAACTGTGTTTGAAGGCAGGGCTTACTGAGAGTGATCCTGAGGGTAAAACGCTCCCGAGATTCTACAAGCGCGGTGGATTTGAATATTATGTAGCGTAATATGAATTAAACGGGTTTTTAGGAATGGCAATGAGTTGCGCAGTACATAGCCTTCCCCTTCCAATGATTCATATTATGCGGAATAATAGGCAAAAGCACTAACGCGGTAGTGCACATACATTCGACATATCTTAACAGTTCGTGATTACAGTACCTTAATACATAAAACAAAACTTAAGGAGACTTAAACGTTTCATACTCGAGTCTCCGCTACCTATACCTGCAACAACTTATCAATTCTTATTTCCGTACAATATAGTATGGGGAACATTCCCCTTTCAGTTCATCAGCATAATACCTCAACATATTTTGGCACTAACACATAAACAGTGCCTCTGACATTACAGATACAACAAAGTACTCAGCATGAAATTACATATACTCAGGAATTTTAAATTCTGGTCTATGAATGGGAAATTAGTTACATCAGACACTTCCTCAGATTACTACTTCATTTCAATAATAATTCATCTTTTCAACGAAAAACCATGGTTCTAGACATACACATTGGGGTTCATAACACAAAACCCGTATTTTCTATCTCACAGTTCAAAAGAACTGGTATTTGAAAGTCGGGGTGACTCCCTCACCCGGAGCGAGTCAACAACCCAAACAAAACTTCCGACACACATAAACTGAGATTTTTTTTTTCTTTCAATGTTGTTTTTTGTACATCATGCCCGACATATGCGCCAGCAGTATAATATGGGTATGTGACACGGACCTGATAACGAGATCTGAGATTGCCGAGTTCCACATCAATTTAAATAGTGAGTTACTTAATGCACAAAGGCAGAACATACCATACAAAAAACTCAGATCAGACAACAATGACCCTAAATGGATAAATAATTATTTAAAGAACATCATCGGCCAAAGGAAGGCTATAGGTAGAAGGATAAATCGTGGCGAAATTCACCTCCGGGACTATTATAGGGTATTGGCGAGTAGGGTTAAAACCGAGATAAGGAAAGCAAAGAGGAATAATGAGGTAAGGATAGCAAGGGAGGCGAACACAAACCCCAAAGGATTCTACCAAATGTATCAAACTAAAACACGAGAAAAGATTGGACCAATACAGTCAGACTTTGGCGAGCTCACTGATAACGACGGAGAAATGAGCAATAATTTGACTAAATATTTTTCAACAGTTTTCACCACCGAAAATTTAAGCATGATACCCGAGGCACCGACTCCATTCAGAGATAGTGAAGAAAACAAATTAAGTGAGATAGTAGTGACTAGTAACGATGTTAGTAAGCAAATAGACAAACTAAAGCCTAATAAGTCACCTGGTCCCGATGAGATATTTGCCAGAGAATTAAAGGAATGTAAGGAAGAGCTTAGTATTCCCTTAGCAAAGTTGTTTAACATGTCCTTAAAAACAGGTGTAGTACCAGAATCCTGGAGGATAGCGAATGTAATACCGATTTTCAAGAAGAGGGATAGATCACTATCCTCTAACTACCGCCAAATCAGTCTAACATCAATAGCAGGCAAATTACTGGAAGCAATCATTTCAAACTCTATTCGAAATCACCTGGAGAAGCACAGATTGATCAATGATTCCCAGCATGGCTTCACAAGAGGACTTTCTTGTCTAACTAATCTATTACCATTCTTTTCATCAGTTTTCGAATCGGTGGACGAGGGGCACAATTATGATGTGGTATATCTCGACTTTAGCAAAGCCTTCGACAGAGTCCCCCACGAAAGACTAATTAGAAAGGTAGAAGCTCATGGCATCAAAGGTAACATCCTTAAATGGATTAGGGCGTGGTTACAGGACAGGAAACAGGGAGTGAGCATTAAAAGCACTAAGTCCCATTGGAGCAACGTCACAAGTGGAGTTCCCCAAGGCTCAGTACTTGGACCATTATTATTTATTATATACATAAACGACATAGATATTGGCATAGACAGCAACATAAGTAAATTTGCTGATGACACTAAAATAGGACGTGTTATTAAATCTAACGAGGACTCAGCAAAACTACAGGAAGATCTAAACAAATTTTTCGAATGGTCTGAAAAATGGCAGATGAAATTCAACGTGGACAAATGTAAAGTACTCAGTATAGGAGATGGAAACAGGGAAACCAGATACCAGATGAACAACGATGCCATAGAGAAATCCGACTGCGAGAGAGATTTAGGAGTAATGATAAGTAGGAACCTTAAGCCAAGTAAACAATGTGTTAGTTACAAGACTAGCGAGGTCATCCTAAAACTGTATCTTGCTCTTGTGAGACCACACCTGGATTACGCAGTTCAGTTCTGGTTACCGTATTACAGAATGGATATAGAATCCTTGGAAAGAATTCAGAGAAGAATGACAAGACTAATCCCGGGCATTAGGAACCTTGAGCACAGAGACAGGTTAAAGCATCTTAATTTGCACTCCCTCGAGAGACGTAGAGCGAGGGGCGACCTGATAGAGGTGTACAAGTGGAAGGCAGGGCTAAACAAAGGGGAAATTACAAAGGTACTCAAACTATCCAACCAGGAGCGAACTCGTAACAATGGTTTTAAATTAGACAAATTTAGATTTAGGGGGGAAATAGGTAAACACTGGTTTGGAAACAGAGTGGTGGATGAATGGAACAAGTTACCAAATATCATCATTAACTCGAATACACTGAATAGCTTCAAACATAGGTTGGATGCTTATATGAGCAATAGGGGTTGGGTGTAAACGGGACTGCCCAGTATGGGCCAATAGGCCTGCTGCAGTTTCCTCCATTCTTATGTTCTTATGTTCTTATGTGTTCACCGGCGATCATCAAGTGAGTGGTGACCTGGCGCCGCTGGGTCAGTGGAATAACGCGAGGCTCGGTGCCAAGATCAGTGTCGATAGGCCTACTTTGACAGGGGTGGTCTCGAGACTCTCGCCCCTATGGGGCCGAGAGTGCTCCCATGCCGTCGCCTCCCCACCATAGTAATGGACACTTCATATAGAGTCTCGACGAACCAAGTGAGTATATATAACTGATATTACACCAGTGAGACCATATAAATAGTGGTTATTTGTGCCAAGGATATATAAGCAAGTGCTTGGTGTGACAAATTCTTGTCCATAGTGTATCATTCTGACGTATGGATGGTCGCCCTTGGGGGCGGGGGGGGGGGGGGGGGTAGCCTACACACCCACGCGCGCACGTGTGACCCTACTACCTGGACACAGCAGTCCAGCCTGTCACCTCTCCGCCCTTCCCTCATAAGAACCAGTATTATCTTGTGCCTGGGACTAAATCAGATGTGCGGAGGCGGACGTAACTGTCACGCAAGGTACTGTTCACTATGTCTGGTAACAATCACTGCTGCGTCTGTGCTACCCTGAACCAAAACTGCACAAATTGTGTTTGTGCGAGA
Organism: Homarus gammarus; assembly: GCA_958450375.1. Classification (NCBI taxonomy): domain Eukaryota; kingdom Metazoa; phylum Arthropoda; class Malacostraca; order Decapoda; family Nephropidae; genus Homarus; species Homarus gammarus. The sequence continues at coordinate 181,476 of CAUDMG010003755.1, forward strand.
AACAACCGACCATGTGTGGATTGCAAGAAGCGAGACCAGTGTCGGTACCCACGTCGCAGGGAGCCGACACAGGTGGCCACAGTGGATATCGCCGGGACCCAACCACCCGATGATATCCGAAATGATAGCAGTGAGTCTACTCAACCCGAAAATGTAGTACTAATAAATGCTGCTCCCTTAGTAGCAGGTGTCCACGAGGAGAATGAGAGACAGTCACCTGAGTGGAATGGCATGTCGATGGAAAATGCAGACATATGGGTCAAAGACACCTACTCAGAAATTGTCAAGTGGTCGCCCACTAACTTATTTGAACCACCCAAGTGTGCGGCCACCAAAGAAATGATTCGGGAGATGACTCGCTTCATGACTGATTACACCCAGGTCAGCTTCCTCGCCCCTCTAGCTCTTCAAATACTGGCAATAATACCACATCTATTTTCTCAGAGGACACACACAAAGGCTAAGCACAAAGAAAATGTGGCAGCAATGAAGAGAAGATTGGCAATTTGGCAGACTGGGGCCCTAGATGATCTCCTATGTGAAGCAAGAACACTGCAGGAGAGACTAAAAATTACGGGTGACGGAAAGCAAAACACCGATGACGTGGCAAGAAAATTTGGAAATAAAATGCGTGTGGGAAAAGTGTCTCTTGCGGTAAGATCTCTCACAGAGGAATCCTCCGGTGGAGTGATGCCAATAAACAGAGAGACATTAAAACTATTGAAAGAGAAACATCCCCCTGCAAGCGAAGACGAAGGCATCGGGTTCCAGGGTGACTATATCCCACCAAATGCTGTCCTGTTCGAGAAAATAACAGGAGAGATGGTGTGGAAAAAGGCACTGAAGACTCGAGGAGGAGCCAGCCCTTCAGGTCTGGATGCAAACGGTTGGAGAGTCATCCTCAGCACAAACAAGTTTGGTCCTGTAGCAAGCGATCTCTGCACTGCCATTGCCGCCCTTGCAAGAAAGCTTGCATCCTCTTGCTGCCATCACCTCCAGGCCCTGACGGCCTGCCGCCTTATTCCTCTGGAAAAGAAACCAGGATGTAGACCTATAAGGGTGGGGGAAGTGCTGAGGCGGATCATGGGAAAATGCATACTGGAGGTGGTAAAGGATGATGTCAGGGCAGCAGCAGGAAACCTACAAGTGTGTGCTGGCTACCAGGCTGGTGGGGAGGCTGCCATTCACGCCATGAGATTGATATTTGAGCAGCGTGATTGTGAGGCCGTTCTCCTGGTGGATGCTTCAAACGCATTTAACATACTTAACCTCAAGGCTGCACTGCACAACATCAAGACCAAGTGTCCAAGCTTTGCCATGTATGTTGAAAATTCGTATAGGAATCCATCAGACCTCAACATAGTAAACAACAAGGCTCTAAGAGGTGATACCATTTTACAGTCAACCGAGGGAACAACACAGGGGGACCCTGTTGCAATGGCAATGTATGCAATTGGCCTATCAGTGCCCCAACAAGAATTAAAATTTGAAACAACTAGGGTCAAACAAGTGGCATATGCTGATGACCTTACAGGAGCAGGAAAAGTGGAGGGCATCAAAAAGTGGTGGGACTTGGTAACATCGCGAGGTCCACAAATAGGGTACCACCCAAACTCCAGCAAGTCCTTCCCTATCGTGAAGCCAGACCATTATGAACGGGCATTGGAGGTTTTTGGCGGAAGTGAGGTCAAAATAACTAAGGACGGCCAAAGACATCTAGGCGCAGTAATTGGCACTACGGACTTAAAGACCTAGTACGTAGCTGGAAAGGTGAATGAGTGGGTTAGTGAAATCCAAGCTCTGTCTGAGATTGCTAACACAGAGCCACATGTGGCCTTTGCTGCACTCACCCATGGAGTCAAGCATCGTTGGAACTACCTGATGCGTACTATCCCTGATATTGGACCCCTCCTCCACCCTCTGGAAGAAGCTATCAGTGTCAAGTTCATTCCCAAATTAGTGAAACACCCTGACTTAACCCCAGCAGAGAGAGCACTTGCACTTTCACCAAGACTGGGAGAGATGGGACTAACAAATCCAGAGGAGATTGCTGCCACTGAACATCAAAATTTACTTAAGCTTACGGCAGCCCTCACAGACCACATAATAGCCCAGAATGCAACAGGGGAAGTGGATACCAGTGAAGTAAATAAGATTCGTAGGTCCATTATATCAGATCGACAGCACTGCCAAAATGATAAGTTGCAGCAACTATTGCTGCAGGTACCAGAAAATTTGAAAAAAAAGTAGCTATAGCGCACTAGGTGGGCGCCTCGAACTGGTTAACTACATTACCGATAAGGGCAAATGGTTTCAGTCTTAACAAACAAGAATTTACAGATGCCATTGCTCTAAGGTACGGTTGGCCAGTAGAAGGTTTGCCCTCCCAATGCGTGTGTGGCTCTTCCTTTGATGGCGATCACGCCATGGTGTACTAGAAGGGGGGCTTCATATGCATAAGGCATGACGAGGTAAGGGATCTCACAGCAAATATGTTGAAGGAAATCTGCCGGGATGTCATGGTAGAACCGGCCCTCCTTCCATTGGACGGTGATATCTTCCAACACAGGACTTCAAGCACATCTAACGAGGCCCGTGTGGACGTCAGTGCTCGAGGATTGTGGACGCCGGGACAGCGAGCTTTCTTCGACATCAGGATTTTTGATCCCATGGCCACATGTCACCATAACCTAGCTCTCGATGCTGTACATAGGAGGAACGAGAATGACAAGAGAAGGGCAGATGGGGAGAGAATTCAAAACGTTGATCAAGGCAACTTCACTCCTCTAGTGTTCACAACCTCTGGTGGGAAGGGACCAAGTGCAAGATGTTTCTACGCCAGACTCGTGGAGTTGATCTCCCAACAGAAGTAGCAGCCCAGAAGTTATGTTACAGCCTGGATGAGATGTCGACTGTCTTTCTCTCTTCTTCGGTCGGCTTTGCTCTGCCTCAGGGGAACGAGAGCTTCTGCCCCAACTCAGACAACTGCTGCAGATATTGACTATGAGGCTACTGTCACTGAATGCCCCATAGATCTGTGGCTCAACTAATTTAACACAGATAGGATAGCTACTTATGAATTAGGATATTTAATATTAAGGTAATTAAATGGTGGCGAAGGTGTGGCTATTGGGGGAGGCTGGAGGCCATTTATATATAAAAAAAAAAAATTGGTTGTCATAATTAAATGTACAGTGATTGAGTTGAATGAAACTTCTGTCATTGTGTGACTGGCCTCTCTAGCATGTGACCTGCCCAGGCCTGAGTTGCCGGTTAGCCATATATAAGCATGACCGGATGAGAGAGCGACTGCTCTGTCGTTTCTCCATCATTGTTACAGGAATGAATACGATTATCCCCCCGCCATATTAAGTCAGTTTAACTCAGAGATTTTTGTGAATATCGGTGTTCATGTTGTAACAGGGAAATTGTAATTTACTCAGTGAAAGAATTAATGTACCGTAAATGTCGTTTGTCGTTGTTAGACGAAAGATTGTTTGTGATCTCGTTATTGTACTGCTCTGTCGTTTCTCCATCATTGTCACAGAATATCCAGCAGCTCCCGGGAACCGATAGCTGCATACCAGCTGGCTGCATTGGAAGATGGCGTTAATTTGGCACCCTTAAACTGTGCGAGTTTGCATCTTGGGAATTAAGTCCGAACTCCCTAGCAGTGTATTGGACTCCAACCGACCTTAACAGCGTTTTTCATTTGTTGTGGTAAAACCAGCGACACTCTGGGGCATTCCTTGCAGTTATATGGGCTTAAGTATTATATATATATATATATATATATATATATATATATATATATATATATATATATATATATATATATATATATATATATATATATATATATATATATATATATATATTTCATTAGCCCAATAAAGCACGCGGACTTCTACATACAATCAACACCTCAACCCGCCAGGATTCGAACCCACGGCGCCATAAGCTCGTTGAACAGGCTTTGTGTGAAATATAACAAAGTCTAGGACTGCTTTTAGTATCCTGGTGGTCCAGCGGTTAGCGTTCCCCGGTCACAGTCATAGGCTTGTGTGCCGTGGGTTCGAATCCTGGCGGGTTGAGGTGTTGATTGTATGTAGAAGTCCGCGTGCTTTATTGGGCTAATGAAATATATATGGATCCTCGTGTTTCGAAGCCGGATTTGGTAAAACGTCACTCTGACCACCTAAGTGATACGGGTGGTCCCCATTAGAGGTTCACGGCGCTATAAGCTCGTTGAACAGGCTTTGTGTGAAATATAACAAAGTCTAGAACTGCTTTTAGTATCCTGGTGGTCCAGCGGTTAGCGTTCCCCGGTCACAGTCATAGGCTTGTGTGCCATGGGTTCGAATCCTGGCGGGTTGAGGTGTTGATTGTATATATATATATATATATATTTCATGTAGATCCACAATGAAAACGTGGATAAGATAAATCTTGATAAAATCACACGGGAAAAGGGAAACAACGGAGCACCTTAGCTTTCGTCTTTATTCAATACATCGTCACAGGCAACTGGATTACAGGGACAGAGAGAGACTTAAATATACAGGGTGACCTGTCTCTGTCCATGTAATCCAGTTGCCTCTGAAGATGTCTTGAATAAAGACGAAAGCTAAGGTGCTCCGTTGTTTCCCTTTTCCCGTGTGATTTTATCAATATATATATATACATATATATATATATATATATATACATATATATATATATATATATATATATATATATATATATATATATATATATATATATATATATATATATATATATATATATATATATATATTACATATTATGCTGGTCAGGCTCACCGGTCTATAGTTGTGCGTGGAGTGACGATCGCCCTTCTTGAAGATAGGACTCACATAAGCCACTTTCCATTCACTGGGGACCATTTGTTCATCCAGGCATTTACAAAACAGGATCTTCAGGGCTCGGCAAGCTCGTTGCACAACTCTTTTAGCACTCTAGGATGCACCATGTCAGGGCCGGGACTCTTATGGACCTTTAGCCTGGACAGTTTATTTCTAATACCCTCTTCTGTGAACACAATGTGGGTCAGTGCTGTGTCGAACCGTCTGTCCTCAAACACAGGAAGGTTAATTGCATCCTCTCTTGTGAACACCAAGGAAAAGAACCTGTTCAATGCCTCAGCTTTATCCTGGTCAGAATCTGCGAAACTACCATCCTCAAGCCTCAGGTCTGATACTCCTACTCGAGTTTTCAATTTCGACTTTGCATAGCGGTAAAACGCCTTTGGGTTTGACTTGACCTCGCTTGCAACCAGCCTCTGGAACTCCTTTTCAGCCCTTCTACACTCTATCTTTGCTTGGTTTCTGGCTATTGCATACATCCTCCTGGCTTGCTTATCGTTTGACCCAACCCACGTCTTGAATTTCTGGGTTTTCTTCTTAATTCTGTCGACCGCCGCATGGTTCATGTGTAGGTATCCCTTCGTATTCCTAGAAGCACTGGGTTTGGTATTGGGTATATATTTATCGATCAAATGGGTCACTTTACTAGTTATGATATTCAGAGTAGTGTCTGCGTTCTTGTACCTTAATGAATCAGGCCAGTTGATACCTCTCATCTCTTCCCTCACCCCACTGTAATTTCCCTTGTAATATTTGTACCTTGGCCAGGCCTTATCCTGAACTAGGTAACAGTTATGATGAGGTCAAGTGGCTTGGGTGTTTGCTCCCGTCTGTAATGTATCGGGTCTCTAACATGTTGGAACAGGAAATTATCTCTCAGAGTTTCTACAAAAAGAGTAGCAGGGTTATTCAAGTCATTTGGGGTGGACTCGTTTCTCCAGTCGATGTCGCCATAGTTAAAGTCCCCCATGATAAGGAGGTGGCTAGGGTTGAGCATTGCCGCGTTGTTTATTAAAGTTCTTAAGTTCCTTTGATTTAGTGGGCCACAGTTCGCGGATCTGTAGATACACCCGACGATAAGTAAGTCCCATCCCTTTAATTTAATTTTACACCACTTGGACTCTTCAAAAACATCCTCTCCCTGTACCCTAGCCTGGCTGGCTCTAAGGTCTTCAAGAAGGGCGATAGTCACTCCACGAACAACTATAGACCGGTGAGCCTGACCAGCATAATATGTAAAGTACTTGAGAGTATTATCAGAGATGCCGCGATGGAACATCTACTACGAAACAACCTTGTAAAAGATTGCCAACACGGTTTTATGCCGGGGCGCTCTTGCTTAATACAATTGCTCAAGGTATTGGATATTTGGACCCATATTCTAGAACGGGGTGGTAATATCGACAATATTTACCTAGATTTTGCCAAGGCTTTCGACAGTGTACCCCACGAAAGGCTGAAAATCAAACTGGAAGGGTAAGGAATTGAGGGAAATGTCCTAGCGTGGATAGAAGACTTTCTACATGACCGCAAGCAGTGTGTGGTGATTAATGGCACGAAATCGTCATCTGTACCTGTAGCAAGTGGGGTACCGCAGGGTAGTGTATTGGGCCCGCTGTTGTTTGTTTGTTTCATAAATGACATGCCTGACGTTGTACACTCCTCCATACAAATGTTTGCCGATGATGGCAAGTTATTTCGGGAAATTAAGAACCAAGTGGACTGTGAAGAGCTGCAGAAGGACCTCTGTGGGCTCCAGGAATGGCCGAAGAAATGGCTGCTGAGATTCAATGTCACGAAGTGTAAGAGGATGCACCTGGGGCGTACCAACGGTAAGGAGGCGTATCATATGTCCCAACGGGATGAAGAAAATGCACTAGTTGAGACTGTGTGTGAGAAGGACCTAGGTGTGTATGTTGACAATGAGCTGAAGTTCTCGGGCCATTGTGAGGAAGAAGGTAAATCAGGCAAATAAATTATTGGGTCTTATAAGAAGGTCGTTCAGATATCTAGACGGTCCGTCCCTCGTGACGATCTTCAGGAGTGAAGTGCTTCCCCATCTGGAGTACTGTCACCCCATCTGGTCCCCGAGATATGCTAGGGACTGTCAGCTGGTTGAAAATGTTCAAAGGAGGGCCACCAAACTGGTGCCTGCACTTCGGCACCTCAGCTACCCTGAGAGATTGGAGCGCCTGAACTTGCCTAGCTTATACTACAGACGGGCAAGGGGGGACCTAGTTGAGGTGTATAAGCATCTCAGGGGGCACTACTCAGTTCAGTGTCCTTACTTGGAGCTGGCGGACGCTCGCCCCACAAGGGGTCACAGCTCAAGATTGAAGAAGCCGCAAGTCCAGAAAACCGTGAGGGCAAACTTTTTCGGAGTGAGGGTTGTAAACTCTTGGAACACTCTACCAGAGAGTGTTGTGACGGCACCGAGTGTGAGCTCTTTCAAGAGAAGACTTGACCAACACTGGAGCGGGTTCAGGTACATTCAGGAGCCGGTGCATGCCAACAGTGCGTGACAGAGACGTGACCGATAGCCCGGGCGGCTAGCGAGCCGATCTTTTGGTGAAGAATATAAATGAAAAGAGACGTGACCGATCGCCCAAGCGGCTAACAAGCCGATCAGTGGCGAAGAGGATAAAAGTAAAAAAAAAAAAAAAAGGTCTTGTCTAGCATAAATAACCACACCCCTCTTGCAAGTTTCTTGAGAAAGGTGTGGGGTATGAGACTGTTTGGTTCACACTCAGGATGGAATGGAGAAAGGAAACTCACAATGTGCTCTCTATATACATGTTGTATTGGATGTACAATGCAGCTTGGTGCTGGGAAGGCAGCATGGTTACAAGCGTGATGTAGAGAGAGCTGGTTGGTGAGGACACTCAGAGAAGGACAGCTTGTGGGTCGCCATGCTCGCCAGCGGGAGAGAGGACCGCCAGGCAGGCGGAGGAGGGAGGGCCGCCAGGCAGCGGCAGAGGAGGAGGTGTTGCTGGCTGTGGCTGTAGGTAGAGAGAGAGGCAGATCACCACGAGGTCAGGTCTTAAATAGCGGGGGTAGGCGTGGCTTAGCAGTTGACCCCCGCTCCGTGGTGTATGGCGGCGCTGGTTGACCTAGACCACGAGGCATACACTGGGGAATTGGTGGGGTCGGCTAGGCAGCGACAAACAGCGTTTGTAGGGGAGAATTCCACTACAAAGGTTCGTAAATGAGTCATATCCATCAATACTGAACTCACATTCCTCTGGGTCGTTTCTCCTGTTCTTGTACAACAGTTCTACAACTCCTACAATATGTGGTTGGTATACTCTCAGTAATGTTTAAAACTCCTCTCTCTTAACAAGAAACTGTCAGTATTAGTGTACACGACATTCAAGCCAGAATTTGTTCTCGGTAACGTCTCTGCTCTTAGTAGTTACCCCGCTACCCCCCCCCCCCCCCCCATTCTCAGAAGCTGCAGCATTTGCTAAGTACACTGTATTTTGCAGGGTGTGGTTTGATATGTCATTGTTTACTCGGCGCTCGCCTCCTCATGTCCGATAGGCAGAGCTGGTGCCGCCTCCCGGGTGGGGGTTAGAGCGGGTGGAGGTACCTAGACAAAACTAATTACACCAAAAGACGACGAGAAAATCCAGGAGGACAGAGATAAAACGGTTAAACCTAGATTTAGTTGAACCTTTTAGTCAAATTAATTTCAAAATCGTGCTATTTGAAGAAACTAGGTCTACAGTATCTGGAATATATATATATATATATATATATATATATATATATATATATATATATATATATATATATATATATATATATATATATATATATATATATAATATAATATAATGAAAAGGTATAGATATAATGTAGGATAGGTCTGGAAACCAATCCTTTTTTGGTTTTTGCTTTCTCGCTGTCACACATTGACAAGAAGAGGGTAATCATATCGGTTGTAAACATTCGCATTTTTCCAGCAATTTCCCTTTTCAGTCAGTCTCGATTACCATGACCTATAGCCAGATGAGATGCTTGAATTACTTCAAAAATATCAGGAGCAGGCAGGCAAGTAGTGACGAACTTCATCTTCGTTACTTTTAGCAATCGGGTTTTGAACACCACCAATTTCAGTAACATGAGACCACTTTAGTCTTCCGCACTGTAGAGTAGTTTTATTTTCAGCAGATTTAGCATCCTTGATCTCCTGGAGAAGTAAAGCATACTTGTACTGTGAAAGTATGTTGTAGTGTGATGATTTGCTTTCGTCTCACTTGTGTGCTTTGTAAAAATTTCTCCCTCCATCCTTTTTCTATTAACGATTCAGCAGAGTGGGCAGTCTTTATCTCATTTCTTTTATCCTCTTCGCCACTGATCGGCTCGTTAGCTGGTCAACTCTGGTCTTGAAACAGCTCACACTCGGGGCCGTCACAACACTCTCTGGCAGGTTGTTCCAAGAGTTCACAACTCTCACTCCGAAAAAGTTTGCCCTCGCAGATTTCTGAACTTGCGGTTTTTTCAACCTGGATTGATTTTTTTTTTTTTTTGCCGCTTACAGCGGCTACTTTATTGTGCACCCCACACCCATCCTGTGAGCGGTAGCGCAAAAGGATTACAGAGTAGAGTTTACAACGGGTCATAATAATTAACCCCGGTTGTCAGGATACTATGGCACTGAATGTTACACAGTATTTCAATTACATCATTTGTTTAGTTCTATACATAAAGGGTAACTTATTCACAAATGCGTGAGTACAGGATTGTGAGGCAGTATTGTAGTGGATACTGTTAGGTTCTGAATAATAAGTTCTATATACAGGAGAGAACACAAACACCTGTATAGTTTTGTAGGTTCGGTTTACTGGATAAGAGTATGTACACAAAGGAGAGCAGCACTCTTCCTTGGCTAGGGCTCCTTGTCAACTGCTATAGGCGACGTATGGCAAGTGATACATTAGCAGCTTCCATACGTCGCCAGGCACATTAATTAAGCGTGTGGGATATGGTAATAACATTGCCACACGCTGCTAGCTAGGCTGAATAAATAATACATAAATGGAGCACATACATAATATACATACATGATATATAATCCAGCATACATAATATACATACACCTCCCTCCCCCCTATACGCTCATAGCAAAGTCTTGAGCGGACCTTTTCTTTTGGATCCGTTCTGAGCGTCGAGGGACTTCATCACTGGGAAGGGTATGGGACTCAACACTGGTGGCGGGGCCAGCAGAAGGCATTGTTACGGGGCGGAGAAAACGGCGGTTCCTCCACCACACACGACCACTGGGTAACCGCACCTGGTAGTCCCGTGACCTGCCGAGACCCATGACTACGCCTACTTTGTCCCAACGTAGGGAGGTCGGGTCCTGAACACGGACATGGATGCCGACACTCAACCTGGGGGGAGAACGGGCGTGGTCATTGTAGCGGGCGACGACGTCCTGAACACGTTCGGCGGCTCGGCGATCACAATCCTCTGTCTTGGCCTGCCACTCCTTGGAGAAGGATTGAGGGTGAGCAGGGACACAAGAACGAAGGGGGCGTCCATACAAAACCTGGGCAGGGGAGCGTCCGGTGTAGTTAGGTTTGTTGCGGAGTTCAAGAAGACCCCTGTCGAAGGCCTCGCAGTCAATGTTCCCAGAAGGGGCCACCTTAAGGATGAGATGCTTCAGGGATTTGACAGCAGCCTCAGCGTGGCCGTTGGACTGCGGGTAATGGGGCGATGACAACACATGCCGGACTCCCCATCGGTCAAGGAACGCAACAAAGTTCCGGCTTGTGAACTGAGGCCCTCCGTCGGTTCGCAGGCGTGCAGGAACGCCCACGTCACGGAAGTAGTGGCGGAACTTGCTGATGGTGGCGGCAGACGTCGTGTCATTACCGCACTTGATGACAACCGGCCAACCAGAGAGACGGTCGACGATAACGAGGAAGGACTTTCCTGACACACAGAAAAAGTCGGCCGACACAGACTCAAAGGGGCGGGTGGGGTTGTCGTCACTCATAAAGGATTCCTGCTGCTGGCTGGGTTGTAATACGCGGCGGGGCTTACACACCTGGACAGCATTGGAGATGTCGGGGTCGATGCCAGGCCGGAACACAGTCTGTCTTGCACGCCGTTTGGTGGCCTCGGCTCCACAGTGACTGTCGTGGAGGCGAGCCAAGGCGTGGAGACTTGAAGCAGCAGGGACAACTACCGAAGGGGAGGTGTCACTGGCCAGAGGTAGGGGTAGGGCGGCAGCAGGGTAGTTGCTGCTCCCTTCGTGCACCCTGTTGGCGTGTTTTACCTCGAGAATCGGTGTTGGGAAGTCCTGGGAGATGATGGCCAACTCTTGGCAATGTCTGTAGGACAGCAAAGGAGTCGGGACGCCATTATGCACATCAATCCAGGCTTGACACGACCTGTTGCCAAAGGTGACGTGTGCATAGAGTGAACCTAGGGCCGGGGTCATCTGTGAACCATCTGCCATAAAGCGGAGATCCTTGGGGGGCGGTCCTAGATCACTTGGAGAGAGCCCCAAGCATTGCAAATGCTGGGGACCGATGACTGTAGCATCAGCGCCGGTGTCGGGCAACATCTGAAGGCGGGATGACACACCGCCGTAGGTCACGATGACGCTGATGTACTGGGGGACTTTGGTCCTGGGACGCGGGGGGGAGCACACATTCCTAATGTGGCTCGAGCGTTGTCAGGAGTCGTCGTGCCTCTGATTGGAAGGCTGTGGGCGGCCCTCTCTGGTGGAGGGGGGCTGAAGCTTCCGCCGACGCGGTCCCTTGGGTATGTTGGAAGGGCAACACTTGTCATAGTGGCCCAGACGACCACACACATTGCACTGGACGCGTTTGGCTGGGCACCGTACTGTGAGTGACCAGTGGCCCTTACGGTCACAACTGTTGCAGGTAGACTGAGCAGCTGGACACACCTGTGTTCCGTGCTGCTTACCACAGTTGTTGCAAAATAAACCGGGCGTGGACGTGGTGGGCGAAGGCGTAGGAACAGACTTCTTGTCCTTCTTGTACCGGGACACAGCGCTTACAGCTGTAGGGGGAGCACGGATGGCAGAGGTGGCACACCTGGCAGCCTCATAGGAGCGACATATCGTCAACACATCCTTAAGAGAAGAGGAAGAGTCGAGAGAGGTGAGGCGTTGGACAAGTTCCTCGTCCTTAACACCCATCAGGATCACCTGCCTCAACTGGGTCTCCTCGCACTGCTGGTGGTGGCCTGGACATATATCTACCTCTTCCGAGGCTCTCTTAAGACGCACGTAAAAGGCATCAAAAGACTCACCCTCCATCTGTCTGCAGCTAAACAATTCCCTCCTGCGCAGAGCTTCATTCTGCTGTCCTTTGATGTGCCGTTGTAGAACGTCCAGTACCTCCTCTACAGACAGCAAAGAGGTTGGGGGTACCTGCAACGTATGTTCCAAGACACGCTGAATTTCCAAGGACAGGCACATATGCAGCTGGATGAGTTGTTTAGGCTGTGACAAACTCTGGAGATCCACCATTGTAGAATAATCAGTCCACCGTCGCCGCCATTCACGAAAAGTCTGGAAAGTCTCATCAGGCTTCAAGATGGGCGGCGTTTGAGCTGCTGCTTTAGGTGGGGCTGGGGGGCGTGAAGGAAGCATGGATGAGGTATCTGAACCAGTCAGTACCGAGGCAGTGTTAGAGCCAGGGGCTTGGTTAACAGTGAGGCGAGATATCAAGGCTTCAAACCGTTCACTGTCTTCCAATCTCCGTTGGTGGTCTCGTTCTGCCTCTGCTTGCCTTCTGTGCTCATCCGCCAAACGTCTGTGGGCTTCATCCTCGCGTTTCTCATCTCTCATAAACTTCAGTAAAGCAATTATCTCTGGAGACAACGCTGAATATTGAGGTGAGGGACTGCGCGATGTGGGGGCTGGAGCGTCGTGGCCGGTCTGGTCATCCATCTCTGCGGGGCTATCACCCGCCTGAGTCATCCAGACGCTGGGTCCACGGCTACGTAAGGCATGAGACATAACTACTTCCTCTGTGTACTATGTCTTAAATCAGTGTTGACCGGTCAGCCCGTCGTATCAACAAGATTTCAGACAAAAATTAATTAAATACACAGATAAGTAGGTTATATATATAAAATATATATAAGGAAGCCGCGCGGTCAGCGAGTGTCGTGTGCGAGTGAGTGTGTGTCCTGGGCGGGTAGAGCGTCTCGCCCCAGCTGTGAGGGGGGGTGGAGGCGGCGCTGTGAGGGGGGTGGAGGGAGAGGCGCGGCGACTCCCAGTCAGTCTAGTTACCCTCAGGACGCGGTCAGAGACGGGTGCACTCAACTCTACTCCTTACGAATGCCCAGAACGTGCCGTATACCTTGGGAATCCTTTAGAACAAGGTCACACATGAATGGCACGAACACACAATGCACTAAACACTTCACAGAAAATCACTGTCACTGACACTGCTCAAAGTTGCTGAAATTCTTCGAGGAGAGGTGACGCGCGCGGGAGTTGACCCAAGGCTTGACCCAAGACGGGAGGGGACCCTAGCCGGCTTTCTACAAACTTTGCGCTATCACTCGTAATTATCCAGTAAGATCGGATCACTGCGCCATGTTAGGTTCTGAATAATAAGTTCTATATACAGGAGAGAACACAAACACCTGTATAGTTTTGTAGGTTCGGTTTACTGGATAAGAGTATGTACACAAAGGAGAGCAGCACTCTTCCTTGGCTAGGGCTCCTTGTCAACTGCTATAGGCGACGTATGGCAAGTGATACATTAGCAGCTTCCATACGTCGCCAGGCACATTAATTAAGCGTGTGGGATATGGTAATAACATTGCCACACGCTGCTAGCTAGGCTGAATAAATAATACATAAATGGAGCACATACATAATATACATACATGATATATAATCCAGAATACATAATATACATAGATACCTCCCCTACAAACGCTGTTTGTCGCTGAGTAGCCGACCCCGCGAATTCCCCAGTGTATGCCTCGTGGTCTAGGTCAACCAGCGCCGCCTTACATGACGGAGATCAACTATTAAGCCACGCCTACCTCCGCTATATAAGACCTGACCTTGTGGTCAGGTCGAGAGAAGATAAGATGGAAACTGAACACAATATACAACCTGAATCTGCTGAAGGTATAGGATTAAAAGTTATCACTACAACAAAACATGGAATCCCAACATCGAGACCAACAGGAGGAACAATAGTAAAAAACTGTGAAGGAGGGATATACAAGTGGACATATCAAGAAAAATCCCTAAGTGAAGATTACGTCTGGTCACTAATTGCTACGGACAAACTAAAGATTACGACCAATGACTTTAAAATAGTAGACCCGTCAGAGTTTAGAAGAGTCAGAAGCGGGAAACAGGATGATAGGTCTCCACTTCAACAGTTACAATCCAAGTATAAGAAATAATGGACAATAGACAAACAGTAAGAACTTTAAGAATAATACAACACAACGTAAGAAACTGGAACACCGAGAGAATTAACCTAAGTAATATATATCAAGAAATTGACCCAGACATTATACTAAGAAACAGTCACGGTGAGACAGAAAACAACAACATAAAACTCTTTAACTATTATGTAAACCAAAGAAACAAATCGGGCGAGAAAAATGACGGAGTAGCTATAGCGGTTAAAAGAAACTTAAAATTTAAACTAATTGATGACTTCCAGGAAGAATTTCTGTCAATAAAAATAAATACAACTCAAGGAGATGTAATAATTGCTACTACTTATCTGCCACCGAGACGACCCTACTTACCTATAGAAGACCTATTAAAATTGGCTAACAGTAGTCATCCGATGTACATCTTAGGAGACTTTAACGCCAGACATAGGATTTTTGACAATACAAATAATAACGTCGTGGGAAACGCCCTTAATCAATTAATAAATTTAGGGAAAATCAATCATCTGGGTCCTAACTTTCCAACCTGGAGAAATCACAATACACAATCGACACCAGACAAAATTTTTACCAACAACAAAGCCTTTTTCAATTACCATATAATACAGGGACCTCTTACAGGCAGTGACCATCTGCCAATTATACTAACACTGTCAACAAGCCCCATACAGATACCAATAAAAAGAGACTGAAAATGAGTAAAACAGACTGGGACAGCTTCAAAGACGACTTAAGTAGTCACCACTCGATTAACCTACAAGGGAAAACAACAGAAGATATAGACTCAGAAATGGACAGACTGCACTCAGCAATAAAAACATCTATAACCAAACACACTCCTACTTCACACTTTAGAACATTACCCAACAACAGACTACCAGAAGAAGTTAAATTAACCCAGACCTATTACAATGAAATAAACAGGTATATGGAAAGACATGGCAGTAACAGATGGCTATATACGACACAGATAGCACTACAGATAAAATTAAGAGACGCATGTAAGGAAGCAAACAATAAAAAATGGAATGATATTATAATGGCGGCTGACATGACTAAAGACACAAAAACATTTTGGACTTCCATAAACAAGATGATAGGGCACAACAAGCAAAAAACACCATACATTAAAGACCAAAACGGAATAAAATTGCACGAGGAAAATGAACAAGAGTCAGCATTCAAAAGGGAATGGGTAAAAATTTTTAAAATATCAGATGAGGAAAATGAAGATTTTGATAGTGAACACGAAGAAAGGATAGAAGAAGAGATGGGAAGACATATACATAGAATCACCCCAAGGCAATATATAGACTATAACTTATTACCAGATAATCAAATAATAACAATGGGAGAAATGATGCACTGTCTGAGGAAGTTTAAGGAAAAAGCCCCTGGGCTCACAGGTATTACACGAAATATGATCATGAATCTACCTGAAAACATTTGTGTGGTAGGGTTATTCCACTGGGATCTTCAGAGTACGTTGGAAAGTACCCCATGGTGGCAGGACCCCATGGCGGTTGCTTGAGTATCACTCCTGACGACTGAGTGTTGTAGTGGCAGTTGCCCCTGGTCTTAATGGTGCTAAGTACTGCAAGAGTTTGTGTTATTGAATATGTCCACCCGGTAGTGGTGTGAGTCTTATTGAGTATGTCCACCCAGTAGTTGTGTGAGTATGTTGAGCCTGAGGGCATAGTACCAGGTTTCGTCTGTTGGTACATATATTGTTTCTTCTTTTTTTTTCTTTTTTTTTTCTTTTTTGTTTTTTTTTTATCGTGGCCTCCAGCCTCCCCCAATAGCCACACCTTCGCCACCATTTATTTACCTTAATATTAAATATCCTAATACATAAGAAGCTATCCTATCTGTGTTAAATTAGTTAAGCCGCAGATCTATGCGGCATTCAGTGACTGTAGCCTCATAGTCAATATCTGCAGCAGTTGTCAGAGTAGGGGCAGAAGCTCTCGTTCCCCTGAGGCAAAGCAAAGCCCACCGAAGGAGAGAGAAAGACAGTCGACATCTCATCCAGGCTGTAACATAACTTCTGGGCTGCTGCTTCTGTTCGGAGATCAACTCAGCGAGTCTGGCGTAGAAACATCTTGCACTTGGGCCCATCCCACCAGAGGTTGTGAACACTAGAGGAGTGAAGCTGCCTTGATCAACGTTTTGAATTCTCTCCTCATATGCCCTTCTCTTGTCGTTCTCGTTCCTCCTATGTGCAGCATCGAGAGCTAGGTTACGGTGACATGCGGCCATGGGATCAAAAATCCTGATGTCGAAGAAAGCTCACTGTCCCAGCGTCCAGAATCCTCGAGCACTGACGTCCACTTGGGCTTCGTTAGATGTGTTTGAAGTCCTGTGTTGGAAGATCTCGCCATCCAACGGAAGGAGGGTCGGTTCTACCATGACGTCCCGGCAGATTTCCTTCAACATAATTGCTGTGAGAACCCTTACCTCGTCATGCCTCATGCAAATGAAGCCCCCCTTCTTGCAGACCATGGCGTGATCGCCATCATAGGAAGAGCCACACACGCATTGGGAGGGCAAACCTTCTACTGGCCAACCGTACCTTAGAGCAATGGCATCTGTAAATTCTTGTTTGTTAAGACTGAAACCATTTGCCCTTATCGGTAATGTAGTTAACCAGTTCGAGGCGCCCACCTCCTGCGCTATAGCTACCTTTTTTTTCAAATTTTCTGGAACCTGCAGCAATCGTTGCTGCAACTTATCATTTTGGCAGTGCTGTCGATCTGTCGTAATGGACCTACGAATCTTATTTACTTCGCTGGTATCAACTTACCCTGTTGCATTCTGGGCTATTATGTGGTCAGTGAGGGCTGCCCTGAGCTTAAGTGAATTTTGATGTTCAGTGGCAGCAATCTCCTCTGGATTAGTTAGTCCCATCCCTCCCAGTCTTGGTGGAAGTGCAAGAAGTGTTCTTTCTGCAGGGGTTAAGTCAGGATGTTTCACTAGTTTGGGAATGAACTTGACACTGATAGCTTCTTCCAGAGGGTGGAGGAGGGGTCCGATCTCAGGGATGGTACGCATCAGGTAGTTACAGCGATGCTTGACTCCATGGGTGAATGCTGCAAAGGCCGCATGTGGCTCTGTGTTAGCAATCTCAGACAGAGCTTGGATTTCACTAACCCACTCATTCACCTTTCCCGCCACGTACTCGCTCTTGAAGTCCGTAGTGCCAATTACTGCGCCTAGATGTCTTTGGCTGTCCTTAGGTATTTTGACCTCACTTCCGTCAAAAACCTCCAATGCCCCTTCATAATGTTCTGGCTTCACGATGAGGAAGGACTTGCTGGCGTTTGGGTGGTACCCTATTTGTGGACCTCGCGATGTTACCAAGTCCGACCACTTTTTGATGCACTCCACTTTTCCTGCTCCTGTAAGGTCATCAGCATATGCCACTTGTTTGACCCCAGTTGTTTCAAATTTTATTTCTTGTTGGAGCACTAATAGGCCAATTGCATACATTGCCATTGCAACGGGGTCCCCCTGTGTTGTTCCCTCGGTCGACTGTAGGATGGTATCACCTCTTAGAGCCTTGTTATTTACTATGTAGAGGTCTGAAGGATTCCTATACGAATTTTCAACATACATCACAAAGCTTGGACACTTGGTCTTGATGTTGTGCAGTGCAGCCTTGTGGTTAAGTATGTTGAATGCGTTTGAAGCATCCACCAGGAGAATGGCCTCACAATCACGCTGCTCAAATATCATTCTCATGGCGTGAATGGCCGCCTCCCCACTGGCCTGGTGGCCAGCACACACTTGTAGGTTTCCTGCTGCTGCCCTGACATCATCCTTTACCACCTCCATTATTCACTTACTGATGATCCGCCTCAGCACTTCCCCCACCCCTATAGGTCTACATCCTGGTTTCTTTTCCAGAGGAATAAGGCGGCAGGCCGTCAGGGCCTGGAGGTGATGGCAGCAAGAGGATGCAAGCTTTCTTGCAAGGGCGGCAATGGCAGTGCAGAGATCGCTTGCTACAGGGACAAACTTGTTTGTGTTGAGGATGACTATCCAACCGTTTGCTTCTAGACCTGAAGGGCCGGCTCCTCCTCGAGTCTTCAGTGCCTTTTTCCACACCATCTCTCCTGTTATTTTCTCGAACAGGACAGCATTTGGTGGGATATAGTCACCCTGGAACCTGATGCCTTCATCTTCGCTTGCAGGGGGATGTTTCTCTTTCAATAGTTTTAATGTCCCTCTGTTTCTTGGCATCACCCCACAGGAGGATTCCTCTGTGAGAGATCTTACCGCAAGAGACACTTTTCCCACACGCATTTTGTTTCCAAATTTTCTTGCCACGTCATCGGTGTTTTGCTTTCCGTCACCCGTAATTTTTAGTCTCTCCTGCAGTGTTCTTGCTTTACATAGGAGATCATCTAGGGCCCCAGTCTGCCACATTGTCAATCTTCTCTCCATTGCTGCCACATTTTCTTTGTGCTTAGCCTTTGTGTGTGTCCTCTGACAAAATAGATGTGGTATTATTGCCAGTATTTGAAGAGCTAGGGGGGCGAGGAAGCGGTCATGAGTGTAATCAGTCATGAAGCGAGTCATCTCCCGAATCATTTCTTTGGTGGCCGTACACTTGGGTGGTTCAAATAAGTTAGCGGGCGTCCACTTGACAATTTCTGAGTAGGTTTCTTTGACCCATATGTCTGCATTTTCCATCGACATGCCATTCCACTGAGGTGGCTGTCTCTCATTCTCCTCGTGGACACCTGCTACTAAGGGAGTAGCATTTGCTAGTACTACATTTACGGGTTGAGTAGACTCACTGCTATCATTTCGGATATCATCGGGTAGTTGGGTCCCGGCGATATCCACTGTGGCCACCTGTGTCGGCTCCCTGCGACGTGGGTTCCGACACTGGTCTAGCTTCCTGCAATCCACACATGGTCGGTTGTTTCTCGCACAAACACAATTTGTGCAGTTTTGGTTCGGGCTAGCACAGACGCAGCAAAGAATGTTACCAGGCATAGTGAACAGCACCATGGGCGACGGTTACGTCCGCCTCCGAACATCTGATTTAGTCCCAGGCACAAGATTATACTGGTTCTTATGAGGGAAGGGCGGAGAGGTGACAGGCTGGACTGCTGTGTCCAGGTAGTAGGGGCATACGTGCGCGCGTGGGTGTGTAGGCTACCCCCCCTAATAGCGACCATCCATACATCAGAATGATACACTATGGACAAGAGTTTGTCACACCAGGCACTTGTTTATATATCCTTGGCACAAATAACCACTATTTATATGGTCTCACTGGTGTAATACCAGTTATGTATACTCACTTGGTTCGTCGAGACCCTACATTAAGTGTCCGTTACTATGATGGGGGGGGGGGGCGAATGCATGGGCAGCACCCTCGGCCACATAGGGGCGATAGTCTCGGGACCACCCCTGCCAAAGTAGGCCTAACGACACTGACCTTGGCGCCAAGCCTCCTCATTATCCCACCACCGACCCAGCACAGGTCACCACTCACTTGGAGAACGCCGGTGAACACACTGAATATTTACAATTTATGCCGTAAGGGATGAGAA
This sequence comes from Homarus gammarus, assembly GCA_958450375.1. Lineage (NCBI taxonomy): Eukaryota > Metazoa > Arthropoda > Malacostraca > Decapoda > Nephropidae > Homarus > Homarus gammarus. Next base: position 201,346 of record CAUDMG010003755.1, read on the forward strand.
GAAACCTTGGGTGGCAATGCTGAGGGTGACATCCGATATTCACGGACACATTGTCAATTCTTTCTCCTACCTCCATATTAATGTTTAAATAAATTTTGTATTTGTATATTGTGTCTTATTTACCTACAGTATCTACCGTTATTTCTTCCCTATTACTTGATACTATCATTACATATACCCACGAGCCTCCTCTCGTCACGCTACCAATGGTTATAAGTATTAGAGTAAAGAAATTTTTATAAGAGGCACGGCCCTTATAAAATTGTGACAGCTATGGTGATGTAATGAATATAGTATCGAGTTGGGAGGAATGACTGATACTGTAGTTTTTTTAACTGTGAGTTATAACCATTTCTCTGTACGGGTATTTAATAACCATTCCACTGTAACTAATGAGTATTTCAGATTGCTAATAATTTTGTTCCATATTTTTCCGAGGTACAGATTTTTGTGGTGGTTTGCAGAGAAAGTGAAATAAGTTCAAAGAAATACCTTGGAGTTAGGTTAGAAAAAAGTCTTGTTTAAAGTAAATGATACCTGCAACAATAACTGGAGTGTAGAGTGTGAATAAGGTTCATTTATATTTGAAGAATTTTGATGCGTAACAATCTGCCAAAATTTTTTTTCCGTTGTTAACTCAGTATTACTTACAGACAGTGAGTACAAAGTACATGTTCGGGCCGTGGCACTAGTTTGTGAAATGTTTTCATCATGGGAGTGGATGCTAATTCTATACTTGTAATATTCTTTAGCTTATGTGTTAGATAGGATATATATTCCATTTACTTAATATCTCGGGGTGTTTTACAGTTCCTTATTTTAATATTTCTATGTATATGCTATAATTTTAAAGTGTATTTTAATCAGGTGCTAACGGTTCATTATTTGGTGAAACGTTGTATGTTATGTGAACTCTAATGCCAGTATACTTTCAGAATACAGTATTATATATGAGAGGACCTTATGGTGATACGGTATATGGAAAGTGTTATACAAGTGTATGGACCCGGAATTGTGAGCACAGAAATTCGTGAAGTGTTCACGCAGTGTTGCACCAAACAGAGTTTGTGTGAATAGCAAATTGTCTCAGTGTATTTTCACGCAATAATATTATCTTTTGGGAGATTAATAATCTGAACAGTATTTTGAATAGTCGATGCATGGAATGTTAGTCGTATCGCAGAAAATCAGTTGAGTACCAGTCCTTGGGTCTTGAGTGTGCATTGTGCATGTTATTGTATTTAAAGTGGGTTATAGTATTGATTTGTTGTAACACTATGGCAGATGCTAACGCGAATCAGGGGACCATGACGGCCAAAACCGCGGTTGAACTAGCAACAGAAGTCCAAGCTCTTCGGGCTAAACTCGCTGAGTCTGTGGATACAGTAAGGAGACAACAAGCGTTGCTTGATGAACGGAGGGAAGAACCGGCTATACCTACTCTCCCTGCCGTGGTTCCACTTTTGTCCCCTCCTAACGATATGCCCAGCCGATCTCCTGGCCCCCATTACCACCAATACATTCCGAGGCTGTCCATTGACAACCTCGTTGGTCTTAATGCAGACAACCTCATAACTAACTTCTGTAAGAGAGTAGAGTATAACGCAGTTAGCTCAAGGGATAGATGGTATGTAGCTACCAACCGCATGGACCAGCAAGTTGAAGCCATGGTCCAAGTAGAACTTGGTACTGATGAGGAAGATTGGGATAAACTTAAAGTAACCTTGCGGAGGAGTTTGCGCGATTAGAGTACAATTTGGAAGATGATTCCCGTCGTTTCTTGAGCCAACTTAAATTAACTTTCACAACCATTTTCCGCCAGTATGGGCCTGTAGTGGACGTCTCCCCTACAACTGCGTATCCGCATTCCAATGCCACAGTATCCTAGCAACCAAACGAGCGGCCCAGGGGGGGGGGGGGGGGCCGTCACCAGATGCCACAGTATCCTAGCAACCAGTCACCAGCTGCTACCGCATCCTAGCAATGGAGTCAAGAAACCGGCGACTTCCCACGGGTTTACTTCCGGCTGCTGTGTATATAAGCTCTGTCTCTCCATTAAGATTCAGTCTGGCCTCGGTTCCTGAACACGCAACACCTCCTCCAAGCAAGCTCCTCGCTGTCCAGCTCCCTTTCAACCTGGAGGCCAGCAACAGGCAACATCTCTAACGAAGCTCCTGCACATCTACCTCCTTCAGCACGCTACTCACCGAACATGTCTACTAAGTAGCTCCTCACCACACGGCATCTCCAGCACCTGACTGTCTTTCATATAATTTATATTATATAAGAAAACCACCACCTAGAGTTTCCATCAATCCCATCCTGAGTGCTAGACAACATAATATCTCGAAAACCCTACAAATGGTGACCCCCGGAGATTCGCACTCACACAGGATGGAGGAGAAACTGATCACGCTCCCAGTCTTCAAGCAGTATAGAAGACTGGCTTATCCACACAGAAGCAGCTCTGCTACTCTAAGCAGACACCAGCTCCTCTTCCTGCCCCAAGCACCACATCCTACCGACCTCAGCACACCCGTCTTGCCTCAGACGCCGACCCCGGCCCAGCAGTAACCCCTGCCCCCCCTGATGCGGCCTCTGTTCCTGAGTGCGGACCCACACACCCCTCTTTTCTCCCTCGGGTACTCCCTGCTAATGTCCTGCACCCGGCTGCTGTCGTGGACCCAGCTGCTGTCACGAGCCCTCATCCGCTTCTGCTGACGCAGCCCCTGCTCCTGACCCAGGCCCACACACCCCAGCAGGCGCATCTGACGACTCTGTACCTGCCGTGAGGGAAGCACAACATTCATCGCCTCCACATACCCCTCTTTTCTCCCTCAGGTACTCCCTGCTAATGTCCTGCACCCTGCTGCTGTCGTGGACCCAGCTGCCGTCACGAGCCCTCATCCTCTTCTGCTGACGCAGCCCCTGCTCCTGACCCAGGCCCACACACCCCAGCAGGCGCATCTGACGACTCTGTACCTGCTGTGAGGGAAGCACAACATTCATCGCCTCCACACACCCTTTTTCCCCCTCTCTTCTCCCACAGATAGTGTGTATCTAGGCAGCTGTATCCAGCGACAGGCTCACCCACGCCATCGCCGTTGTCTCACATGAGGCATGCACCGCCCGTTCTGCCTCACATGTGCTAAGCAACTCTACAGACAACAAATCTCCTACACCGCCTGGAGGGAAGGGGGAGTATTGTAATGGACGTCTCCCGTACAACTGCGTATCCGCATTCCAATGCGACAGTATCCTAGCAACCAAACGAGCGGCCCAGGGGGGGGGGGGGGGGCGTCACCAGATGCCACAGTATCCTAGCAACCAGTCACCAGCTGCTACCGTATCCTAGCAACGGAGTCAAGAAACCGGCGACTTCCCACGGGTTTACTTCCGGCTGCTGTGTATATAAGCTCTGTCTCTCCATTAAGATTCAGTCTGGCCTCGGTTGTTGAACACGCAACACTTCCTCCAAGCAAGCTCCTCGCTGTCCAGCTCCCATTCAACCTGGAGGCCATCAACAGGCAACATCTCCTCTAACGAAGCTCCTGCACATCTACCTCCTTCAGCACGCTACTCACCGAACATGTCTACTAAGTAGCTCCTCACCACACGGCATCTCCAGCACCTGACTGTCTTTCATATAATTTGTATTATATAAGAAAACCACCACCTAGAGTTTCCATCAATCCCATCCTGAGTGCTAGACAACATAATATCACGAAAACCCTACAGGCCCATGAAAGGTAAAGAACAAACGTTGAAAGATAAATTGTACGACCCTTTGCCAAAACAGTTGAAAGAGGAAATGAAGTTTTATTATTCCCCTTGTTGTCCAGTAGACACGATGGCCGCACGATTAGAGAGACTTCGACACAACTATCTGAAAGGTAACAGAAGTGGGTATCCCAGTATCCGGTAAGTTCAAAAGCACGTGAACCAAGAACTTCCAATAAAGACTGGAAGAGCCAGTAGTGCGGAACGTAACGTAACAGGAGGAGCTTGCGGTACCAGTAGTCAGCGAGATCGATACGCTGTAGCCCTATTCGAAAATCCTCGTAAAAAGTTAGTGGGAAGGCGACAGGGACCTTACTGTCCATATTGCCGAACACAGAGTCATGATACCTCTAGTTGCTCCTTAAATCCACCCCCACGTTCATGTTGGGATTGCTTAGAAGTAGGGTGTCGGAGAAACAGTTAACGCTGCCCCGGACGCTCAAGTCGTCGGTGTATGTATATTATGTATGCTGGATTATATATCATGTATGTATATTATGTATGTGCTCCATTTATGTATTATTTATTCAGCCTAGCTAGCAGCGTGTGGCAATGTTATTACCATATCCCACATGCCTAATTGATGTGCCTGGCGACGTATGGAAGCTGCTAATGTATCACTTGCCATACGTCGCCTATAGCAGTTGACAAGGAGCCTAGCCAAGGGAGAGTGCTGCTTCCCTCTGTGTACATACTCTTATCCAGTAAACCGAACCTACAAAACTATACAGGTGTTTGTGTTCTCTCCTGTATATAGAACTTATTATTCAGAACCTAACATGGCGCAGTGATCCGATCTTACTGGATAATTACGAGTGGTAGTGCAAAGTTTGTGAAAAGCCGGCTATGGCCTCTATGGACTCTCGCTTGGGTCAACTCCCGCGCCATCTCTCCTCGAAGAATTTCAGCAACTTTGAGCAGTGTCAGTGACAGTGATTTTCTGTGAAGTGTTTAGCGCATTGTGTGTTTCGTGCCATTCATGTGTGACCTTGTTCTAAAGGATTCCCAAGGTATACGGCACGTTCTGGGCATTTGTAAGGAGTAGAGTTCAGTGCACCCGTCTCTGACCGCGTCCTGAGGGTACTGGGCTGACTGGGAGTCGCCGCGCCTCTCCCTCCACCCCCTCACAGCGCCGCCTCCACCCCCCCCCCCTCACAGCTGGGGCGAGACTCTCTACCCGCCCGGGACACCACACATACACGTACTAACACTCGCTGACCGCGCGGCTTCTTATATATATTTTATATATATAACCTACTTATCTGTGTATTTAATTAATTTTTGTCTGAAATCTTGTTGATACGACGGGCTGACCGGTCAACACTGATTTAAGACATAGTACACAGAGGAAGTAGTTATGTCTCACGCCTTACGTAGCCGTGGACCCAGCGTCTGGATGAGCCAGGCGGGTGATAGCCCCGCAGAGATGGATGACCAGGCCGGCCACGACGCTCCAGCCCCCACATCGCGCAGTCCCTCACCTCAATATTCAGCGTTGTCTCCAGAGATAATTGCTTTACTGAAGTTTATGAGAGATGAGAAACGCGAGGATGAAGCCCACAGACGTTTGGCGGATGAGCACAGAAGGCAAGCAGAGGCAGAACGAGACCACCAACGGAGATTGGAAGACAGTGAACGGTTTGAAGCCTTGATATCTCGCCTCACTGTTAACCAAGCCCCTGGCTCTAACACTGCCTCGGTACTGACTGGTTCAGATACCTCATCCATGCTTCCTTCACGCCCCCCAGCCCCACCTAAAGCAGCAGCTCAAACGCCGCCCATCTTGAAGCCTGATGAGACTTTCCAGACTTTTCGTGAATGGCGGCGACGGTGGACTAATTATTCTACAATGGTGGATCTCCAGAGTTTGTCACAGCCTAAACAACTCATCCAGCTGCGTATGTGCCTGTCCTTGGAAATTCAGCGTGTCTTGGAACATACGTTGCAGGTACCCCCAACCTCTTTGCTGTCTGTAGAGGAGGTACTGGACGTTCTACAACGGCACATCAAAGGACAGCAGAATGAAGCTCTGCGCAGGAGGGAATTGTTTAGCTGCAGACAGTTGGAGGGTGAGTCTTTTGATGCCTTTTACGTGCGTCTTAAGAGAGCCTCGGAAGAGGTAGATATATGCCCAGGCCACCACCAGCAGTGCGAGGAGACCCAGTTGAAGCAGGTGATCCTGATGGGTGTTAAGGACGAGGAACTTGTCCAACGCCTCACCTCCCTCGACTCTTCCTCTTCTCTTAAGGATGTGTCGACGATATGTCGCTCCTATGAGGCTGCCAGGTGTGCCACCTCTGCCATCCGTGCTCCCCCTACAGCTGTACGCGCTATGTCCCGGTACAAGAAGGACAAGAAGTCTGTTCCTACGCCTTCGCCCACCACGTCCACGCCCGGTTTATTTTGCAACAACTGTGGTAAGCAGCACGGAACACAGATGTGTCCAGCTGCTCAGTCTACCTGCAACAGTTGTGACCGTAAGGGCCACTGGTCACTCACAGTACGGTGCCCAGCCAAACGCATCCAGTGCAATGTGTGTGGTCGTCTGGGCCACTATGACAAGTGTTGCCCTTCCAACAAACCCAAGGGACCGCGTCGGCGGAAGCTTCAGCCCCCTTCCACCAGAGAGGGCCGCCCACAGCCTTCCAATCAGAGGCACAACGACTCCTGACAACGCTCGAGCCACATTAGGAATGTGTGCTCCCCCCCGCGTCCCAGGACCAAAGTCCCCCAGTACATCAGCGTCATCGTGACCTACGGCGGTGTGTCATCCCGTCTTCAGATGTTGCCCGACACCGGCGCTGATGCTACAGTCATCGGTCCCCAGCATTTGCAATGCTTGGGGCTCTCTCCAAGTGATCTAGGACCGCCCCCCAAGGATCTCCGCTTTATGGCAGAGGGTTCACAGATGACCCCGGCCCTAGGTTCACTCTATGCACACGTCACCTTTGGCAACAGGTCGTGTCAAGCCTGGATTGATGTGCATAATGGCGTCCCGACTCCTTTGCTGTCCTACAGACATTGCCAAGAGTTGGCCATCATCTCCCAGGACTTCCCAACACCGATTCTCGAGGTAAAACACGCCAACAGGGTGCACGAAGGGAGCAGCAACTACCCTGCTGCCGCCCTACCCCTACCTCTGGCCAGTGACACCTCTCCTTCGGTAGTTGTCCCTGCTGCTTCAAGTCTCCACGCCTTGGCTCGCCTCCACGACAGTCACTGTGGAGCCGAGGCCACCAAACGGCGTGCAAGACAGACTGTGTTCCGGCCTGGCATCGACCCCGACATCTCCAATGCTGTCCGGGTGTGTAAGCCCCGCCGCGTATTACAACCCAGCCAGCAGCAGGAATCCTTTATGAGTGACGACAACCCCACCCGCCCCTTTGAGTCTGTGTCGGCCGACTTTTTCTGTGTGTCAGGAAAGTCCTTCCTCGTTATCGTCGACCGTCTCTCTGGTTGGCCGGTTGTCATCAAGTGCGGTAATGACACGACGTCTGCCGCCACCATCAGCAAGTTCCGCCACTACTTCCGTGACGTGGGCGTTCCTGTACGCCTGCGAACCGACGGAGGGCCTCAGTTCACAAGCCGGGACTTTGCTGTGTTCCTTGACCGATGGGGAGTCCGGCATGTGTTGTCATCGCCCCATTACCCGCAGTCCAACGGCCACGCTGAGGCTGCTGTCAAATCCCTGAAGCACCTCACCCTAAAGGTGGCCCCTTCTGGGAACATTGACTGCGAGGCCTTCGACAGGGGTCTTCATGAACTCCGCAACACACCTAACTACACCGGGCGCTCCCCTGCCCAGGTTTTGTATGGACGCCCCCTTCGTTCTTGTGTCCCTGCTCACCCTCAATCCTTCTCCAAGGAGTGGCAGGCCAAGACAGAGGAGTGTGATCGCCGAGCCGCCGAACGTGCTCAGGACGTCGTCGCCCGCTACAATGACCACGCCCGTTCTCTCCCCAGGTTGAGTGTCGGCACCCAAGTCCGTGTTCAGGACCCGACCTCCCTACGTTGGGACAAAGTAGGCGTAGTCATGGGTCTCGGCAGGTCACGGGACTACCAGGTGCGGTTACCCAGTGGTCGTGTGTGGTGGAGGAACCGCCGTTTTCTCCGACCCGTAACAATGCCTTCTGCTGGCCCCGCCACCAGTGTTGAGTCCCATACCCTTCCCAGTGATGAAGTCCCTCGACGCTCAGAACGGATCCAAAAGAAAAGGTCCGCTCAAGACTTTGCTATAAGCGTATAGGGGGGAGGGAGGTGTATGTATATTATGTATGCTGGATTATATATCATGTATGTATATTATGTATGTGCTCCATTTATGTATTATTTATTCAGCCTAGCTAGCAGCGTGTGGCAATGTTATTACCATATCCCACATGCCTAATTGATGTGCCTGGCGACGTATGGAAGCTGCTAATGTATCACTTGCCATACGTCGCCTATAGCAGTTGACTAGGAGCCTAGCCAAGGGAGAGTGCTGCTTCCCTCTGTGTACATACTCTTATCCAGTAAACCGAACCTACAAAACTATACAGGTGTTTGTGTTCTCTCCTGTATATAGAACTTATTATTCAGAACCAAACATGGCGCAGTGATCCGATCTTACTGGATAATTACGAGTGATAGTGCAAAGTTTGTGAAAAGCCGGCTATGGCCTCTATGGACTCTCGCTTGGGTCAACTCCCGCGCCATCTCTCCTCGAAGAATTTCAGCAACTTTGAGCAGTGTCAGTGACAGTGATTTTCTGTGAAGTGTTTAGCGCATTGTGTGTTTCGGGCACTGTCATTGGCGAATAAGAGTTAATCCCGGAGGAGATACTCTCATATGTAGACGTTAAAGGAAATCACTTGGGGCATATTCAACAGGTCTATGACAAATTTTGTAAAGTAAAGTCTTCAACTGAATTATCCCTTTGTGCACCTCATCACCTAGCCATTCAAACAGAAGGGGAGAGGAGATCCTCTAACCAATTAAAAGTAAATGTAGGTGATGATAAGAGAGTACCATCCTTTGACTGTAATTTGTGCCGGAATTCCCAACGGTCCAGTAAAGAAGGTCAGATATGTCCAAGAGATTTCCACCAGTATGATACCTTAATGTGACGAAGTAAAAGGCGGAAGCACTAGACAAGAGAAGTTGAACGAGTTAATTAGAAACCAACAGTGGAACCATCTAAACAGAGACATGCGTAAACATTTGCGGAAAGTAATTCTAGCTCATGATTCCTTGTTTGTTTTAGGACCACATGAAATAGGGTCAATTGCTGGAATACCCGCTAACATTCAGCTCGCCAACAACAATCCTGTCAGAGGACCACAGTATAGACACCCAGAGAAAGCAAAAGAGATAATTAAAGAAATGATAACAGATAGGTATGAGGGATCGTAATATTATTGAACCATCGACTGCCGCCTGGTTATTCCCCATTGTTCTGGTAACAAAACCCAACGGTTCAAAGCATATGTGCTTAGATTTTCGAGCGGTCAATAAGCATTTGAAGGTCGATATACAACCCTTGCCACGAATTGACGAATTAGTCGAGAAAGCTACGGGAAACAAGTATTATGCCACATTAGATTTGAAGGATGCGTATTATCAGGTCATTCTTAACGACAGTAGCCGAGATCTAACTGCTTTTAGCGATGGGTACAATCTATGGAGGTTCACACGCCTTCCGTTTGGACTCTCAGCTAGTCCTGCTATTTTTACTCGAGAAGTAAACAGAGTATTAGCTCCCCTAGCAGTGGAAGACTGGGTACGAAACTATCTTGATGATGTAATAGTTTGGGCTCCTGACTTCCCCCACCTTGTTGCAAAGATTAACCAGAGTATTTGTGAGATTTGAAGAGATGGGTATTAAACTAAATTTGTCTAAGTGTCAATTTGGCCATAAGCAAGTTAAATTCTTAGGACATGTAGTTTCAGAGAGAGGCATTGAGCCTGACCCAGAAAATGTCCAAGCTCTGACGGAGTATAAACCCCCAACTAATGTTAAACAATCCGCCAATTTTTGGGTATGTATGAATTTTACCGTAAACATGTTCCCGAGTTTGCCAAAGTAGCTTACCCCCTCACTGAGTTAACGAAACAGACTTGTAGTGGAATTCTCCCCTACAAACGCTGTTTGTCGCTGCCTAGCCGACTCCACCAATTACCCAGTGTATGCCTCGTGGTTAGGTCAACCAGCGCCGCCATACATAACGGAGCGGGGGTCAACTACTAAGCCACGCCTACCCTCCGCTATTTAAGACCTGACCTCGTGGTGACCTGTCTCTTTCTACCTCCACCAACCAGCCAGCAACACCTCCTCATCCTCCGCCTGCCTGGCGATCCTCGCTCCCGCTGGCGAGCATGGCGACCCACAGGCTGGTCCTCCTCTGAGCATCCTCACCAACCAGCTCTCTCTACATCACGCTTGTAACCATGCTGCCTTCCCAGTACCAAGCTGCATTGTACATCCAATAAAACATGTATAAATGAGAGCACATTGTGAGTTTCCTTTCTCCATCCCATCCTGAGTGTGAACCAAACATCCCAAAAACCCCACAAATGGTGACTCCCGGAGATTCGCACTCACACAGGATGGAGAAACTTCACATAACCCCACAAATGGTGACCCTCGGAGATTCGCACTCACACAGGATGGAGGAGAAACCGATCACTCTCCCAGTCTTCAAGCAACATGGAAGACTGGCTTATCCACACAGAAGCAGCTCTTATCGGCTCTACAACTACTGCCCTACACCGCAGGTTAGACACCCAAGAGCAGCACTGCTTCTCTAAGCAGACACCAGCTCCTCTTCCTGCTCCCAGCACCACGTCCTACCGACCCCAGCACACCCGTCCTGCCTCAGACGCCACCCCCGGCCCAGCAGTAACCCCTGCCGCCCCTGATGCGGCCCCTGCTCCTGACGCGGACCAACACACCCGTCCTGCATCAGACGCCGACCCCGGCCCAGCAGTACCCCCTGCCGCTTCTCCTGACGCGGCTCCTGTTCCTGAGTGCGGACCCACACACCCCTCTTTTCTCCCTCAGGTACTCCCTGCTAATGTCCTGCACCCTGCTGCTGTCGTGGACCCAGCTGCTGTAACGAGCCCTCATCCGCTTCTGCTGACGCAGCCCCTGCTCCTGTCCCAGGCCCACACACCCCAGCAGGCGCATCTGACGACTCTGTACCTGCCGTGAGGGAAGCACAACATTCATCACCTCCACACACCCTTTTTCTCCCTCTCTACTCCCACAGATATTGTGTATCTATACAGTTGTCTCCAGAGACCGGCTCATCCACGCCATCGCCGTTGTCTCACATGAGGCTTGCACCGCCCGTTCTGCCTCACATGTGCTAGGCAGCCCTGCAGACAACAAGTCTCCTACACCGCCTGGAGGGAAGGGGGAGTATTGTAGTGGATTTCTCCCCTACAAATGCTGTTTGTCGCTGCGTAGCCGACCCCACGAATTCCACAGTGTGTGCCTCGTGGTCTAGGTCAACCAGCGCCGCCATACATCATGGAGCGGGGGTCAACTACTAAGCCACGCCTACGCCCCGCTATTTAAGACCTGTTCTCGTGGTGACCTGTCTCTTTCTACCTACACCAACCAGCCAGCAACACCACCTCCTCCGCTGCTGCCTGGCGGCCCTCGCTCCTCCTCCGCCTGCCTGGCGATCCTTGCTCCCGCCGGCGAGCATGGCGACCCACTGGCTGGTCCTCCTCTGAGCATCCTCACCAACCAACTCTCTCTACATCATGCTTGTAACCATGCTGCCTTCCCAGCACCACGCTGCATTGTACATCCAATACAACATGTATACATGAGAGCACATTGTGAGTTTCCTTTCTCCAACCCATCCTGAGTGTGAACCCAAACATCTTGAACCCCACAATTTCAACAAAAATGAATACGTCCTTCTAAAGTAAATGGAATTGATGATATTATTATCTTTTGGCCATCCAGCGAATTTAATGATTTTAGTTGACCGATTTTTACCAGGTAAGTTAGGTGACGTTAGATTAGTTAAGTTGGGTTAGGTTAGGTTTGGTGACATTGAAATTATGCTTTTTCAAATGCCAAGTAGATGGATGACCTAAACATTCATTTTACCAAATTGATTATGAGTAGATCAAAAACATTAGTCTTGTTTTTTTACAAATTCAGACTCCGTAAAGTTCAAATGGCAATCACTTCATGATAGATGTTTCACCCTATACACTAAAGCTACTTTATGTAAGAGGAAAAAATTTGCATCAAATTGTATTGTTTAATACCAAACGAAGTCATTGATGATAATGTTTAATAACAATATGTCAAGTACAGTCATGCGCTGGTTAACGTCCTAGATACGTTCTTGGAAACGTGACGTTAACTGAAATGGACGTTGTCCCATCATCACATAAACTTTTTATTTATACTTACGTGAATATGGAATACTATAGAATTACATATACACTTTTACTCTTAAATCACTACTGTAATGTGATGTAGGTGATTAATTTTTATCTCTTGTGCAAAATACATGACGTTTATATTAAAATTATTCACTGTTTTACAAGGATTCCAGCAACGCCACGCAGATGGGGGAGAGAGAGGGTGGGAGCGAGCGAGGGGGCGTTGGGGGAGGGGAGGTAGTACGTTTGACAGTTGGCACAGGCCCAGGTCTAACGCGTGTATATTTATCAGTTCTTAGGTGACTAAGCTTCTCTCTTATAAAAAGCCAGTGAAATGACCTGGGTGAATATAATTAACATAGCTGGGATTCTTGTAACATACTGGTTAATTTGAATGTAAACATGCTATAATTTGCACGAGACAAAACAATTTTAGTACCATAATCAAATTAGTACATGTGCACTCCAGCTTTGCACTAACGTCATTTATTTCTATTACGTTTCTTTTAGTATGGTGTGTGCATGTAAATGGATGAAAATAAATGAAGAACTCTATGTAAATCCACCCAAAAATACAGTTGAAAAACTTTTTTATAAAATGTACTACAGTACTGTAACCTAATGTACAAAAATGTTTATCTCTTGAGCATAATATATGACGTTGATATTCAAATTATTGGCTGTCTTGCAAGGATTCCAGCAATGCAAATTATAATCTCCTAACTTTAGTCTGAGATATTATATAAGATAAAAACTGTAAGCCTAAAAGCCTGGCTGGGGGGGGGGGTGGGACCAGCCACGCCACCCTGCGAGGGCTTGGTGGGACGGGGGTGGGGGGGGTTGAGGTGATAAGTTTGAGGCAAAGGTGTCTGTGTGTTTATTTAACAGTCCTATGAAGCTTCTCCCATTTTAAAATGCCAGTGATATGACCTTGGAGAATATAATTAACATAGCTGGGATTCTTGTAAGATATTGATTTATTTGAATATAAACATGCTGTAATTTGCACTAGACATAACAATTTTAGTACCTTAATCAAATTAGTACATGTGCACTCCAGCTTTGTATTAAGGTCATTTATTTATTTTACGTTTCTTTTAGTATGGTGTGTGCATGTAAATGGATGAAAATAAATGAAGAAATTTATGTAAATCTACCCAAAAATACAGTTGAAAAACTTATTATAAAATGTACTACAGCATTTTACACCAATGTACTACATTTTTTATATCTTGAGCAAAATATATGATGCTTATATTCAAATTAATCTCTGTCTTGCAAGGATTTCAGCAATGCAAATTATATTATCCTAACGTTAGTCTGAGATATTATATAAAATAAACAAAGAAATCACCAGTCTTTTATCTTGGAACACAAGGGTGGTGGTGTAGTGGATTTCTCCCCTCCAAATGCTGTTTGTCGCTGAGTAGCCGACCCCACCAATTCCCCAGTGTATGCCTCGTGGTCTAGGTCAACCAGCGCCGTCATACATCATGGAGCGGGGATCAACTACTAAGCCATGCCTACCCCCAGCTATTTAAGACCTGACCTCGTGGTGACCTGTCTCTTTCTACCTACACCAACCAGCCAGCAACACGTCCTCCTCCTCCGCCTGCCTGGCGATCCTCGCTCCCGCTGGCGAGCATGGGGACCCACAAGCTGGTCCTCCTCTGAGCATCCTCACCAACCAGCTCTCTCTACATCACGCTTGTAACCATGCTGCCTTCCCAGTATGAGGGCTGGTACTGCCACCATTTATGAGGGCTTGAACTGTCACCATTTATATGGGCCTCTGTGTGCCAGTAACAATTCCTTTTACTCTTATACTTATCATTGGTAGCGTGACGATAGGAGGCTCGTGGGTAGGTGTAATGATAGTATCGAGCAATAGGGAAGAAATAACGGTAAATACTGTAGGTAATTAATAGACACAATTATACAAATACAAAGTTTATTTAACATGAATATGATATTAAAAGAAAGAAATTATTTGTACTAACAGACGAAATCTCGTACTAGGCCCTCAGGCTCAACATACTCACACCATTACTGGGTGGACATAATAACACTTCCAACCCTACTGGGTGGACATACTCAACACACAACTATTACAGTCACTTAGCACCATAAATACTAGGGCAACTGCCACTACAACACTGAGTCGTCAGGTGTGATACTCAAGCAACAGCCATGGGGTCCAGCCACCATGGAGTACTTTCCAACGAACTCTGGAGATCCCAGTGGATTAATTTCACCACACAAATATAGCCCTACTGAGTTGGACACTCATCCACCAATGATGGGGGCTGGTAGTGGTGTGTGGCTTGGTGATCCGGCGTCACCTCGTGGGCCGAGCGTTAGGGCTAGACGAGCCAGCTATGGGGGCTATAGGTAGTCTGAAGTGTCTGACGGCCGGGGTCTCACGAAGGTAAAAGATCCTACTGGACCTCGGACATCTCCCCAGACATTGTGGATGCAACATCCACCCTACAGACACGGCCTAGGCTGCGTTAGGGACCTGTATGGATGAAGGGACGGGCACTTACTAACCGGTGACAACAACATCTCGTTTCAGGGGACGTTAAAGACGTAAATATGACTTTACTCAGAGCATATCACCTACGTTACTGTAACACTTGCACAATCAACTATTAATTGGGTCAAATCACTTAAAGAAGGGCAAATTACAACACAGCGTGGATTGGCCTACCTGTATGGATGAAGGGACGGGCACTTACTAACGGTTGAAATGCCCGCGGCGCCCTCACTCAAAACAGGCCAGGGAGTCCAGCTACTCCTATTCCGATGAATTAATTTACGGTACACTCTGACGTTGAAATTGAGACTATGGACTCATTTTCATTCTCTACTATTACCTTCACTAACAATGCTCTGACTCAGCTATCGAAAGCAAAATTAAATTGATTACAAAGTGTTGGGTGGCAACAGGTCCCAGTATACAGCGTCTGCTCCCAGAGACAAAGGCTGCTCATCGGTGACGTCAACAAGGAACCGAGAAAACGGAGTACGTTTCCACTGGGGGACTCAAGAGGTTTTGTGGACGTTTGAGCGTAATATGAATCCTTAAGGTTTTCAGGTTAGCTCTTATCATGACCATTACAAAGCTTCCTCCTTCCTCAAGATTTATATTATGTGGTAACGTTCAGAAAACACGTAAGTAGTGACAGACACATTAAATCATTAATATAAAGTATGAATGCTCATACAAAACATTGCACCAATTATATCAATAAAAATAGAAAAATAATTCCCTACCGGTGGTCAGGATTAGGTACAAGAAATGGAAATCTGTTAACATACTACTAGAATGTGACACACCTTCATAAAAAAAATATATTGGGATACATATTACAAAATAGCACCAAAAATAATAGCATATGGGGTTAGGTACATCATGTCAAAATAATACTGAATGGTGGTAAATACATCATATCATATCATAATAATAAATGGGGTAACATACATCATATCATATAATAATAAATGGGGTCAAGTACATCATCATAGAATAATAATGATTTGAGTTAGATACCTCATATCATATAATAATAAAAAATGGGGTTACATGTTACAAAATATACCCTGACATCGGTAGATAAAGTGTACACTCAAAATTTCTTTACAGAACTCAAATTTCAATGTTCATAGATCATGAAAGTTTCTTTTACGGGATTTGTCAAATGCATACAGGACACACTGAGATTTAACATAGATTTCTCAAGCTAGGACATAGACGAACGGACCCCATCAAGTCAAATGGAATGATTTGTTGCCCTTAATCTAAAGAGTTGTGTCGCATTCGCGAGAGGCAGCACCATTCCAGGGACTCCGAACGAGCGGGTATTCCCAAGAATTCAATGCTAACGAAACGGTCCTCATGAGAACACTACCAAACCAAAAACTGTCTGTACTTATGGCATTTGCCATGTAAAAGTAATAGCACCATATTTCTATGCCCGACTACTCCCTGAAAGTCACGAACTCTACACCTATATACCAACAACACCCAGCCTACGTAGGACTTACCAACCGGAACTTGAGAATTCACCACTGGTATCTTTACTCATACTAGTAACAGATACCCTTCAGATGATTGCATAACTGCCAATACATCTTCCAATCTCTGTCTACTGCAAATTGACCCTTCCTCTGCAAAATACTTTTAATAATAAAAAATCATCAATTCTTTACCTCTCCCTTTACCACAAGTTACTTATAACTGATTGTGCACTTCATTATCACCAATGAGGGTCACTTAAAAGCTCACTGCTTTTAAAGATCCAGTCTCACCACTGGTTTTCTCATCCTTACGGGAAATCGGGGAGCAGGAGCAACTACTGTTCTCTCCTCATCCCTTATAGCATCTCTCTCATCAGGTTCTGATTCTGAGGAAGAATCATCAGGGGGGAACCTGGATGTCATTTACCTGGACAAACATATCTCTGTTGATACATCTTTTCACCTTTTCTGCTGCTCGTCGAATTACTTGTCTCATCTGAAAGGTGGGTTAACTCATACGCTGCACCATTACGTATTACTTCAGTTACTGTATATGGGCCCTTCCACTTAGCATTTAATTTTCTACTGGTACCTGGGATAGTAACTTCATCTCTCACCCAAACAGTTTCCCCTAGCTGTACTGTCTGATTGACTCTATCTCGGTTTGCTACGTTCCGGAATTCTCCAGACATTCGTTCAGAAGTTTCTTTAATTACTTTGTGAGCTTCTCTCAACCCTTCAGTACTCTCGTTTTCTATTATTGGTAACTCAATTCCCACTTGTCTCTGTGCATGCCGGGAGAAGAATGCGAAGTGTGGCTGCACTCCAGTCGTTGTGTGAACAGAAGTGTTCAACGCATATTGGGTCGGACCCAAGAATCGTGGCCAGCGACGCGGGTTATCTTCACACATTATTGACAAAATGTTCTTAAAAGTTCGGTGCATTCTCTCCGTGATACTGTTACCTCGGGGGTGGTAAGGCAAGGTAAAATACACTTGAATGTTAGTTAATCGACAGAGCTCCCTGAATTGTGCGGCAGTAAATTCTCCTCCATTATCCGCAATCACTACTTTAGGACTACCGAAGACATTAACAAACTTTTCAAATTCACGGGTAACTTCTTGCGTTGTCTTCGTGCGCAATGGATAGAAGTTAACGAACCTTGAGTAATGATCTATGATCGTTAACACATATCGGTAATCATTGATCCCGGAATGCATGTCGGTTAAATCCACCGAAATTCGTTCTAGTGGTTTGCTTACGACTGGTAGTTCTTGCCAAAGTTGCGTAAGTCCCTTAGTTCCCTTGAACCTTTGACACGTCTCGCATGATGCTACATAATCAACACAATCTTTACGGTAGTTAGGCCAATAAAACAAATTTGCTACTCGGGTGATGGTCTTCCACCGTCCTAAATGACCTGAGGTGGCATTGTCGTGCGCCAACTCTAATGCGGCTTTACGTAAATGTTGCGGGATTACGAGACAATACTTCAATGCTTTATCGAGTTGTTCTTTTACTAGGTACAATACTCCATTTATTACTTCAAAGCTATCAACGGTGGCCTTTGGGTACTTATGTTGTGGAATTTTTCCTCCTGCTAAATACTGTTTTAACTCTTGCCACCTGGGTTCTTTTTGTTGTTCTTTACCAAAGTCTGCCTGTGTGAAACCTTCTAGTGTGGGAAGTTGAGCGGCAACATGGTCGTGCATGACTTTTCTCAAGGTTCTGACTGGTCGACTTAATGCATCAGCCACTACATTAGCTCTACCGGGTTTATATTCAATGTTATAAGCGTAATCTCTCATTTCTAAGATCCAACGGTTCATTCGCTGACTTTTGGTTTTCTTTCTAAAGACGGAGGTTAGAGGTTGGTGATCTGTCTTAATTGTAAACTGCGTACCCCAAAGAAAATGATGGAAGAACCTGCACGCTAATACAATGCCTAACGCTTCTTTATCTGTGGTGGAATAACGAGTTTCTGCCGGCTTTAACTTTCTAGAAAAATAACCCACCGGTCGTAAAGAGCCATCTTCTTGTATCTGATTAAGGGAAGCGCCTACGCAGAAATTGCTGGCATCACTATGCAGTTCGAATGGTTTATAAATATCGGCCTTGACAAGAACTGGGTATGAAGCTAGTGCTTGCTTTAACTTCTTAAATGCTTCTTGACACTCACTGGACCATGCAAAATCAACAGTCTGTTTCGTTAACTCAGTGAGGGGGTAAGCTACTTTGGCAAACTCGGGAACATGCTTACGGTAAAATCCAC
Source organism: Homarus gammarus (assembly GCA_958450375.1). Lineage (NCBI taxonomy): Eukaryota > Metazoa > Arthropoda > Malacostraca > Decapoda > Nephropidae > Homarus > Homarus gammarus. Next base: position 219,806 of record CAUDMG010003755.1, read on the forward strand.
ACATACCCAAAAATTGGCGGACTTGTTTAACATTGGTTGGGGGTTTACAATCAGTCAAAGCCTGGACATTTTCTGGGTCAGGCTCAATGCCTCTCTCTGAAACTACATGTCCTAAGAATTTAACTTGCTTATGGCCAAATTGACACTTAGACAAATTTAGTTTAATACCCATCTCTTCAAATCTCTCAAATACTCTGGTGAGTCTTTGCAACAAGGTGGGGAAGTCAGGAGCCCATACTATTACATCATCCAGATAGTTTCGTACCCAGTCTTCAACTGCTAATGGAGCTAATATTCGGTTTACTTCTCGAGTGAAAACGGCAGGACTAGCTGAGAGTCCAAACGGAAGGCGTGTGAACCTCCATAGATTGTACCCATCGCTAAAAGTAGTTAGATCTCGGCTGCTGTCGTTAAGGATGACCTGATAATATGCATCCTTCAAATCTAATGTGGCATAATATTTATTTCCGGCAGCTTTCTCTACTAATTCGTCAATTCGTGGCAAGGGTTGTATGTCGACCTTCAAATGCTTATTGACCGCTCGAAAATCTAAGCACATACGCTTTGAACCGTTGGGTTTTGTTACCAGAACAATGGGGGATAACCAGGCGGCAGTCGATGGTTCAATGATATTACGATCCCGCATATCTGTTATCATTTCTTTAATTATCTCCTTTGCTTTCTCGGGGTGTCTATACTGTGGTCCTCGGACAGGATTGTGGTTGGCGAGCTGAATGTTAGCGGGTATACCAGCAATTGACCCTATTTCATGTGGTCCTAAAACAAATAAGGAATCATGAGCTAGAATTACTTTCCGCAAATGTTTACGCATTCCTCGGTCTAGATGGTTCCACTGTTGGTTTCGAATTAACTCATTCAACTTCTCTTGTCTAGTGGTTCCGCCTTTTACTTCGTCACATTCCGGTATCATACTGTTGGAAATCTCTTGGACATGTCTAACCTTCTTTACTGTACCGTTGGGAATTCCGGCACAAATTACACAGTCAGAGGACGGTACTCTCTGATCAGCAGCTACATTGACTTTTAATTGGTTTGAGGATCTCCTCTCCCCTTCTGTTTGAATGGCTAGGTGATGAGGTGCACAAAGGGAGAATTCAGTTGAAAACTTTACTTTACACAATTTGTCATAGACCTGTTGAATATGTCCCAAGTGATTTCCCTTAGTGTCAACATACGAGATTATCTCCTCCGGGATTAATTCATATTCGCCAATGACAGTGCCAACTCTCAAATACACTGATTTATCGGTACAATTACTTACTGGCAAATATATACGTGAATCTGGCTGTACTCTAACACATATCTCTGGTTGTTGGTTGAAACTCTTATGCGTGAATTGTATGCTCAGAATTTGACCTATCTCTACTTTCACCTTGATGGATAAAATCGATGCATGGTGGCCTCGTACAATAGTCTTCCTATCAATATGGAGCCTCTTCAACTGTGGTGGACAAGGTACATCGGGCTTTAATGACAATCTATTGACGCATTTGATTCCTTGCATGTGATCTCTCATTACTACTTTCCCATATTCATGTGACTGGCCTGCCCAAATGAAAAGTTTCCTTTTACGTTCCCAGGTTACTCTAAATCTACCAAGGAGATCTGCTCCGAATAGTAATTCTGCATTAAAGTATTTATCATGCACCACAATAGCATGGTGTCTGACTTGCAACTGGGGTGTTACTTGTACTGTTATGACTACTTTACCTTTAATTTTTAACTCATCTCCCGTAACACCCTGGTATCTATCTTTACAAGGTTTGATGGGTTGCAAATTCAATGTTTTTACTAGACTCTCCTGAATTAAGGTGACTTCACTACCTGTATCTATTAAAGCAAGACAGACCCGTTCATTTACAGTAAACCAAATGCAAGGAGACACATTGGAAGGAACCCGCTTCTGTCAATATTTTGGATATTGCCGACGATTGGAGCGTCCGGGGCAGCGTGGACTGTTTCTCCGACATCCTACTTCTAAGCAATCCCAACATGAACGTGGGGGTGGATTTAAGGGGCAAGTAGACGTATCATGATTCGGTGTTCGGCAATATGGACAGTAAGGTCCCTGTCGCTTTCCAACTAACTTTTTACGAGGACTTTCAAATAAGGCTACAGCGTGTTGATCTCGCTTACTACTGGTATCCCAAGCTCCTCCTGTTACGTTACCTTCTGCCCTACTGGCTCTTTTATTCTTTATTGGGAGTTCTTGGTTCGCCTGCTTGTGAACTGGCCGGATACCAGGATACCCGGTTCTGTTACTTCTCAGATAGCTATGTCGGAGTTTCTCCAAGTGTTCGGCCATCATGTCTACTGGACAACAAGGGGAATAGTAAGATATCAACTCGTCTTTCAACTGTTCTGGCAGTTTCTGGTACAATTTATCTTTCAGCGTTTGTTCTTCACCTTCCCTGGGCCCATACCGGCGGAAAATGGTGGTGAGAGCGGATTTAATTTGGCCCAAAAAGAGCAGGGGATCATCTTCCAAATTGTACTCTAAACGCGCAAATTCCTGCCAGGCAACTTCCAGAGGGATTGGTTTCACAAACAATTTCCGCAAGGTTGCTTTAAGTTTATCCCAATCTTCCTCATCGGTACCGAGTTCTACTTGGACCCTGTCTTCAATCTGCGGGTCCATGTGGTCGGTAGCTACATACCATCTATCCCTTGACCTAACTGAGCAATACTCTACTCTCTTACAGAATTTAGTTATGATGGTGTCTGCGTTAAGACCAACGAGGTCGTCATAGGACAGCCTCGGAATGGATTGGTGGTAATGGGGGCCAGGAGGTCGGCTGGGTATATCGTTAGGAGGGGGAAAAAGTGGAACCACGGCAGGAGGGGGCACAAGTGGAACCACGGCAGAGGGGGCAAAAGTGGAACCACGGCAGGACGAGTAGGTACAGCCGGTTCTTCCTTCCGTTCATCAAGCAAAGCTTGTTGTCTCCTTATCGTATCCATAGACTCAGCGAGTTTAGCCCGAAGAGCTTGCATCTCTGTTGCTGAATCAACAGCGGCTTTGGCCGTCATGGTCCCCTTATTTGCGTTAGCATCTGCCATTGTTACAACAAGTCAATACTACAGGTATACCCGACTGTAAATACAATACATGCACAGTTCTCACTCAAGACCCAAGGACTGGTACTAATTTTCTGCAATACCACTAAACATTCCATGCATCAACTATTCAAAATACTGTTCAGATTATTAATCTCCCAAAAGATAATATGATTGCATGAAAATTCACTGATACACTTTGCCATTCACAATCTCAGTATGGTGCAACACTGCGTGAACACTTCACGAATTTCTGTACTCACAATTCTGGGTCCATACACTTGTATAACACTTTTCCATATACCGTATCACCATAAGGTCCTCACCTATATAATACTGTATTCTGAAAGTATACTGGCATTAGAGTTCACATAACATACGTTTCACCAAATAATGAACCGTTAGCACCTGATTAAAATAAACTTTAAAATTATAGCGTATACATAGAAATATTAATATGAGGAACTGTAAAATGCCCTGAGATATTAAGTAAATGGAATATATATCCTACCTAACACATAACTAAAGAATGTTGCAGTACAGAATTAGCATCCACTTAACCTTTGCATATAGTGCAATGCTTCTGTTAGCACTCAGAATTAAAACACTGGGCACTGTTACGAGTTGGGGATTTAGAATATAGTTATACGTCTACCCAGATCCCAACAGGTAACAACAAAAAAAAACAAAGACAATCGGACTATAAAAGGGTAGACAAAGGATGAGAAACTTTGTTGTGTGTAATAAAGTACCATAAATTCCTTAACAAAATATTCAGCTTATAAGCTACCCTTAACCAAACTTAACCTAAACATGAACAGCATATACATATTAATACAACATACGATAATTTGAAGGAAGTGGACGTGGGGGAGGCAATACAAGATTACAAATACTTAAGTGAGGAGCTGAGATGGCTGACGAGTAAGGCTGAGTATTGTAGAAGACGGCAGGTAGTCACTGTGCCGTAGGTTTCCAGGATAGGTGATCCTGTGGTCACTTCCCAGAGCCAAGTCCTCTCTCCTCGAATTGGAGCTGACAAAGAAGACTTTGAGGAAGTGACGCAACAACCAGGATATGGAGAAGGGAAACCCCAGAGTGTTAACTAAGACGAGTCATACTCGTGTCTCGTCCCTAGATGGCGTTGCTCGTGGTGCTGGGTAGGTAGATCAAGACAATAGATGGCGTGGTTCGTAGTGCTGGGTGGAGGGGTTCGTAACACACCCCCCCTCCAAAGACCTCCGTAGCGCTGCGCGAAGGAGGTGATCACCTGTGCGTCTGGAGAGTAGCTGCTGCATTTCCACTGGATCTCGGGATAAGGAGTCTGCAATCAGGTTGTCCACCCCCTTTATGTGCCGGACTTGTAGATTATAGGGCTGGGTGAGGAGAGCCCAGCGGAGGATTCGCTGGTTGGAGGTCTTGTTGGTTTGGATGAACGTGAGTGGGTTATGGTCGGTGAAGACTAGGGTTGTTCGTGGGCAAGACTGGAGGTAACATTCAAACTTCTTTATTGCCAACACCAGAGCCAGGGCCTCCTTCTCTATGGTCGAGTAGTTGGTCTGATGTTTTTTCAACTTGGCGGAGTAATATGCCACAGGGTGAAGGACATCAGTGGTTGGGTCGGGTTGTAGGAGCACAGCCCCCACTCCGACACCGCTAGCGTCGATTTGCAGATGGAAGGGCAAGGTGTAGTCAGGGGGGTGGACTACAGGCTTAGAGGCAAGAAAGGCTTTGAGGCGGTGGAAAGACTGGTCGCACTTCTGGTTCCAGATGTAAGGGACCGCAGAACTGGTAAGGTCTGTGAGGGGTCCGGCCACGCTGGAGAAGTTACTGCAGAACCGACGGTAGTAGCCGCACATCCCCAGGAAGCGCATGAGTTCCTTCCTCGTCCTTGGAGTGGGTAAGGACAATATGGCTTTAACGTTTGCGTCCTTAGGTCTCACCATACCATGCCCAACGATATGTCCCAGGTAAGTCACCGAGGCCCGGCCAAAAGCAGATTTAGCCAGGTTTATGGTGAATCCAGTCTCTTGCAGTCGTGCAAACAGTATCTCCAAACGCACCAGATGTTCGTCCCAGCTGTCCGACACCACCACCAGGTCATCCAGGTAGGCGAACGTCCCACCTAGGTCTTGAATTAGGAAGTTGATGGCCCTCTGGAATGTGGCCGGAGCATTAGAAAAGCCAAACGCCATAACCAAATATTGAAAAAGACCAAATGGAGTTATAAATGCCGAGATTATTTTTGCCCTATCCGTGAGTCCCACTTGATAATATCCTTTCAATTGGTCCACGGTACTGATAAATTTGGCACAGCCTATGCTGTCTATTATATCTTCAATCATTGGTAAAGGGTAGGAGTCTGAGACAGTGACCTGGTTCACTTTACGATAATCGGTACACAAACGAAAGGTGCCATCGGGTTTTGGGATGAGAAGGCAAGGTGAAGCCCAGGGGGAGGTACTAGGCTCAGCTAAGTTATGTTTTAACAGAAAATCTACCTTTTTCATAATCTCTTTTTTTTGTGGATTTAGTCGATATGCTGATTGCCTAATGGGTTGTACATCATCTGAGATTAGCTTAATATCATGTTTAAGCATATTGCAAAACCCTGGGAGGTCTGACGTGACTTTAGGAAATGTTGATAATAACTTAGCGAGATCTTTGCTTGAGATGGATTCAAAACAGAAAAATACTCATCCAAGTTGTTGAGTATGTGACTGTTAGCAGGGTTTTCTTTAGGTAGAGGGAAGTCTAAATTCTCCAATAGGTCCATGTCATCTGTCTCCGGCTCCGGCCCTGACAAAACCGTATGCAATACAGGTAAGCTTATAGCCTCTGGGATGTCTTCCTCTGACTGCCTGGAATGGTAAAGTTTAATGAGATTAATGTGAACAAGTTGTGAATCTTTTCTGCGATCAGGAGTATGGACTATATAGTTGAGAGGAGATAGTTTATTAGCATCGATTTGAAAGTTTTGATGGAACCGTTCCAAGCAACCTTGGGACGGTGGGTGGTAAGCCGAAGATGTACAATGGTCCACACTGAGGTCTTTCATCACCTGTTTGAACAAAGATGGATCAGATTGTTGAACTGTAATGAGCTCATCCTCACTAATGGTCTTATTGTACAGATCTTCTGTGGGTAGGAAGATATTGGAGGTGGTTTCAGATGAAGAGGGCCCATTTCGCACACTCTGTGACCGGGTGACAGCACAAGATGAGGAATAGTTTCTTTAAGGTCAGTGGTGGAGTTGACAGGTAAGGGAGAGTCGATTGTCTTTATGTTAGGAACCACTAGATCTCCTACCAAGTCATTACCCAATAATAAATGAATGCCGCACACAGGCATTGGGTCTTTCCTTATGGCTATTTGCACTTCCCCAGTAATCAAGGGACATTGGAGGTGCACTTTAGCTAAAGGATAGGAAGAATGGGATGAGAGATCTGAAATTAGAACACTCATTAGTAAATGCGGTAGATATATCAGGAATGACGTTAAACAGGAGGATAGATTGTGCTGCGCCCGTATCACGTAGTATACGAATAGGGAAAGAACGAGACCAATCTATGATTGAAATTTTTCCCTCATAGGTGAATGAAGAGAAGAGATCCTGATGGGGCCTTTCCACATTGGTATTTGCTATTGGTTTGGATTTGGGATCCAGGGAACTACTTTTAGCAATTCGACACTTTGGGTGTTTACAAGTCTGGATCGTATGGCCTGGTCTTTTACAGTAAGAACAAGTAAGCTTGGTTGCATCAGGGGGGGGTGGGTAGGTGTGGGACCTTTCAACCTACCACTCACGTCCCCAAGGTTATCATCAGAGGAGGACCTTGTATGTATATTATGTATGCTGGATTATATATCATGTATATTATGTATGTGCTCCATTTATGTATTATTTATTCAGCCTAGCTAGCAGCGTGTGGCAATGTTAATACCATATCCCACATGCTTAATTAATGTGCCTGGCGACGTATGGAAGCTGCTAATGTATCACTTGCCATACGTCGTCTATGGCAGTTGATCAAGGAGTCTAGCCGGGGAGAGTGCTGCTCCCCTTTGTGTACATACTCTTATCCAGTAAACCGAACCTACAAAACTATACAGGTGTTTGTGTTCTCTCCTGTATATAGAACTTATTATTCAGAACCTAACATGGCGCAGTGATCCGATCTTACTGGATAATTACGAGTGATAGTGCAAAGTTTGTGGAAAGCCGGCTACGGACTCTCGCTTGGGTCAACTCCGGCGCGTCACCTCTCCTCGAAGAATTTAGCAACTTTGAGCAGTGTCAGTGATTTTCTGTGAAGTGTTTAGTGCATTGTGTGTTCGTGCCATTCATGTGTGACCTTGTTCTAAAGGATTCCCAAGGTATACGGCACGTTCTGGGCATTTGTAAGGAGTAGAGTTCAGTGCACCCGTCTCTGACCGCGTTCTGAGGGTAACTGGACTGACTGGGATTCGCCGTGCCTCTCCCTCCACCCCCTCACAGCGCCGCCTCCACCCCCCCCTCACAGCTGGGGCGAGACGCTCTACCCACCCGGGACACACACTCACACACATACATGTACTAACACTCGCTGACCGCGCGGCTTCCTTATATATATTTTATATATATAATCTACTTATCTGTGTATTTAATTAATTTTTTGTCTGAAATCTTGTTGATACGACGGGCTGACCAGTCAACACTGATTTAAGACATAGTACACAGATGAAGTAGCTATGTCTCACGCCTTACGTAGCCGTGGACCCAGCGCCTGGATGAGTCAGGCGGGTGATAGCCCCGCTGAGATGGATGACCAGGCCGGCCACGACGCTCCAGCCCCCACATCGCGCAGTCCCTCACCTCAATATTCAGCGTTGTCTCCAGAGATAATTGCTTTACTGAAGTTTATGAGAGATGAGAAACGCGAGGATGAAGCTCACAGACGTTTGGCGGATGAGCACAGAAGGCAAGCAGAGGCAGAACGAGACCACCAACGGAGATTGGAAGACAGTGAACGGTTTGAAGCCTTGATATCTCGCCTCACTGTTAACCAAGCCCCTGGCTCTAACACTGCCTCGGTACTGACTGGTTCAGATACCTCATCCATGCTTCCTTCACGCCCCCCAGCCCCACCTAAAGCAGCAGCTCAAACGCCGCCCATCTTGAAGCCTGATGAGACTTTCCAGACTTTTCGTGAATGGCGGCGACGGTGGACTGATTATTCTACAATGGTGGATCTCCAGAGTTTGTCACAGCCTAAACAACTCATCCAGCTGCATATGTGCCTGTCCTTGGAAATTCAGCGTGTCTTGGAACATACGTTGCAGGTACCCCCAACCTCTTCGCTGTCTGTAGAGGAGGTACTGGACGTTCTACAACGGCACATCAAAGGACAGCAGAATGAAGCTCTGCGCAGGAGGGAATTGTTTAGCTGCAGACAGATGGAGGGTGAGTCTTTTGATGCCTTTTACGTACGACTCAAGAGCGCCTCGGAAGAGGTAGATATATGTCCAGGCCACCACCAGCAGTGCGAGGAGACCCAGTTGAAGCAGGTGATCCTGATGGGTGTTAAGGACGAGGAACTTGTCCAACGCCTCACCTCCCTCGACCCTTCCTCTTCTCTTAAGGATGTGTTGACGATATGTCGCTCCTATGAGGCTGCCAGGTGTGCCACCTCTGCCATCCGTGCTCCCCCTACAGCTGTAAGCGCTGTGTCCCGGTACAAGAAGGACAAGAAGTCTGTTCCTACGCCTTCGCCCACCACGTCCACGCCCGGTTTATTTTGCAACAACTGTGGTAAGCAGCACGGAACACAGGTGTGTCCAGCTGCTCAGTCTACCTGCAACAGTTGTGACCGTAAGGGCCACTGGTCACTCACAGTACGGTGCCCAGCCAAACGCGTCCAGTGCAATGTGTGTGGTCGTCTGGGCCACTATGACAAGTGTTGCCCTTCCAACATACCCAAGGGACCGCGTCGGCGGAAGCTTCAGCCCCCTTCCACCAGAGAGGGCCGCCCACAGTCTTCCAATCAGAGGCACGACGACTCCTGACAACGCTCGAGCCACATTAGGAATGTGTGCTCCCCCCCGCGTCCCAGGACCAAAGCCCCCCAGTACATCAGCGTCATCGTGACCTACGGCGGTGTGTCATCCCGTCTTCAGATGTTGCCCGACACCGGCGCTGATGCTACAGTCATCGGTCCCCAGCATTTGCAATGCTTGGGGCTCTCTCCAAGTGATCTAGGACCGCCCCCCAAGGATCTCCGCTTTATGGCAGATGGTTCACAGATGACCCCGGCCCTAGGTTCACTCTATGCACACGTCACCTTTGGCAACAGGTCGTGTCAAGCCTGGATTGATGTGCATAATGGCGTCCCGACTCCTTTGCTGTCCTACAGACATTGCCAAGAGTTGGCCATCATCTCCCAGGACTTCCCAACACCGATTCTCGAGGTAAAACACGCCAACAGGGTGCACGAAGGGAGCAGCAACTACCCTGCTGCCGCCCTACCCCTACCTCTGGCCAGTGACACCTCTCCTTCGGTAGTTGTCCCTGCTGCTTCAAGTCTCCACGCCTTGGCTCGCCTCCACGACAGTCACTGTGGAGCCGAGGCCACCAAACGGCGTGCAAGACAGACTGTGTTCCGGTCTGGCATCGACCCCGACATCTCCAATGCTGTCCAGGTGTGTAAGCCCCGCCACGTATTACAACCCAGCCAGCAGCAGGAACCCTTTATGAGTGACGACAACCCCACCCGCCCCTTTGAGTCTGTGTCGGCCAACTTTTTCTGTGTGTCAGGAAAGTCCTTCCTCGTTATCGTCGACCGTCTCTCTGGTTGGCCGGTTGTCATCAAGTGCGGTAATGACACGACGTCTGCCGCCACCATCAGCAAGTTCCGCCACTACTTCCGTGACGTGGGTGTTCCTGTACGCCTGCGAACCGACGGAGGGCCTCAGTTCACAAGCCGGGACTTTGCTGCGTTCCTCGACCGATGGGGAGTCCGGCATGTGTTGTCATCGCCCCATTACCCGCAGTCCAACGGCCACGCTGAGGCTGCTGTCAAATCCCTGAAGCACCTCATCCTTAAGGTAGCCCCTTCTGGGAACATTGACTGCGAGGCCTTCGACAGGGGTCTTCTTGAACTCCGCAACACACCTAACTACACCGGACGCTCCCCTGCCCAGGTTTTGTATGGACGCCCCCTTCGTTCTTGTGTCCCTGCTCACCCTCAATCCTTCTCCAAGGAGTGGCAGGCCAAGACAGAGGATTGTGATCGCCGAGCCGCCGAACGTGTTCAGGACGTCGTCGCCCGCTACAATGACCACGCCCGTTCTCTCCCCAGGTTGAGTGTCGGCACCCAAGTCCGTGTTCAGGACCCGACCTCCCTACGTTGGGACAAAGTAGGCGTAGTCATGGGTCTCGGCAGGTCACGGGACTACCAGGTGCGGTTACCCAGTGGTCGTGTGTGGTGGAGGAACCGCCGTTTTCTCCGACCCGTAACAATGCCTTCTGCTGGCCCCGCCACCAGTGTTGAGTCCCATACCCTTCCCAGTGATGAAGTCCCTCGACGCTCAGAACGGATCCAAAAGAAAAGGTCCGCTCAAGACTTTGCTATGAGCGTATAGGGGGGAGGGAGGTGTATGTATATTATGTATGCTGGATTATATATCGTGTATGTATATTATGTATGTGCTCCATTTATGTATTATTTATTCAGCCTAGCTAGCAGCGTGTGGCAATGTTATTACCATATCCCACATGCTTAATTAATGTGCCTGGCGACGTATGGAAGCTGCTAATGTATCACTTGCCATACGTCGTCTATGGCAGTTGATCAAGGAGTCTAGCCGGGGAGAGTGCTGCTCCCCTTTGTGTACATACTCTTATCCAGTAAACCGAACCTACAAAACTATACAGGTGTTTGTGTTCTCTCCTGTATATAGAACTTATTATTCAGAACCTAACAGACCTAACATGTCGGAAAGCACCACGTTCCCTACGGCACAGTGACTCCACCAGCAAGGCATACGCATCAGCCAGCTCAGCAGCACGCCCTAAATTAACCTCTCCACGCTCCTCCACATGCTTCAAGATGTGAAATGGTATCTTGCTTTTCCACTCCTCCAGGACTACTAAGTTTAACAAATCCTGAGGTGGCTATTGTTAAGAAAACATAGATAAATTAATTAATGATCAAAATATAAGACAAGTGGATTACCCTAGAAAATATCACTGCAGTGGATAACCAGAAAGTCCCGGAAACCAACCAAGTTATACCTAGGGAAATTACACTTATGATTATTGTTCTTCCGAGAAGATCCTTAGATAAGGACAAGAGACTTGAAAGGGGAAGGGCGTATTACGGCATTAATATAAAGATCCGGATTAACAACCCTGAGATACTTGAAAGAGGAAGGGCGTATTACGGCATTTTATATAAAGGTCCGGATTAACAACCACAAGAAACTTTAAAGAGGAAGGGCGTATTACGGCATAATATAAAGATCCGGATTAACAACCCTGAGATACTTGAAAGAGGAAGGGCGTATTACGGCATTAATATAAAGATCCGGATTAACAACCCTGAGATACTTGAAAGAGGAAGGGCGTATTACGGCATTTTATATAAAGACCCGGATTAACAACCCCGAGATACTTGAAAGAGGAAGGGCGTATTACGGCATTAATATAAAGATCCGGATTAACAACCCTGAGATACTTGAAAGAGGAAGGGCGTATTACGGCATTAATATAAAGATCCGGATTAACACCCTGAGATACTTGAAAGAGGAAGGGCGTATTACGGCATTTATATAAAGATCCGGATTAACAACCCTGGAGTTTGGTATGATTGACCCTGAATGATATAATGAGAAGAACAATAATGGAGGCTTTATAATTATGGGGTCCTGGTAGAGCGGGGCATCCCAAGATATCACTTCACCCTAAACTAGGGGCTATGGAACAGCCTACTCTGGAGTGAGGGTACGGCATTAAACAGATCCGGATTCTTCCCTACACTCGATAAGACTTACCACACGACTGCCACGTGTAATAACAGGTAAGCCTTATGACACTTGGAACCTAATATCCTACGTCTGTCACTCTTACTGTACGGCAATACCAATATATGCACACATATGAAGGAAACTTTAAACCACCGAAAAGCAATTGTGAACAGAAGTGACTGGGAGGAATAATTAACACGGAGTAACAAGGGGGGAAGGAATATGGTACTTAAGGTCGGATCCTGTCACGGTCGCCATTTGTTACGAGTTGGGGATTTAGAATATAGTTATACGTCTACCCAGATCCCAACAGGTAACAACAAAAAAAAAAACAAAGACAATCGGACTATAAAAGGGTAGACAAAGGATGAGAGATTTTGTTGTGTATAATAAAGTACCATAAATTCCTTAACAAAATATTCAGCTTATAAGCTACCCTTAACCAAACTTAACCTAAACATGAACAGTATATACATATTAATACAACATACGATAATTTGAAGCAAGTGGACGTGGGGGAGGCAATACAAGATTACAAATACTTAAGTGAGGAGCTGAGATGGCTGACGAGTAAGGCTGAGTATTGTAGAAGACGGCAGGTAGTCACTGTGCCGTAGGTTTCCAGGATAGGTGATCCTGTGGTCACTTCCCAGAGCCAAGTCCTTTCTCCTCGAATTGGAGCTGACAAAGAAGACTTTGAGGAAGTGACGCAACAACCAGGATATGGAGAAGGGAAACCCCGGAGTGTTAACTAAGACGAGTCATACTCGTGTCTCGTCCCTAGATGGCGTTGCTCGTGGTGCTGGATAGGTAGATCAAGACAATAGATGGCGTGGTTCGTAGTGCTGGGTGGAGGGGGTCGTAACGGCACTCACACGATGGAACATTTCACAACTAGTGCCATGGCCCAAACATGTATTCCCTGTCTGTAAGTAATACTGAGTTAACAACGGAAAAAAAAATTTGGCAGACTGCTACACATCAAAATTCTTCCAATATTAACGAACCGTATTCACACTCAAAACTCAAATTATTGTTGCAGGTATCATTTACTTTAAACAAGACTTTTTTCTAACCTAACTCCAAGGTATTTCTTTGAACTTATTTCACTTTCTCTGCAAACCACCACAAAAAGCTGTACCTCGGAAAAATATGGAGCAAAATCATTAGCAATCTGAAATACTCATTAGTTACAGTGGAATGGTTATTAAATACCCGTACAGAGAAATGGTTATCACTCAGTTAAAACTACAGTATCACAGTCATTCCTCCCAACTCGATACTATGTTCATTACATCACCATAGCTGCCACCATTTATGAGGGCTGGTACTGCCACCATTTATGAGGGCTTGAACTGTCACCATTTATAAGGGCCTCTGTGTGCCAGTAACAATTCCTTTTACTCTTATACTTATCATTGGTAGCGTGACGATAGGAGGCTCGTGGGTAGGTGTAATGATAGTATCGAGCAATAGGGAAGAAATAACGGTAAATACTGTAGGTAATTAATAGACACAATTATACAAATACAAAGTTTATTTAACATGAATATGATATTAAAAGAAAGAAATTATTTGTACTAACAGACGAAATCTAGTACTAGGCCCTCAGGCTCAACATACTCACACCATTACTGGGTGGACATAATAACACTTCCAACCCTACTGGGTGGACATACTCAACACACAACTATTACAGTCACTTAGCACCATAAATACTAGGGCAACTGCCACTACAACACTGAGTCGTCAGGTGTGATACTCAAGCAACAGCCATGGGGTCCAGCCACCATGGAGTACTTTCCAACGAACATTGGAGATCCCAGTGGATTAATTTCACCACACAAATAGCCCTACTGAGTTGGACACTCATCCACCAATGATGGGGGCTGGTAGTGGTGTGTGGCTTGGTGATCCGGCGTCACCTCGTGGGCCGAGCGTTAGGGCTAGACGAGCCAGCTATGGGGGCTATAGGTAGTCTGAAGTGTCTGACGGCCGGGTCTCACGAAGGTAAAAGATCCTACTGGACCTCGGACATCTCCCCAGACATTGTGGATGCAACATCCACCCTACAGACACGGCCTAGGCTGCGTTAGGGACCTGTATGGATGAAGGGACGGGCACTTACTAACCGGTGACAACAACATCACGTTTCAGGGGACGTTAAAGACGTAAATATGACTTTACTCAGAGCATATCACCTACGTTACTGTAACACTTGCACAATCAACTATTAATTGGGTCAAATCACTTAAAGAAGGGCAAATTACAACACAGCGTGGATTGGCCTACCTGTATGGATGAAGGGACGGGCACTTACTAACGGTTGAGATGCCCGCGGCGCCCTCACTCAAAACAGGCCAGGGAGTCCAGCTACTCCTATTCCGATGAATTAATTTACGGTACACTCTGACGTTGAAACTGAGACTATGGACTCATTTTCATTCTCTACTATTACCTTCACTAACAATGCTCTGACTCAGCTATCGAAAGCAAAATTAAATTGATTACAAAGAGTTGGGTGGCAACAGGTCCCAGTATACAGCGTCTGCTCCCAGAGACAAAGGCTGCTCATCGGTGACGTCAACAAGGGACAGAGAAAACGGAGTACGTTTCCACTGGGGGACTCAAGAGGTTTTGTGGACGTTTGAGCATAATATGAATCCTTAAGGTTTTCAGGTTAGCTCTTATCATGACCATTACACCAGCACCAAGCTGCATTGTACATCCAATACAACATGTATACAGAGGGCATATCGTGAGTTTCCTTTCTCCATTCCATCCTGAGTGTGAACCAAACATACTGAACCCCACAAATGGTGACTCCCGGAGATTCGCACTCACACAGGATGGAGGAGAAACTGATCACGCTCCCAGTCTTCAAGCAACATGGAAGACTGGCTTATCCACCCAGAAGCAGCTCTCATCGGCTCTACAGCTACTGTCTCTACACCGCAGGTCAGACACCCTAGAGCAGCTCTGCTACTCTAAGCAGACAGTCGCTCCTCTTCCGACCCCAGCACACCCGTCCTGCCTCAGACGCCGACCCCGGCCCAGCAGTAACCCCTGCCGCCCCTGATGCGGCCTCTGTTCCTGAGTGCAGACCCACGCACCCCTCTTTTCTCCCTCAGGTACTCCCTGCTAATGTCCTGCACCCTGCTGCTGTCGTGGACCTAGCTGCTGTTGTAACGACCACGGTCGTTGACGTCAGTTAACGCCAAAATCAAATGATTCATATTACGCTCAATAGCCCACAAAACATGTACCTCTGCTTTTATTTTGAGTCCTCCATCTGAGGAGTCCATTTTCTCGTCACTTCAAGACGCCTTAGTCCTCCGTTATCCCATTTTCCTTGACTTACTGAAACCAACCTCTCTATATAATGAATTTGAATGTGAGAGAGAACACCCTGGCTTAGAGTCAGCTTAGATATGTCTGCTTACAGTTGAAACATTCAAGATCCATTGTGAGTGGTGTTGAACGCTTCAACTGTCCTTATTGTTAATAAGACGTGTCAAGTAAGTGAGTGTTGAGTCTGCCAGGACCAATGATACCCATCGGCTTCGTTCCCTAAGAATATCCATGAGTTTCTAATCGCGCCTGAAGTTAGATCATTTTGTCGCCCCGACATCAGAGAATCTGATGTTTATAGTTTAATTAGTGTCAGTTATCTATTTAAGAAAGTCATTAATTTCCTGAACTCTTCTGTCAACTGGTATAATCTCCAAGATCTAACGTCTCTCTGTGAATAGCTCTTTGTTCGCGTCCAGGCCTGAGCTTGCAGAATTGATGTTATCAACGTGTATATTCCACCTTTTCCTGGCAAGCTCAACCTCTGATTAGATTATATGAATAGACATAGGAAATTACCCTGATCCGGAACACCGGAGTTCATAATTAAGTATACGGTGATCCAAAAATGGTAGAGAAGGTATGTTGTTGGTAAGATCGACCTTTCTGGCATGAATATGGAGGCCCAAGCTGCCCAGCGGGTGCACGTATATACCTCTACACGAGGGAGAATCACGCATTCGTGACTCTTCTTCCACGTCTACAGGTATGTTCACGTGTGTTCCACGCCGCCATATTAAGTCAGTTTAACTTAGTCAATTTTGTGAATATCAGTGTTCATGTTTTAACATAGTGACTTCTGTGCCAATTAAGTAGAGTAACGTAGAGATTTAGATATCGGCTGGACCGTTGCCAGACGTATGTTTTGTATAGTTGAAGTTAATTATTGACGCATTCGTGACTCTTCCTCAACGTATCTCCAGGCCAGTGTGTTGAGCTGAATACTCATCGGCTACCGTGGGTCGGTAGCCGAGTTGGACGATGCCGTTAATTCGACAGGATTAAACTGGGAAATCCTTTTCCTGCAACTTAGGCCGCAGCTCCCTTGGCGTGTGTCGGTCTACAACCGACCCCCTGACAGCGATCTTCATTTGTTATGGAGACACTGGGGATATATACCCTGAGGCACTCCTCACAGTTACCCGGGCCAGGCGCTCCGAGCTAGCGAACTAGCCTGTAAACAACTCTGGCCCACTGACTCCGTCATATGATCATGGTCTACCTACTGTTCTTGGTTATATGTATGGAGCCGTATTAATATCCATGCTTAGGGATGACTAGCAGAAATATAGTCATCCCAGGTTAAGTATTGAACCCCTGAATGAGAGTTCAAGGTACCAGGTGGTTCCTTGTGAAGTGATAAGAATTATGGTATGTTACTAATTGTGGAATTGCCCAGTGTGTTATGTATTCATCTGTAGTACCCATGAAATAATAACCTGAGAGTATGAGGTTCTAACCACGAATTGAGAAGGTAATTTGTTCCTTGTTAAAGTAAGACCTGCGGGTCCAGGGTTATTGACAGTGTAAGCATTTCTAAATCTTACTTGTCACAGAAATACTACAACAGTGTCCAATAAAGTAATAAGTATTGGGAGGTATTTAATGAGGTAATAAGTTCTTGAAGTGTTTAATGACTTAATAAGCTATTTTCGGTTCTGTTTAGCCTGAGTGAATCTAAGATGCATCTTCTCCATTCACTGTGTTAATAAACATTGAATTAGTAATCTGAGTATCACCACTCTACTCCTTCTAAACATTGGTTCCCAGAAAATAATACTTACTCACGTGCCTAGACATCTACCACACTACCCAACAACTTTCCATGAGTTATGTTATATAATGAAAAGTCTGGGTGGTGGCAGCTACCCTTTGTAAGTATAAAAAGAGTTGTACTAAGAAAAACATGGTTCCCCAGACTAACCCATGTATAAGAAAAACATAAAACAAAGTATACTTCAGAAAGGTAAGAACATTGAAACTGAGAATACAATCTAAATGAAAGGAAATGAAAAGGAAGAACATTGACTTGGAAAACAGTAGAGAAGCATAAGAGTTACTTATATAAGAATATAAGGTATATAGAGATAAAGAACATATAAGAATATAAGTAAGAATATATAAGAATAAATATATATGTAAAGAGTTGAAGATGGATAAGTATATAAAACAGAGTACTCATTGGAAAGAGTACTACACAGAGCATATAAGTATGGATAAATAGACTACTAACAGAAAAGAATAGCTGGATGGTAAATTATTGAAAAGAGAAAACTCGGCCCGTTACACTGTCAGGAGGCCTCATCCGCTTCTGCTGACGCAACCCCTGCTCCTGACCCAGGCCCACACACCCCAGCAGGCGCATCTGACGACTCTGTACCTGCCGTGAGGGAAGCACAACATTCATCGCCTCCACACACCCTTATTCTCCCTCTCTACTCCCACAGATATTGTGTATCTAGACAGTTGTCCCCAGCGACCGGCTCATCCACGCCATCGCCGTTGTCTCACATGAGGCATGCACCGCCCGTTCTGCCTCACATGTGCTATGCAACCCTGCAGACAACAAGTCTCCTACACCGCCTGGAGGGAAGGGAGAGTATTGTAGTGGAATTCTCCCCTACAAACGCTGTTTGTCGCTGCCTAGCCGACCCCACCAATTCCCCAGTGTATGCCTCGTGGTCTAGGTCAACCAGCGCCGCCATACATCATGGAGCGGGGGTCAACTGCTAAGCCACGCCTACCCCTGCTATTTAAGACCTGACCTCGTGGTGATCGCTCTTTCTACCTACAGCCGCAGCCAGCAACACCTCCTCCTCCGCCGCTGCCTGGCGGCCTTCCCTCGCTCCTCCGCCTGCCTGGCGGTCCTCTCTCCCGCTGGCGAGCATGGCGACCCACAAGCTGTCCTTCTCTGAGCGTCCTCACCAACCAGCTCTCTCTACATCACGCTTGTAACCATGCTGCCTTCCCAGCACCAAGCTGCATTGTACATCCAATACAACATGTATACAGAGGGCACATCGTGGTTTCCTTTCTCCATTCCATCCTGAGTGTGAACCAAACATACTGAACCCCACAGACTGTTGATTTTGTATGGTCCAATGAGTGTCAAGAAGCATTTGAGAAGTTAAAGCAAGCACTAGCTTCATACCCAGTTCTTGTCAAGGCAGATATTTATAAACCGTTTGAACTGCACAGTGATGCCAGCAATTTCTGTGTAGGCGCTTCCCTTAATCAGGTACAAGAAGATGGCTCTTTGCCACCAGTGGGTTATTTTTCTAAAAAGTTAAAGCCGGCAGAAACTCGTTATTCCACCACCACCGATAAAGAAGCGTTAGGCATTGTGCTAGCGTGCAGGTTCTTCCATCATTTTCTTTGGGTTACGCAGTTTACAATAAAGACAGATCACCAACCTCTAACATCCGTCTGTAGAAAGAAAACCAAAAGTCAGCGAATGAACCGGTGGGTCTTAGAAATGAGAGATTACGTCCATGATATTGAATACAAACCCGGTAGAGCTAATGTAGTAGCCGATGCATTAAGTCGACCAGTCAGAACCTTGAGAAAAGTCATGCACGACCATGTAGCTGCTCAATTTCCCACACTAGAAGGTTTCACACAGGCAGAATTTAGTAAGGAACAACAAAAAGAACCAAGATGGCAAGAGTTAAAAAAGTATTTAGCAGGAGGTAAGCTTCCGCAACATAAGTACCCAAAGGCCACCGTTGATAGTTTTGAAGTAATAAATGGAGTATTGTATCTAGTAAAATAACAACTTGATAAAGCATTGCAGTATTGTCTAGTAATCCCTCAACATTTACGTAAAGCTGCATTAGAGTTGGCGCATGACAATGCCACATCAGGTCATTTAGGACGATGGAAGACCATCACCCGAGTAGCAAATTTGTTTTATTGGCCTAACTACTGTAAAGATTGTGTTGATTATGTAGCATCATGCGAGATGTGTTAAAGGTTCAAGGGAACTAAGGGACTTATGCAACGTTGGCAAGAATTACCACTAGTAACCAAACCACTAGAACGAGTTTCGGTAGATTTGACTGACATGCATTCAGGGATCAGTGATTACCGATATGTGTTAACGATTATAGATCAGCCGTGACCTCCTCTGGGCACCCTCACCAACCAGCTCTCTCTACTCAACGCTTGTAATCATGCTGCCTACCCAGCACCAAGATGCATTGTACATCCAATACAATATGTATAAAGAGAGCAAATTGTGAGTTTCCTTTCTCCAACCCATCCTGAGTGTGAACTAATATCTCATAATCCTACAATGTTATGATATTCGTGTCCCTCACTCTAAGCCACGACCCATCCTGTACAGAGAGAGAGGTACCTGTAGGCCAAGCTGGTCGTGTCAACGTCCCCATGCAATGACCACGGTCGTACACATCAATTAATGTAAAATCAGACGATTCATATTACGCTCAATAGCCCACAAAACATGTAGCGAAGCTTTCTTTATTTGAGTCCCAGTCTGAGGAGTCCGTTTTCTCATCGCCTCAGGACGCCTGAGTCCCGGTCCAACTAATTACCCAAATGTACCCAAATGTAGCCAAATATAGCCGGAATGAAGTCAAATAATGGTCCTAGATGAATAAATCGGACTGCCAATCACTTCTCGACTAGTATTTGGTGTCAGAAAGTCACAAAAAATTGGAAAACTTACTTTAATCTGAGTTAATAGATCGCGTGCATGTACCGACGGAGCGAGGAATTACCCAAATGTAGCCGCAATGAAGTCAAATGATGGTCGTACAAGCGTAATTCGGGCTGTGAATCACTTCTTGATTATTATTTGATGTCATAAAGTAAAAAAAAATTGGTAAACTTAATTCAATCTGAGTTGTGTTGTGTTAGGTTAGATTAGATTAGGTTAGGTTAGATTAGATTAGATTAGGTTAGGTTAGGTACATGCACTTGATCTATTAACTCAGATTAAATTAAGTTTACCAATTTTTTGTGACTTTGTGACACCAAATACTAGTCGAGAAGTGATTGACAGTCTGATTTATTCATCTAGGACCATTATTTGACTTCATTGCGACTACATTTGGGTACACTTGGGTAATTCCTCGCTCCGTCGGTACATGCATGCGATCTATTAACTCAGATTAAAGTAAGTTTTCCAATTTTTTGTGACTTTCTGACACCAAATACTAATCGAGAAGTGATTGGCAGTCCGATTTATTCATCTAGGACCATTATTTGACTTCATTCCGGCTATATTTGGGTACATTTGGGTAATTAGTCGGACCCCCTGAGTCCTCCTTTTTCCCTCAATCTTAGAGTGCACTCGAGACTTCATTATTCCTTAGTAATGATAGAATTTGAAATTGCAACTGTGGTTGTAATTGTTGAGGCAACTTTAGATATGTCTGATTACAGTTGGAACATTCAAGATCCATTGTGACTGATGTTGAAAGCTTCAACTGTCTTTATGGGTCCGACTAATTACCCAAATGTACACAAATATAGCCGGAATGAAGTCAAATCATGGTCGTACAATCGTAATTCGGGCTGTGAATCACTTCTCGATTATTATTTGGTGTCATAAAGTCAAAAAAAATTGGTAAACTTAATTTAATCTGAGTTGTGTTGTGTTAGGTTAGGTTAGATGAGATTAGATTAGGTTAGGTTAGGTACATGCACTTGATCTATTTACTCAGATTAAATTAAGTTTACCAATTTTTTTTTGACTTCGTGACACCAAATACTAGTCGTGGTTAGGTTAGGTTAGGTACATGCACTCGATCTATTAACTCAGATTAAATTAAGTTTACCAATTTTTTGTGACTTTGTGACACCAAATACTAGTCAAGAAGTGATTGGCAGTACGATTTATTCATCTAGTATGAGGGCTGGTACTGCCCACCATTTACAAGGGCCTCTGTGGGCCAGTAACAATTCCTTTTACTCTTATACTTATCATCATTGGTAGCGTGACGATAGGAGGCTCGTGGGTAGGTGTAATGATAGTATCGAGCAATAGGGAAGAAATAACGGTAAATACTGTAGGTAATTAATAGACACACTTATACAAATACAAAGTTTATTTAAACATGAATATGAAATTAAAAGAAAGGATTGATTTGTACTAACAGACGAACTCTAGTACTAGGCCCTCAGGCTCAACATACTCACACCATACTGGGTGGACATAATAACACTTCCACCCCTACTGGGTAGACATACTCAACTCACAACTATTATAATCACTTAGCACCAAAAATACTAGGGCAACTGCCACTACAATACTCAGTCGTCAGGTGTGATACTCAAGCAACAGCCATGGGGTCCAGCCACCATGGAGTACTTTCCAACGACTCTGGAGATCCCAGTGGAGTAATTCCACCACACAAATAACCCTACTGAGTTGGACACTCATCCACCAATGATGGGGGCTGGTAGTGGTGGGTGGCTTGGTGATCCGGCGTCACCTCGTGGGCCGAGCGTTAGGGACAGACGAGCCAGCTATGGGGGCTATAGGTAGTCTGGAGTGTCTGACGGCCGGGTCTCACGAAGGTAAAAGATCCTACTGGACCTCGGACATCTTCCGAGACATTGTGGATGCAACATCCACCCTACAGACACGGCCTAGGCTGCGTTACGGACCTGTATGGATGAAGGGATGGGCACTTACTAACGGTGACAACAACATCACGTTTCAGGGGACGTTAAAGACGTAAATATGACTTTACTCAGAGCATATCAACTACGTTACTGTAACACTTGCACAAGCAACTATTAATTGGGTCAAATCACTCAAAGCAGGGCAAATTACAACACAGAGTGGAATAGCAGCATACCTGTATGGATGAAGGGATGGGCACTTACTAACGGTTGAAATGCCCGCTGCGCCCTCACTCAAAACAGGCCAGGGAGCCCAGCTACACCTATTATGGTGAATTAATTTACTGTACACTCTGACGTTGAAACTGAGACTATGGACTCCTTTTCATTCTCTACTATTATCTCAACTAACAATGCTCTGACTCAGCTATCGAAAGCACAATTAAATTGATTACAAAGTGTTGGATGGCAACAGGTCCCCGCATACAGCGTCTGCTCGCAGAGACAAAGGCGGCTTATCGGTGACGTCACCAAGGAACCGAGAAAACGGAGTACGTTTCCACTGGGGGACTCAAGAGGTTTTGTGGACGTTTGAGCGTAATATGAATCCTTAAGGTTTTCAGGTTAGCTCTTATCATGACCATTACAAAGCTTCCTCCTTCCTCAAGATTTATATTATGCGGTAACGTTCAGAAAACACGTAAGTAGTGACACACATTAAATCATTAATATAAAGTATGAATGCTCACACAAAACATTGCACAAATCATCAATAAAAATAGAAAAATAATTCCCTACCGGTGGTCAGGATTAGGTACAAGAAATGGAAATCTGTTAACATACTACTAGAATGTGACACCTTCATAAAAAATATATATTGGGATACATATTACAAAATAGCACCAAAAATAATAGCACATGGGGTTAGGTACATCATGTCATAAAAATACTGAATGGTGGTAAATACATCCTATCATATCATTATAATAAATGGTGTTACGTACATCATATCATATAATATAATAATAAATGGTGTTACATACATCATATCATATAATAATAAATGGGGTTACATGCATCATAGAATAATAATGATTTCAGTTAGATACCTCATATCATATAATAATAAATGGGGTTACATGTTACAAAATATATCCTCACATCGGTAGATAAAGTGTACACTCAAAATTTCTTTACAGAACTCAAATTTCAATGTTCATAGATCATGAAAGTTTCTTTTACGGGATTTGTCAAATGCATACAGGACACACTGAGATTTAACATAGATTTCTCAAGCTAGGGCATAGACGCACGGACCCCATCAAGTCAAATGGAATGATTTGTTGCCCTTAATCTAAAGAGTTGTGTCGCATTCGCGAGAGGCAGCACCATTCCAGGGACTCCGAACGAGCGGGTATTCCCAAGAATTCAATGCTAACGAAACGGTCCTCATGAGAACACTACCAAACCAAAAACTGTCTGTACTTATGGCATTTGCCATGTAGAAGTAATAGCACCATATTTCTATGCCCGACAACTCCCTGAAAGTCACGAACTCTACACCTATATACCAACAACACCCAGCCTACGTAGGACTTACCAACCGGAACTTGAGAATTCACCACTGGTATCTTTATTCACACTAGTAACAGATACCCTTCAGATGATTGCAAAACTGCCAATACATCTTCCAATCTCTGTCTTTACTGCAAATTGACCCTTCCTCTGCAAACTACTTTTAATAAAAAAAAATCATCAATTCTTTACCTCTCCCTTTACCACAAGTTACTTATAACTGATTGTGCACTTCACTACCCATCACCAACCAAGGAGGTTCACTTACAAAGCCCACTGTTTCTTAAAGATCCAGTCTAACCACTGGTTTTCTCCTCCTTTACCCATGGCTTTAGCGAGTTTAGCCAGAAGAGCTTGCATTTCTGTTGCTGAATCAACAGCAGCTTTGGCCGTCATGGTCCCCTTATTTGCGTTAGCATCTGCCATTGTGTTACAACAAATCACTACTATAACCCACTTTAAATACAATAACGTGCACAGTGCTCACTCAAGACCCAAGGACTGGTACTAATTTTCTGCAATACCACTAAACATTCCATGCATCAACTATTCCAAATACTGTTCAGATTATAAATCTCCCAAAAGATAATATTATTGCATGAAAACTTCACTGAGACACTTTGCCATTCACAAACTCAGTATGGTGCAACAACGCGTGAACACTTCACGAATTTCTGTACTCACAATTCTGGGTCCATACACTTGTATTGTATAACATTTTCCATATACCGTATCACCATAAGGTCCTCACATATATAATACTGTACTCTGAAAGTATACTGGCATTAGAGTTCACATAACATACGTTTCACCAAATAATGAACCGTTAGCACCTGATTAAATAAACTTTAAAATTATAGCGTATACATAGAAATATTAATATGAGGAACTGTAAAATGCCCTGAGATATTAAGTCAATGGAATATATATCCTACCTAACACATAACTAAAGAATATGACAAGTACAGAATTAGCATCCACTTAACCTTTGCATATAGTGCAATGCTTCTGCTAGCACTCAGAATTAAAACACTGGGCACTCACACGATGGAACATTTCACAACTAGTGCCACGGCCCAAACATGTATTCACTGTCTGCAAGTAATACTGAGTTAACAACGGAAAAAAATTTTTGGCAGACTATTACACATCAAAATTCTTCCAATATTAACGAACCTTATTCACACTCTACCCTCAAGTTATTGTTGCAGGTATCATTTACTTTAAATCAGACTTTTTTTCTAACCTAACTCCAAGGTATTTCTTTGAACTTATTTCACTTTCTCTGCAAACCACCACAAAAAGCTGTACCTCGGAAAAATATGGAACAAACTCATTAGCAATCTGAAATACTCATTAGTTACAGTGGAATGGTTATTAAATACCCGTACAGATAAATGGTTATCACTCAGTTAAAACTACAGTATCACAGTCATTCCTCCCAACTCGATACTATGTTCATTACATCACCATAGCTGCCACCATTTATGAGGGCTGGTACTACCCACCATTTATAAGGGCCTCTGTGAGCCAGTAACAATTCCTTTTACTCTTATACTTATCATCATTGGTAGCGTGACGATAGGAGGCTCGTGGGTAGGTGTAATGATAGTATCGACCAATGGGGAAGAAAAAACGGTAAATACTGTAGGTAATTAATAGACACAATTATACACACACAAAGTTTATTTAACATGAATATGAAATTAAAAGAAAGAATTTATCTGTACTAACAGACGAAATCTAGTACTAGGCCCTCAGGCTCAACATACTCACACCATTACTGGGTGGACATAATAACACTTCCAACCCTACTGGGTGGACATACTCAACACACACCTATTATAATCACTTAGCACCATAAAATACTAGGGCAACTGCCACTACAATACTCAGTCGTCAGGTGTGATACTCAAGCAACAGCCATGGGGTCCAGCCACCATGGAGTACTTTCCAACGACTCTGGAGATCCCAGTGGAGTAATTCCACCACACAAATAACCCTACTGAGTAAGACACTCATCCACCAATGATGGGGGCTGGTAGTGGTGGGTGGCTTGGTGATCCGGCGTCACCTCGTGGGCCGAGCGTTAGGGACAGACGAGCCAGCTATGGGGGCTATAGGTAGTCTGGAGTGTCTGACGGCCGGGTCTCACGAAGGTAAAAGATCCTACTGGACCTCGGACATCTCCCCAGACATTGTGGATGCAACATCCACCCTACAGACATGGCCTAGGCTGCGTTAGGGACCTGTATGGATGAAGGGACGGGCACTTACTAACCGGTGACAACAACATCACGTTTCAGGGGACGTTAAGGACGTAAATATGACTTTACTCAGAGCATATCAACTACGTTACTGTAACACTTGCACAATCAACTATTAATTGGGTCAAATCACTCAAAGCAGGGCAAATTACAACACAGCGTGGATTCGCATACCTGTATGGATGAGGGGACGGGCACTTACTAACGGTTGAAATGCCCGCTGCGCCCTCACTCAAAACAGGCCAGGGAATCCAGCTACTCCTATTCCGATGAATTAATTTACTGTACACTCTGACGTTGAAACTGAGACTATGAACTCATTTTCATTCTCTATTATTATCTCAACTAACAATGCTCTGACTCAGCTATCGAAAGCAAAATTAAATTGATTACAAAGGTTTGGATGGCAACAGGTCCCAGCATACAGCGTCTGCTCTCGGTGACGTCACCAAGGAACCGAGAAAACGGAGTGCGTTTCCACTGGGGGACTCAAGAGGTTTTGTGGACGTTTGAGCGTAATATGAATCCTTAAGGTTTTCAGGTTAGCTCTTATCATGACCATTACACAGAGAACAACAAATTCGCCACTCTGCGGGATGCCTTTAAAACGCATTACCAACGGACCCCCTCCAATATCCTGCAGAACCTATCTTCCATCTCCCTTGGAAACTCAACTCCGGGATTTCTCTGGGAAGAGATGTGCAGGGTGAACTCCCGGTACACAGACAGACTTCCTGACTCTATCCTGGGCCAGCTTCACGCACAAAAGCTACCCACAGAAGTAAGCAACATCCTGTCCGCAGTAGATTACTCTACGACACCAGAGCTATATGCAACCGCGGCAGACAGAATTTTCAACCAGTGTGCTGCTGCACCCCTTGCTGCCACGGTCACACCAGTACCTCCCACCGAACTTGCAAGCCGGGTCAACACACCTCAGCCGAGCAATACCTCACAAGATATCAAGGACCTGTTACAAACCTTGAACCGCAGGATGGACACCATTGAGCAGTTCTGCTCCTCCTTACCCGCTGCTGTGCCAGTTCCCGACTCAAGCACCACGCCCTACAAGTTCCGACGCACAGCAGCCAGCCCCCAGCACAACAAATATACCCTCTGCTGGTATCACCAGACTTTTGGCCGCAATGCTCGAAACTGTGAGCCCTATTGCACCTATTCGGGAAACGGCAACACGGGAGGCTGGTAGACGCCTCAGCCCCCGTCCCTTCAGGCGTCTCATTGCTGTACGTCACCGACCGCACCTCTGGCAAGAAGTTCCTCATCGACACAGGTTCATCAGTAAGCCTCATCCCTCCCTCACTACAAGACAAGTCAAAGCAACCCTCTTATGACCTGTTCGCTGCCAAGGGTACCCCCATCGCCTCCTACGGTGTACTCACCCTCGCTTTAGACCTCGGTCTGCCCAAGACTCTG
The DNA here is from genome assembly GCA_958450375.1 of Homarus gammarus. Classification (NCBI taxonomy): domain Eukaryota; kingdom Metazoa; phylum Arthropoda; class Malacostraca; order Decapoda; family Nephropidae; genus Homarus; species Homarus gammarus. Next base: position 247,108 of record CAUDMG010003755.1, read on the forward strand.
CGTTGGTTATTCGTGATAGCAGACGTGTCTCAACCCATCCTTGGTTTCGACTTCCTCACCTTCCACAAGCTCGGCGTCAAACCAAGTCATCTATGCCTTATCCATGAGCCTACAGCACGCAAGATCCAGGGTTCTCGTGCCAGACACACCGACACTATCACCCTCTTGCGCCTTCCAACGAGTTCTCCTCCCTACTCAACGAATTCAAGGAGCTTTTCTCACCCCGAGTCTCCCTACCCACACCACCTACATCGGGAATTTTCCACCACATCGAAACCAAAGGACCACCAGTCTTTTCACGCCCTCGCCGCCTGCGCCCTGAGCTCCTGTACACAGCCAAAGTAGAATTCAACAAACTACTGCAAGACGGCATCATTCGCCCTTCAAGGAGTCCCTGGGCATCGCCTCTTCACATGGTTCCTAAGCAAACGCCCGGCGAGTGGAGGGTGTGTGGCGACTACAGAGCCCTGAATCTCGTCACCAAACCTGACAGGTACCCTATTCCGCATGTCCAGGACTTTCACCACAAACTTCATGGCAAGACTATCTTCTCGAAGATCGACTTGGAGCGTGCCTTCCACCAGATCCCAGTAGCACCGGCAGATACCCAGAAGACAGCCATCACCACTCCATTCGGACTCTTCGAGTACACTTTCATGAGTTTTGGCTTACGCAATGCAGCACAGACCTTCCAGAGGTACATGGACCATATGCTTCGCGACCTCGACTTTGTCACTGTCTACATTGACGACATCCTCGTCGCATCTTCGACGCCTGCCGAGCACCGCCACCACCTACAACTCCTTCTCCAACGCCTGCAGAACAACAACATGAAAGTTCATCCTGCTAAGTGCGTCTTTGGAACCTCGGCCATCGATTTCCTCGGTCACAGAGTCTCGCCCAGTGGCATACAACCCCTACCACAGAAGATAACCGCGATTAGGGAGTTCCCCAAACCTGAAACGGCGAAGAAACTCCGAGAATTCCTGGGTTTAGTCAACTACTACCACCGCTTCATTGACAAAGCTGCCACCGTCCTAGCCCCCCTACACAACCTTCTCAAGGGACGCCCAAAGAAGTCTCACAAGCCTCTCGTGTGGACTCAAGAGGCTGCCACGGCATTCACCACTCTCAAACAGCACATTACACGCCTCACCCTCCTGGCCCACCCCGCACCTAACGCCCGGACCACTCTCACAACAGACGCTTCTTCTACTGCAGTGGGCGCCGTCTTACAGCAGGAGATCAACGGAATTCTCATGCCCGTTGCTTTCTTCTCACAACGGCTTCAACCACCACACCTCAAGTACAGCGCCTTTGATCGAGAACTCCTGGCCATATACCTGGCTGTCAAACATTTCCAGCACTTCCTCGAGGCCCGTCAGTTCACCATCTTCACTGATCACAAGCCCCTCGTCCACGCCTTCGCTTCAGCTTCCCAGTCACATACACCTCGTGTCCTGCGCCACTTGGCTTACATCTCAGAGTTCTCCAGCGACGTCCAACACATTAAAGGCAGCCACAACGAGATCGCCGACGCCCTCTCTCGTTGTGTATCCAACATTCTTCCCTCATCTCCACTCATTGACTATGGGCAGCTAGCCGCGGCTCAAGAGAAGGACGAAGACCTGGCAGCATACAAGACATCCCCCTCAAGCCTCACACTCCAAGAACTCCCTGTTCCTGGCACAAAGATAAAATTGTGGTGCGACGTATCCTGTGGGCAGCCTAGACCGTTCGTGCCTCATGTCCACCGCCGCGCTGTTTTCCACCGCATCCATGGTCTCAGCCACTCGGGCGTGCGGGCCTCCCAGCGCCTCCTCACGCAACGTGTCGTCTGGCCCGGCATCAAGTCTGATACTAAGAAATGGGCTGCCCAGTGCTTGGCCTGCCAATCCTCCAAAATACATCGTCACATACGGGCCCCCTTACATACTTTCCCTATTCCCAAAGGACGTTTTCAAGTAGTACACCTCGACATCGTGGGACCTCTTCCATCATCCTACGGCAGCACCTACATCTTCACCTGCATCGACCGTTTCACCAGGTGGACAGAAGCAATTCCCATGCCCAATGCTACAGCAGAGACTACTGTCCGCGCCTTCATGTCCGGTTGGGTTTCCCGTTTCGGCCCCCCCACAACCGTAATCACTGACCGAGGAGTCCAGTTTGAGTCACAACTCTGGCAGCACCTCCTACAGTTCCTCGGCACGTCTAGACAACGCACTACAGCATACCACCCTCAAGCCAACGGCATGGTAGAGCGTTTTCACCGGCAGCTAAAGGACGCACTCAAGGCACAGCACGACCCTTACAGCTGGACTGATGCGCTTCCCTTAGTGCTCCTCGGCATCCGTGCGTCACACAAGGAGGATATGGACTGTAGCCCAGCAGATCTTACACTAGGCGAGCCCCTTCGGCTACCTGGGGATTTCTCACTCCCTCCTAACCCTCACCAAACCACTCCAGCGGTTCGTCACGACTTACTCCAAAAGCTACGACAAGCAGTTTCTGCATTCAGAGCTACTGCTCCACGCCAGCCTCCTCGGCGCCCTGAACACATCCCTCCTGCACTACTCACAGCAGAGTATGTTTTCGTCAGGCGTGATGCTCATCGCAACCCATTACAACGTCCCTACGATGGACCCTTCCAGGTGGTTACCGGTTCAGCGAAGTTCCTGACGATTATCCGGAATGGCAGACATGACACCGTCAGCATAGACCGAGTCAAACCGGCCACCTTACCCGTTGGGCCCCCAGTCCAGCAGCACCATCAACAAACTACGCCTGCACCAGTCTACCCGCAGTTACCACCGGCAGCAACACCACGCCCACGACATTTCTGGGCACCCTCTTTTCACCCTCAAGTACACCCTGTTCCTGCTGTAGAACCTGCTCCTGTCATAGACCCTCCTCCTGACATAGAACCTGCACCTATCATAGAACCTGTACCTATCATAGACCCTCCTCCTGTCATAGTACCTGAACCTGTAATAGACCTCCCTCCTGACATAGAACCTGCTCCTGCCATGGACCCTCCTCCTGACATACAACCTGCACCTATCATAGAACCTGCTCCTGCCATGGACCCTCCTCCTGACGCAGCCCCTGCAGCAGCAGGAGCACAACAACCACTGCTTGTACAACCTCCTCTAATCCCAAACCCTCTTTCTCCTCCTAATTCTCCCACAGGTTTTGTGTCACTGGAGGGAGTTGTTACACGTAGCGGCCGAGTCGTACATACACCTGCCCGGTATGTGTTATGTGTGGGACACAACCCAGACAACATCCAGCCTCCCGCCGCACCGGGAGGGGAGGGGGAGTATTGTAGTGGCTACTCTCCCCTACAACTTCCAACTGAGCTCCGGCCGCACTCCGACCAGCCAATCAGTGTACAGCCAGCTACGCCGAGAGACTAGGTCTATGCAGAGGACGTAGGGGTACAACCGCCGACCTAGTCTCGACCATCAACCTCCAGTTCAGGATCAGAGCGTTTCACACCTTACGCTTGAGCCTCTGTGATTGGTCCTCTCGCTACGCCCACCCCAGATCCTGATCCTGATCCTGGTAAATTGTAAAAAAAAAAAAAAAAAAAAAAAAAAAAAAAAAAAAAAAACAACGGTTATGGAGCGCGTACGCCCTCCTAACCGCGATCCCCACCTGAACCGCCAACCTGACGACCCGAACTACGACAGGCTCCGCACAGAGAAAGCGGACCAGTTACGCACCTTCAATGAAGCCCTGAAAAGTAAGAACAATACCACCTCCTCCAACAACTCCACCACCACTGCTACCGCCACTGAGGACAACTGGACGAAGGTAGAAAACAAGAAACGCCGACGTGCTTTTTCGGGAAACGAATGCCGTCAAGCAGCCCCCAAGGCACCCATCACCACCACCAGCTCACCCCCAACGACACTGCCAAAATTCCGGATCACGAAAACGGACGCAAAAACAACATATGCCGCCGTCACAGAGATGGAAAAGCTGAATCCACTGGCCAGGTTCTCAGTGCGGCCCAACCTAAAGGGGGAGATGATCGTTCACCCCAAAGACAAGAACTCCGCCACCACCCTCGACACTTACCTGCAGAACACCACCACCGTTACTTCAACCAAGCTAGACCCCGCCCAGAAACTGATGAAGTCGGTAGTCCTCCGGTACCCAAAGGAACTACCTCTCGAACCCCTGGAGAACCACCCGAAGATTTTAAAAGCCGAGAGATGCTCTCCCCTGTCCGACAAGACGGCCACCACGAAACAAGTGCTCATAACGCACTACGGCTCACCCCCCAGCACCATAGACCTCAAAACCTGGGGGACCTACGAAGTGAGGCCCTTTGTCCCAGAGCCCCTGCGGTGCTTCAGATGCCAGAAATACGGGCACCATCAGACACGGTGCACGTACAAGGAGATCGGCGCAGTCTGCGCACAGAAGCACGGCACACACTCCTGCCTCACCAAGCTGAAAAATGGGGAAAAAATTGCCCCCAAGTGTGCCAACTGCGGGGGCAAACACCACGCCTGCAATCCTGGATGCTCCGAGAGAACAAAGAGGGTCCAGGCAAACCGACCAGCAGCAAGACCGGCACCCACCGCCTACACACCAGCCCCACCAAGTACCTTCGTGTGGGGAACCCAAAGGCCAAAACAACCAAGACAACCTCCTCAGCCAGTCAACACCCAAAGTGCAGCCCAGTTTCCTGGCCTCACTACGCCACACCTCAGCCACCCAAGCAGCAGACAATCACGAGACAGACAAAAGAACCACACACCAAGGCACCAGAAGGAATGATACACGTATCAGACCTAGCCAAGGTACTGACAACCTTCGCGGAGGGCCTAGCCGGACTACTGGGCCACAAGATCCAACCCACACAGCTCCAAATACTCATGGGGAGCGTCGTCGGGCAAGTCGCCACAGCTCCAGCCACCTCAGTGGAGGAAGCCACGCCGGTCCTCACACGAGTGACAGCCGAGGTACACTCTACACCGAAGAAGGCCACCAGAGAACCCAAGATACCGACAGCTCCCAGAAAGAAACTGGACATTTCAACTCCCCTGAACCGAACCACGGCCCAGAAGGCAAAAACCACAGAACACGAAGATATGGAACTGATCCAGTTGGAATCGAACTTGGACATCTCCATCGAGGACCACCAGAAGTCCCCGATGAAACAGTGGTGGAAGACATCAGCACCCTGAACATCCTAACATGGAATGCTCAGGGCATCAAAAACAAGAAACACCTCCTACAAGAAGCAGCAGCCAAGGACAAGCTTGACATCATACTGCTACAAGAAACACTTCTACAAGAACACCACTGTTTCAAATTCAGCGGTTACAAGACATATAGGAGGCATTTCACGCAGGCGTCAACAAAAGGATGTATGATCTTGGTCAAGTCAAGCATACCCTCCGCCGATGTCACGCAGCAATTTCCATGTGGGGAAAACATCGAGACACAGGCCGTCAAAGCAACCCTCCAAGAACGGGAATTAACTGTTCACAACATCTACAAGAACCCAAGGGGCTCACTGGAGGTTACTCATTTATTTGCTTCGGCCGCTGACGACGCCACACTCATAGGAGGGGATTTCAACGCACATCATCCCTTCCTAAGCTCGGCAAGCCCCACAAATGAAGACGGCCTACACCTATACACCACCTTTCAAGATACACCCGAGATCTGCCTCCTGAACACCGGAGAGCCCACCCACACTAGGGGAGGAAGGCTAGATCTAACCTTCGTCTCCAGTGCACTACAGCCTTCGGCCTCCTGGCAGATACACCCCACGCTGACCAGCGACCACTTCGCCACCCTAACAACGTTGAAGGTGAACAAACTCCCCACTCCACCCCCCCGAGATGGAGCTACAATACCCAAAAGGCAGATTGGGGACTCTTCAAGAAACACCTGGCTAAGTGGCGCGAAAAATCACAGCCGGCCGGCGCAGCACCCGTGGAGGAGACAACCCTCCACCACCAATTGGTCAAGGCGTTTCACCAAGCGGCAGAAGAGGCCATCCCAAAAACAAAACCCACATCAAGACAGTACAATGATTACTGGTACTACTGTCCCAGGGTGAAAGAACTCAACCACAGAGTGAACATGGCCCGAAGAAACTATAGGAGACATCCCACGGCAACAAACAGACATTTCCTGCAAGTCATAGTTAAGGACACCAGGGAAGAGAAGGAAGAAATAAAAAACGTAAGCTGGCTCAAGTGGTGCTCCGAACTGAACGAGCACACCTCCCTTGGCAAGATGTGGGCCCAGATCCGAAGGGCATCTGGGAAGGCAACACCACCACCACCAACCCAACCCAACCCAGAAGAGGAAGCCGAGAGACTTGCAAAACTGTTCGCTGACCGAGCAGCAACGAAAAACCTCCCGAGACAGGCGGAGGAGACACAACGGCGTCTGCGACAGGTCAGACTCCAGACGATCGAAGAGGCCTGCAACAGTGAAGATGACACTGACAGACCATTCAACCAGCAAGAACTCCAAAAGTCGCTAAAACGAAGCAAGGACACAGCTCCAGGGGCAGACAGGATAACCTACTCCATGCTCTCTCATGCCGGTACAGCCGGACACGAGGCTCTGCTGCAAGCCATCAATGCTTCGTGGACAGCACAAAGACTCCCACCGGAATGGAAGAAGGCAGATATACAGCCCATTCCGAAGCCCAGAGAACCAGACAAGCCGAGGCCCATCTCCCTTCTCAGCTGCATAGCCAAGATGGGAGAAAGAATGGCTCTCAACCGACTCAAGTGGAAAGTAGGCAGCCCACACCCTCACATCTTTGCTTACACCGAGAACACCGGCACAGGCAACAACATCGCCGAGATACTCAGCACAGTGGACAACAAACCAGCTCTGGTGGTCTTCCTCGACCTGGAGAAAGCCTTCGAACTAGCAAATCCATTGGCCATTACAACTACGCTCGCTAAAAAAGGCGTCAAAGGAAGGTTGCTGGGTGGATCCAGAACTACCTCACACAGAGAGAAGCACGAGTACGCAATCAGGGAACAACCTCAAGCTACAGGGTCCATGAAAACGGAACCCCACAAGGAGGCATCCTCAGTCCAATGCTATTCAATGTCCTGATGGAAAATCTAGTCAAGCTTCCTTTCAGACAAACAGCCAAGCTCCTATGCTATGCAGACGACTTACAGCTTATAGTAAGAGGATCGAACAGACTAGCCAACACGCAACACGCACTCCAACTTATAGAAGAGGAGTGCAACAGACTTGGACTCAAGATAAATCCAGCCAAGTCGAAAGCGATGGCCATCTGCACAGACACACCAGACAAGATGCTCTCCATACAAAACATGCCGGTAGTCTGGACCAACGCCCACCAGTGTCTTGGAATCTGGTTTGACCAGAAACTCACCTTCAAGCCGCAACTCGAGTATCTCAGGCACAGGACGAAGAGCAGACACAATATAATGAGCTCGCTCACCAGCAAATCCGCAGGAGCAAACCTTCATGTGCTCAAAGCCTACTACACAGCCGCCATCAGATCGCTGGTAGATTGCAGTGCTCCAGCACTCATTGGACTGAGAGAAGACCAAATAGCTAAGCTAGAATTCATTCAAAACAATGCTCTCAGGACCATGCTCGGAGCACCCATGTGGACCAGAATCTGCAATCTGCAAATGGAAACCGAGCTACCACCCCTGGCAGTACGAGTCAAGCAGGTGACAGCCGGTCTCCTCGCCAAAATCTGTAGAGCAGACAAGCCCACAGTTGCCAAGATTCGAATCAGTGCCTCCCTCCACCTCGACCACAGAGTGCGAGGGGCCACCTGGTCGCACGAGGCAAGCGAGGTCATCCGACACCTGCAAGCAGAAACACTCGTCAAGAACAATCAAGACACACGAGACAATGGCTACGCTGTTCCTCCACCATGGAGCCCTCCACCAGCCACACTCAAATTTACCGACCTAGGCGATAGTAAAGCCAACCTCCAGAAGGAGGACCTCAAAAAAATAACTCTCGAAGCCATAGCCACCGAGACACCGGCTGATGCAGCATCATACTTCACAGACGGCTCGGTGGACCCAAAACATCACAGATCCGGAGCGGCCTTCTACTCCCAAGGTCAGACCCTCCAATGGAGACTTTCCAATGACTGCTCCACCCTACAAACAGAACTGGTAGCAATCTCAAAGGCCCTACAACACGCTGCAACACAACACAACAAGTCCATCATAATTCATACGGACTCGAAATCGGCCATGCAGGCGCTGCAACACAGTCAACCAAGAGACAACGTCCACATCATCACCTCGATCCTCGCACAGCTACAGGAATTCCAAAGCCAAAACCGACCAGTCGTCCTACACTGGATTCCCAGTCATGTAGGGATAGGAGGAAACGACGTTGCAGACGAAGCAGCCAAGGCAGCTACACGTTCTAGTAGCGTACACATCCAAGTTCCAGCAAGTGTGCAACAGATCAAAAATCACCTCAGAAAGACTAGCAAGCTCCACATGAAAAAGAGCTTCCTTCATGCACTCAATGCCGGTTCCAAATCAGCCAAATGGTACCTGGCGGCCACAAAAGGGGAACCACCTTTCGCTGACAAGAAAACTCCAAGACAAACCCAAGTCAGCCTTCATCGACTACAACTAGGGTACAAGTGCTCCTGGCAGATGATCGGAAATGACGTCATGGATTGCACCTACTGTCAGGAGCCAGCAGCCAACCCACTTGAACACTATCTCCTCGACTGCGATGTCACACAAAGCCTCCGAAACAGAACTCAAATCTCCCAAGAAACACACACAACACCAGCGGCCACTCTAACCCGAAAGGCCCATACAGACCACATTCACCACCTACTCCGGGTCATCACACGATACCCACCACCCAGATAGCTTAGAAAGCATCCTCTCCCAGCAAGTGCGGACCCCAGTTCGGGGGGCGCGCCACTCCGAAACTGACCACGTCCAAGAGTGGGGGTTGGTGGTAAGCGTCCACTGATCGGGGGTCCGCTCACACTTGCAACCTGCAGTATCCTTCCAATCTGCAGGTGGGACCACCTCCAATCCCAATCCGGTCTGGCTGCTCCTGGAGCTCCAGCCGGAACCACCAAACGGGCCGCCTATAGGCAAAGGCCCGTGTTGGACTACGGTCCGACAATCTAAACAACAACAACAACCCAGAGAGGACATTCTACACTCAACTACTGGACCAGCAACATCTCTCTCAGCTCCTCACCTAGTCACTCCTAAGCACTGCGTTGTACAACAATATATATACAGAAAGCGCATCGTGAGTTTCTATCCAACCTCATTCCTGAGTGAAGATATCTACATGTACGTACGTTTGTGTGCCCATACAAAGAGATAATAGACAACTAAAGAGAATTGACAACTGGCCACATACAGTACGCTACAATGTATTCATCTGTAGTACCCATGAAATAATAACCTGAGAGTATGAGGTTCTAACCACGAATTGAGAAGGTAATTTGTTCCTTGTTAAAGTAAGACCTGCGGGTCCAGGGTTATTGACAGTGTGTAAGCATTTCTAAATCTTACTTGTCAAAGAAATACTACACCAGTGTCCAATAAAATAATGAGTATTTGGAGGTGTTTAATGAGGTAATAAGTTCTTGAAGTGTTTGATGACTTAATAAGTTAATTGCGGTTCTGTTTAGCCTGAGTGAATCTAAGATGCATCTTCTCCACTCACTTTATTAATAAATATTGAGTTAGTAATCTGAGTATCACCACTCTACTCCTTCTAAACATTGGTTCCCAGAAAATAATACTTACTCACGTGCCTATACATCTACCACACTACCCAAAACCCTTCCATGAGTTCTGTTGTATAATGAAAAGTCTGGGTGGTGGCAGCTACCCCTTGTAAGTATAAAAAGTGTTATACAAAGAATAACATGGTTCCCCAGACTAACCCATGTATAAGAATAGACATAAAGCAAAGTATACTTCAGAAAGGTAAGAACATTGAAACTAAGAATAAATATTAGGGTGACAATAGTGCATAGGGGTGAATTTCTAAAATTGATTAAATGGAATGGCCATTGGTCCAATACTGCGTACTCATGAAAAAAGAACACAGGCGAAATCCTGGGTCATTTGGACAATATTTAGAGGTAGCTTAAGTCAATTGAAGTTTTATCCTTATAGGCAAAAAATACGAATATTCATAATATGCCGGTTTATTTTAAAATTTACATATTGAGCAAGTTTATGTGTACACTGTACATATACATGATTAATTCCTTTTTAAAATGAAACTGCAGTGAACACGCTTACATCAATGGGTGGGAGAGGTGTGGACAACCCATTCATTGTTTTCGCTTTTTGCTTGTAAGGTCCTGTTTTGATGTCCCTGGTTGTGACCGCCTCTGCTCTTCAACAACCTGCAGCAGATGTTGACGCTGATCTTCACTCTTCGTGATCTTGCTGTTGAATGCCTGTATCAAGGCAATCCCTCTCTCTGCAGTGTCGTTGATGACTCTGAGACCACCCACAACTGCGACGCCAGTTTTGAAGTCTTCATCATCAGACCATGTGTCAGGTTCCTTGGACAAAAAAGAAGTCTTCATTTTGAGACTTTCAAATAGAAAGTTTGATCCTCAAGAAGCAAAGTCTGAGAGCTGCTTTGTGGGAAGGGAAGATGTGGCAGGAAGAGCAGCACGTTTTGGTGAATCCTCGGTCGCCTTCCTCTCAACGATTGCCCGAACTATGTTTGTCTTCATTGTTGCATTAACTTGTGGATCGAAGAGTGCAAGACCCACCAAGCCTTCACTGAGGTACCACAGGTGACGACCGAAGACTGTGAGACATGTTCTTGATATTTTGACGTCGTGGTACTCTGACAGGTCTTGGAGGAGCCGCAAATCATTAGCAGGAGCGGAGGATGGAACGGAGGCCGTGAACCAGGCACTGACATACACCTCTAGCACAAAGAATGTGAATCGTTTCAAGCCTAATGTCTCACGAGCAGTTAGTTTAAACTGATTAGCAAAAATCAGGATCTTCATGACATAAATGAGCTTAGCCATCCACCGTGCTCGGTGAAGTGCTCCGGGCCGTTGGAGATTAAACTTGGGTAGAGCTCCATCGAGACACCTGATTGCTAGCTCCAGTACCTCACGGTAATCATCACGTGGCTGCTGCTTCTTGCCCAGATGATGTTTCCAGCAACAGATGAGGTCATCTCGTTTCTCGTACAAACTTGGAGGGAGGTCTGAGAGAGGGCTGTAGTCATCTTGACTGATGTCCTTTGTTATGAACCCTGTAGATATATGAGACGAATATGCTGTAATATGTAACTGTACTATTTACCATTATTGATTCAGGTCTCTGTATTATATGTTATAATCATACCCTCTTTTGTCACTGAGTGTAGTTCAGACTTTGAGCACATGCGCGCTGTACGCGCATGCGCAGATAGAGATACCCAGAGAGAGATTCCACGACAGGATGCTGTTTACCCTGTCTTAACTCCTTTTGTGTGTTTGTCCCAGAAATAGAACTTACGAACTTGACACCAGTGTGTTTCCTTTACCCCTGATTGGAAGCATCATCTGAGTCTCCCACATGGCGCAGTGATTAGCTGGGACATCACATTATTCAGAATTGGAGTGGACGCATAATCTCTCTCGGAGCCGCCATCTTGTCAACTCCTCCTGCCCAGTGAATATCGGCGCGTACCTCTCAAGATATTCCTGGATTTACAGTGCAGTGTTGTGAAGTGCTTTTTCAGTGTTGTGTGTGCCCTTTAGTGTCTTTAAAGTGTTTCCCCGTGTTCCTGCACTTTTTACAAAAGAGGGAAGCCCATTTAAGACCTAGGGGAGAGCTCAAGTTTTGACATCCTTCCCCGCTCATGACTCGGCTGGAACTGGCGTGAGGGCGCGAGAGGAGTTGCTATACCGCCAGCCACCCGCTCTCTGGCCAGCCTGCTCCGAGTACACGCACGAACGAACGCACACACACACACTCACTCACTCACTCACAGACGCTCGCAGATATCTTCCATTTAAAGACGATTGCTTTTCTGCTCACTTATTAATTACAGTAATTGTGAGAGAAACAAACCAGGCCATATGGAAGATCAGGAATTTATTGGGTTTTCTCCAGATACCCAACAAGCCCAACATCAGACGGATGTCGGTGCAGTAAGTGGACTCCAAGTGGAGCGGGAAGTGGATCAAGCGGCCCCACCCACCCCTAGCCCCCACTACACACGTCCGCAACCTGCCACAGGCGGCGACTTCCTTCGTTTAATTCAGTTTTTGGAAGAAAACCGACGACAAGACGACATCAGGAGGCGACAGGAAGAGGATCACAGGCGTCAACAAGAAGATGACAGATTCAGTGCCATGATCGAGTTGTTGACACCTGTGAACCTTCGAGCAGCTGCCACACCTGCCCCTTCGTCCACAGGCGCGCCTGAAGGGTCCTCTCCAACTTCTTTGCCCCCCCCACAGAAAGCACTCGCTCAGAGTCCACCGCCACTCCAAGCTGATGCCTCGTTCCAGGTATTCCGTGAATGGCGTCGGAGATGGGACGATTATTCGATGATGGTCGACTTATCGAGGTTGCCTAGGGAGAAACAGCTGATCCAGATGAGGATGTGTCTCACCCTAGAGACGCAACGTATCCTGGAGCACACCCTGCAAATCCCCCACAACACAGACAAGACTGTGAAGGACGTCTTGGATGCTTTACAGACGCATATCAAGGGTCTCCGCAACGAAGCTCTGCGTAGGAGAGAGCTTCTCAGTTGTAAGCAGCTGGAGGGTGAGTCATTTGCAGATTTTTACGTACGACTCAGACGCATCGCTGAGGAGGTTGACGTTTGTCCTGGGAACTCGTCGACTTGTGAGGAAACACAGCTGAAGATGATTATCCTCATGGGCGTGCGGGACGAAGAGCTTATTCAGAAGCTTATCTCCCTCAACACTGCCTCCTCTCTACAGGATGTTGTCACCACCTGCCGCTCTTACGAAGCCAGCAGAAGTGCGACTTCTGCTATTCGTGCTCCATCTAACCAGCTGTGTGCCATCTCCGCATATAAGAGGAACAAAGGACGTGACGGGACTTCAGCCTCACATCCGACTTCAGCTTCACATCCGACTTCAGCTTCGCATCACTCTTCAGCATCACTTCAGACTTCGACGCCAGGTCACCCCTGCCAGTATTGTGCTCGTCGGCATGGTCCTGAATGCCCTGCCGCTGACAGCACCTGCAATAACTGTGGCCGTCGTGGCCATTGGGCTAGGACACTGAAGTGCCCTGCCAACAACGTTCAGTGCCGCTCCTGTAGCCGCATTGGACATTTTGACAAATGCTGTCAGTCACGGAAGAAAAAGGATACTACTTGCAAGTCTCAGGCGGCGAAGAACGAGATCTGTTGCCGCGTGGGATCCTCTTCTCCTGTCAGCAAGACACCTCAGCCCATCTGTGTTCACCTGTCATACGGCGACATTACTTCCCGTATCCAGATGCTTCCTGACACAGGTGCGGACGTCACAGTCATCGGCACAAGACACCTCGACATTCTGGGGATCCCTAGGAGCAGCTTGCAACCACCGTCAACTTCTACAACGCTCACTGCAGACGGTTCTACAATGGCACCTGCTCTGGGTACATTTCAGGCTACCCTCACCCTAGGTAAGCAGTCATGTTCTGCCAGGATTCAGGTCCACAAAGGTGTTCAGATGCCACTACTGTCATACGGCCACTGTCAAGAGTTGGCCATAATATCTTCAGACTTCCATAAGCCAATTCTGGAAGTAAAACATGTCAACAGGTGCAAGGAGCTGCCCCTCCCACCCAATACGTCACCTTCTGCAGCCAGGGAGCTCTTCCTACGGCAATTCAAGGACGTGCTGGTTTCCAAGGAGGACCTAAAGACGGCCTCACTCAAGCCAATGGCTGGCTCCCCCATGAGAATACACCTGAAGGATGACGCAGTACCTTTCGCCATCCACACACCGCGACGGATACCCTTCGCTTTCCAGAGCCAAGTTAAGAAGGAACTCGACTCTATGGTAGCCCAGGGGATCATTAAGCCAGCGGGGGACGACCCCTCGGATTGGTGCCACCCCATGGTAGTAGTCGCCAAGAACATTACTGGAGTGCGTATCACCGTCGACCTCACCAAGCTGAATAGCCAAGTTTCCCGCCCTACCCACCCTTCACCAACACCCTTCGCCGCTATACGAAGTGTGGACCCGAAGGCAAGGTACTTTACTACAGCAGATGCCTTATGTGGGTACTGGCAGATGGAACTTGCGGAAGAAGATCAGCACCTCACGACGTTCATCACACCGTACGGCCGATTTCAGCACTGCAGAGGACCTATGGGTTTCGCCGCTACAGGCGATGCTTTCTGCCTCCGCGGTGACATGGCCCTTCAGGGTGTGGCGAACTGTGTCAAGGTCATCGACGACGTGCTCCTATATGACGAGGATTACTCCACGCATCTTGAGCGTATTCACCAGATGCTCACAAGGTGCCGCAAGTACGGGATCACCCTCAACAAGGATAAGTTTGTGGTCGCCGCACCTAGTGTGAACTTCTGTGGGTACACCCTCTCAGGCAAAGGCATATCGGCTGATCCTGGAAAGGTCAGCGCGATCCGGGACTTCCCAACTCCTGCCAACCTGACCGACCTCCGCTCGTTCATGGGCCTGGTAAACCAGTTGGCTGAGTTCACCCCCGACATCGCCGCTGCAGCACAGCCCCTACGCCCCCTGATGAGCCCCAAGAGAACATTCACCTGGACAGCTGACCATGATGAGGCATTCCGTAGCGTCAAGACAGCTCTCCTCAGCCCACCTGTTCTCGCGTCCTTCGACCCGGCCCTGCCAGTTGTCCTCCAGACTGATGCCTCTCGCCTCTACGGGATTGGATACGCTCTGCTACAGGACCACGGCAATGGACGCCTTCGTCTGGTTCAGTGTGGCTCTCGGTTTCTTACTGACGCCGAGACTCGCTACGCCACCATCGAACTGGAGCTGTTAGCCGCCGTCTGGGCCATGTCCAAATGTAGGTTGTATCTGATCGGCCTACAACACTTCAACCTCATGACGGATCATCGGCCACTCATCCCGATCCTGAACCACTACTCCTTGGATGCGGTCGAGAATCCCCGCCTCCAACGCCTTAAGGAGAAGACCTCGCCCTACCTCTTCACAGCTGCGTGGCGTGCTGGCAAGCTGCTCTGCATCCCTGATGCTTTGTCACGAGCCCCAGTCAGCCACCCCACACCAGAGGATGAGATCGCATGTGCTGATGCTACGGCACACCTCAGGACTGTAGTGACCGTGAACACGGTCATCTCAGAAGAGTCTCTACCGCAGGACGCCGACAGGACTCTTCAGGAACTCCGAGCCGCGGCAAGAGCGGACCCTTCGTACATCCGTCTACTGAACCGCGTGACCTCGGGATTTCCTTCCAACCGGTACGATTTACACAGCTCTTTACTCCCATACTGGAAGATGCGGGACGACCTCTATGCTGATGGCGACCTCGTCTTGTACGGAGCAAGAGTTGTGGTTCCTGCCGCCCTCCGCCGCCGCACCCTAGCCCACCTGCACGACAGCCACAGGGGTGTGGAAGCTACAAAACGCCGGGCGAGACAAGCTATGTTTTGGCCAGGCATAGACTCCGACATCGCTAGTTCCGTTCAAGCCTGCGAGCCATGCCAGGTGCTGCAGCCTAGTCAGCAGCAGGAACCCCTCATGAACAACGACAACCCTACGAGGCCCTTTGAATCCGTCTCTGCGGATTTCTTCGTTGTGGCGGGAAAGTCCTTTCTCGTCATCGCCGACCGGCTCTCGGGGTGGCCTGTTGTCATTCCCTGCGGAGGCAACACTACTGCCTCTCATACAGTACGTATGTTCTGTGGCTACTTCCGGGAGGTTGGTGTCCCTCTCCGCCTGAGGACTGACGGCGGGCCCCAGTTCACCAGCAACGACTTCCGGGACTTCATGGAGCGATGGGGAGTTCATCATGTGGTGTCCTCGCCACATTATCCCCAGTCCAATGGACATGCCGAGGCTGCCGTAAAGTCCGTCAAGCATCTCATCCTCAAGACGGCACCCTCAGGCAACATTGACTGTGAGAAGTTTGACCGGGGTTTATTGGAATTGCGGAATACCCCCAACTTCACAGGTCGCTCCCCAGCACAGATGTTATACGGCCACCCACTACGGTCATGTGTCCCTGCCCATCCGGAGTCCTTCTCGAGGGAGTGGCAGGCCAAGACCGAGGACTGCGATCGTCGTGCAGCCGCCCGTGCTGACCAGATAAAGGCACAGTACGATCAGCACGCCCGACCCCTTCCCAGGTTGAGTATCGGGCAAACAGTTCGGGTTCAAGACCCGACGTCTCACCGCTGGGACAAGGTCGGGGTTGTCATGGGCTGCGGCAAGACCAGGGATTACGAGGTCCGTCTCCCTAGTGGTCGGGTATGGTGGCGGAATCGCCGCTTCCTTCGTTCAGTCCCGTCCCCTAGTGGTGAACCCCTCCCCCACATCCCTGTGAACCCTTGCTTGGACGAGAAAAGTAAGTCCTCATTCAGTGACCCCCCAGTTTTCCCATGTCGCTCTCAAAGGCTCCTGGAAAAAGAGTCCGCTCGAGATTGCACTACGAGCGTGAGGGGGAGGGAGGTGTAGATATATGAGACGAATATGCTGTAATATGTAACTGTACTATTTACCATTATTGATTCAGGTCTCTGTATTATATGTTATAATCATACCCTCTTTTGTCACTGAGTGTAGTTCAGACTTTGAGCACATGCGCGCTGTACGCGCATGCGCAGATAGAGATACCCAGAGAGAGATTCCACGACAGGACGCTGTTTACCCTGTCTTAACTCCTTTTGTGTGTTTGTCCCAGAAATAGAACTTACGAACTTGACACCAGTGTGTTTCCTTTACCCCTGATTGGAAGCATCATCTGAGTCTCCCACAAACCCCTCCACCGATTGTCTTCATCTACCTACCCAGCACCACGATCAACGCCATCTAGGGACGAAACACGAGTATGGCTCGTCTTAGTTACCACTCCCGGGTTTCCCTTCTCCATATCCTGGTTGTTGCGTCACTTCCGCCTCAGTCTACTTTGTCAGCTCCAATTCGAGGAGAGGACACTTCACTCTGGGAAGCGACCACAGGATCACCTATCCTGGAAACCTACGGCACAGTGACTATTTACCGTCTTCTACCATACTCAGCCTTGCTCGTCAGCCATCTCAGCTCCTCACTTAAGTATTTGTAATCTTGTATTGCCTCTTCCCCCTCCACATTGCTTCACTATTGTTTTATGTTTTATTACTATGTATATACTGTTCGTGTTTAGGTTAAGTTTGGTTAAGGGTAGTGTATAAGTTGAATATTTTGTTAAGGAATTTATGGTACTTTATTATATACAACGAAAACTCGCATCCTTTGTCTACCCTTTTTTTAGTCCGATTGTCTTTGTTTTTTTTTTGTTGTTACCTGTTGGGATCTGGGTAGACGTATAACTATATTCTAAATCCCCAACTCGTAACACCTTCCACTTATGCTTGAAGCGAGAGAAGAGAGTAATATCTGGTCCAGAGGAAGGCCCCATGCATTCCACATACGCTTTCTCGGCAACAAGCTCAAGGATGTGGTGACGACACGCGAGATGCAGAAGACGGCGGCCGAGTTTCTGCTCCAGAATGACACATGCCCCCGACAAGTGCCCAGTGTTTGAAGCTGTTGTGTCAAAACTGAGTGCTGAAACATTCTCTGATATTTTCCACTCTTCCAGCGCTGCACTGACTGCTGTAGCAATGGCCTGTCCAGTCCCTGACAATAGTTTCGGGACACCAAGCAGCTTTTCAGTATTGATTCCGGAGACAAGAATGGCGATTCGGTCAACACTCGCTCCTTGTTCATCAGGAATAATTTTTCCATCCCAGTGCACAGTGAGCACTTCACTAGGTTGAAATTTTTCTTTAATTTCGTTGGCAATCCCAGAACGGTGGGTCGCTCGCGAAGTACGCACTGTCTCATAGTTTAAAACGAGTTCCATTGGGTCATGACCTAGACTAGCAGCCGTGGCACTGACGATCCGGAGAGCAGAGCGGTGACTGATCCCAGTGCGGTCCAATGTACTTGACAATTCAGGGGTGATAACTTTGAGAGTAGCACGTTTACGATTGGAAGAAGATACCACTGGTGATATCGCTAGGGAACTTGTAGATGATGACGAGCTTGATTGTGATTCTGTTTCAGATGAAGAACCCAACTCATCATATTCAAGAGCAGAACTGGCTTGATTCTGTTGTAGAGATTGCTTACTCTTGCTTTCTTCCCGACGCTTCATGGAACAAGCAATCTTTTTGTCTACTCCTGCCATTACACCTCTTCTCCCTTTTTCTCGTTGCGCTACCAGGAATGCTCGGTCTTCTTTGATGGTCAAGAACTGCATTGCCTTGGGGTGGGCAACATCGGAGAGGTCCTCTAACTCATCACAAAAAGTTTCCTCTTTCTTACATTGTGTGTCTGTAGTGCGAGTGCAGTTTTTCTTAAGTCCCTTCCACATTAAAAAAAGATCCACTACCTTTCGTCCAATACTCTTCTCAGTTATGGTAGGAATCCGTGCTTTATTCCAGAAACTAATAACCGATGCTGCAACTTCACTCGCAGAATCATTCGCTGTTTTCTTATGTTCATTGTGACCGTGGAAAAACAGACGTAGAACATCTCCTCTTGAAGGAAGTTGTGCACCCGTGATTTCGGTTATGTGTTGACCAATGAGCCAAACTTCAGTTTTTGAACGTGTACTCGCCATTGAACCTGAAACAAACAAAAACATTTATGTAACTTATGTTGTTACTGTTATGCAAACAACAGCACCCATAAAGCATACGGCATGCAAGATCACTTGTATAAAGTTTTTAAAGTGCTATATACCTAAATTGATGCATTGATTTTAGACAAAGACAATGGTACTAACCGTAATACTGCAACAAGAGCGACGCACACACACCCACCGTCACGTCTCACACACAACTGATGCTACTGTACCAGTCGGACACTGGCACACAACCTCTTCCCCCTACCAGGACTGACACCCGCCTCTCCCTCCCCTCTGCATTGCCGATAGCTGCACCAGCCAAAATACTCATTACTCATTTTTAGAAAAAATGTTAGGAACAACTTTAGTTTGAATTTGCATTCTACATATACCTGCAAAGTTTCATAGTAATCGGTTCATAAATAAAGAAATTAGAAAAAATCAATACTAATTTCAGTAGTGTTAACTTCAAATGGCTTGAGCCACCTCTAAATATTGTCCAAATGACCCAGGATTTCGCCTGTGTTCTTTTTTCATGGGTACGCAGTATTGGACAAATGGCCATCTAAAAATAAAAACTTTCACTTTTTATTGTCACCCTAATAAATATATATGTAAAGAATGGAAGACGAATAAGTATATAACACAGAGTACTCATTGGAAAGAGTACTACACAGAGCATATAAGTATGGATAAACAGACTACTAACAGAAAAGAATAGCTGGATGGTAAATTATTGAAAAGGGCAAACTCGGCCCGTTACACTGTATCTTAATTTTGGATTTTGTCGAGTGTGTTATGTAATTATCTGTATTGACAATGAAGTAATATAATGAGTGTATAATGTTGTAATTAAGAAATGATCTATGTTGCTATGTGTAAAGTAAGACCTAAGTGGTCCAGTCTGGTCCGAGTGCAATTAATTTACATCTTATTCACTCCATATGTTAGTAAATATTGGATAAGTAAACTACAAGTAACACCACTCTATTCCTTCTACACATTGGTTCTCATAAAATAACTACTTGTACTCGTTTTGTAACTCACTTGCCTTGAAGCTCGCTGGCAGGCTACCTAACAGTTCCATGAGATATGTTATATTCTAATAAAAGTCTGGCTGGTGGCAGGCTACTGTTGAAAGTATAATAAGTGTTGTAATAAGAATAACATGGTTTCCCCAGACTAATTCATGGTTTAGAATATAATTAAAACAGGGTATACTTCAGAAAGGTAAGAACATAGAAATTCAGAAAATACAATACTATATATGAAAAGAAATGAAGTAAAGAAAATAATACTGACCTGGAAAATAACAGAAGAGAATAAATATAAGAAATATTTGAAATAAGAATATAAGTATATAAATATATTGAAGAATAAAAAGAATAAGTATGAAATAGTGTGAAGTAAGAAAAGTCTGCCCTTACACCCACTAGTATTTGGAGATGGATGAACATCATTAAGGTCGGATATTGTCACCAACACAGTTATGGGGTGAGCCAAGATCTCACCCACAGGCCCTCAGTCAAGCTCAGCTGCTGGGGGTTTATTGGCCTGGCCGCCTGGACGCGTTCATGTCAGTGATGTAAACATGACTCACTCATGCAGTGTTGTTGTTTAAGCTAATTACAGATGACTGTGGTGTGTTATTTGTCCGAGAATTCGTGTGTATAATCTACTCAGTGCTATGCATGTTTAGAGCTTTAGAGCTAGCAAGAGTATGAGGTAAGCCACTTGTTCTTTGCGAATTGTAACCACAGTAGCTCTCCAGGAATATAGTTGTGGGGCTACTGCAGAGTCCTATTTCCTGTACTATTTTACAAGCTACATATTCAGGTAACCTGTTTGGTTGATGCTCCAGTGTATTATAGGTGTGATCACAGTGTTAGGTGGTTTTGTGAAAAGTACACCATTTTGTTTGTATACTGGAAGTTGTATTGTACCCTACTGTGTAAGAGGGGGGGGTTAATGTAATGGTCATGATAAATAGCTAACCTGAAAACCTTAAGGATTCATATTACGCTCAAACGTCCACAAAACCTTCTGAGTCCCCCAGTGGAAACGTCCTCCGTTTTCTCTGTTCCTTGATGACGTCATCGATAAGCCGTCTTTGTTTAGACGCTGTATGCTGGGACCTGTTGCCATCCAACCCTTTGTAATCACTTTAATTTTGCTTTCAATAGCCGAGTCGGAGCATTGTTAGTGAAGATAATAGTAGAGAATGAAAATGAGTTCATAGTCTCAATTTCAACGTCAGAGTGTACCGTAAATTAATTCATCGGAATAGGAGTAGGTGGACTCCCTGGCCTGTTTTGAGTGAGGGCGCCGCGGGCATTTCTACCGTTAGTAAGTGCCCGTCCCTTCATCTATACAGGTATGCCATTCCACTCTGTGTTGTAATTCGCCCTTCTTTAAGTGATTTGACCCAATTAATAGTTGCTTGTGCAAGCGTTACAGTAATGTAGTTGATATGCTCTGAGTGAAGTCATATTTACGTCTTTAACGTCCCCTGAAACGTGATGTGTTGTTACCGGTTAGTAAGTGCCCGTCCCTTCATCCATACAGGTCCCTAACGCAGCCTAGGCCGTGTCTGTAGGGTGGATGTTGTATCCACAATGTTTGGGGAGATGTCTGAGGTCCACTAGGATCTGTTACCTTCGTGAGACCCGGCCGTCAGACACTTCAGACCACCTATAGCCCCCATAGCTGGCTCGTCTGGCCCTAACGCTCGGTCCAAGAGGTGACGCCGGATCACCAAGCCACACACCACTACCAGCCCCCATCATTGGTGGATGAGTGTCTAACTCAGTAGGGTTATTTGTGTGGTGAAATTAATCCACTGGGATCTCCAGAGTTCGTCGGATAGTACTCCATGGTGGCTGGACCCCATGGCTGTTGCTTGAATATCACACCTGACGACTGAGTGTTGTAGTGGCAGTTGCCCTAGTATTTATGGTGCTAAGTGACTATAATAGTTGTGTTATTGAGTATGTCCACCCAGTAGGGTTGGAAGTGTTATTGAATATGTCCACCCAGTAATGGGGTGAGTAGGTGGAGCCTGAGGGCCTAGTACTAGATTTCGTCTGTTAGTACAAATAAATTCTTTAGTCTAATTTCATATTCATGTTTAAATAAACTTTGTATTTGTATAATTGTGTATTATTTACCTACAGTATTTACCGTTATTTCTTCCCTATTGCTCGATACTATCATTACACCTACCCACGAGCCCCCTATCGTCACGCTACCAATGGTGATAAGTATAAGAGTAAAAGGAATTGTTACTGGCACACAGAAGCCCTCACTAAATGGTGGCAGTAGCAGCCCTCATAAATGGTGGCAGCTCAAGCCCTCATATTAACAACAACCTAACAGCCGCCAATGTAACGGAGGCGGTTTCTCTCTACTCATACTATGCCCTTTTCTTATACTATTACTTATACTCCTCTTATCTTACTCTTACTTCTCTTGTCTTAGTTTTTTCAATTGTTCTTTCTACTTACTTCAATGGTTACTGCATAACCTTAATTCTTTTTGGTAGCATGGACAAGGGTCTAAGGCACATGGGTATTGTAATTCTGATATCAGGGTCACTTGGACGGAAATAAAGGTAACTACTGTGGGGAAAATAAATACTCCTAAAATACTCTAAGAACAGGTTTATTAATATGAAATCAAGGGGAAAAAGAGATATTATTAACATATAACTACCAGGCTCAACTCCTGGGCTTATTGCAGACTCTATTTCTTCTTTACTTATTTTCTTATTTAATTATTTTCTTATTTACTCAACAGCAATTACTCAGATATTACACTCTTAATGTACACAACCTTACTGGTGTTACATTACAGTACATAACAGGACCAGTTCCTTGTCCCTACTCACAATACATAGTTACATGACAACTCCTTGCAGATTACTTTACTTCTCACACCTACTTGTGGTACGTGGCATTACAGTACAGTTACAAGACTTAACTCATAGTCCCAAGTGGGCAACTTTACTTCTCACACCTTACGAGGTACTTCTCATTACATCCAGTTAAGACAACCTTACTTAAGATATTCCACAGAGTGTTGGTAGTGCATAGGAGATGTACTCACACACACAACACGTTAATACTGATACCAACAAATACTTGGGTCCACTACCCAACATGGGGTAATTATTAACAAACACATACAACAACACTGTGGGCCATATAACTCCAAGGCATGTCCCAGGGTATAACACTGGCGCCTCTAACAACTGACGACTGCTGCTGTGGTCGGTTTCACTCCGACACGAGGCGGGTCTGGGACCCTCGGCCCATGAGGTGGACCTGCTGTCTCAATCATGTTGAATCAACGACATCGTCGATATATTGCTCCCTGCTGGGAATCTACTGGCTCCGGGGGACGGAGGCAAGGGACTGGGAAGCATGATGACAACAGAATCACAACTAATCTCTCGCCTGGAAACGACAGCTGACATTTACTTTATATTACTTCTTACACTGGGTGAATGACAATTCAATTGTTAAAGCATGAACACTGATGAACACTGATATTCACTACAATGACTAGGTCAAACAGAATGGCTAGGGAACACATCTACAGTACTTACCTGGGGACAAACGGGAGCTGACGTGACCCTCAGTTGACAAAGGTGTGGCGAATTACTAAAGTTGATTTACACAGACTAATTCAAGATTGAGCTTGTCAGGAGAGAATGGTATAACAAAGCACTGACAACTGTGTTGGAAGGCGGGACTTACTGAGAGGGATCATGAGTGTAAACATAGAATGGGAAAAACACGCTTTCTCTTAGGAATAGCTAGCCAGCTACCCTCTCATGTTTTGCTGTCGTGGAGTTTAATAAGAATCATTAGTGTTAAAACAGACTAGCAGTCAACTTTACCATGACAACTGTGAAGTACCCTGGGTGGAGCCATATAGGTGATCCATGCAGTTTGTGTTGAATGAAGTTTATTGTTTGGTACTCCAGTGGACGAGGTATAAGAGGAGTGTGGTGTCTTGTTTAAAAGATACACCAAGTGTTGATGACTGCGAGAGATGTACCGTACCTTGTTGAGTATTACTCTTGGTAGTTGTGTGTGTGTACTGGAAGTAGTTAGAAGTCCAGCATTTTTGTAATAAACCAATTTTATTGTATGTTAGGGGTATTATTTTCCTTCACTGACCACCTTTATTTTCTTTTCTTCCCCATATCTTGGTACCATTATTACAGCTCCACAGGTCTTGCCCTCGAGCCATGCTACCACAGGTCAGAGTTAAGACAGAGAGAGTACAGTAGTTGTTTAAGTAGTGGGACAGTAAAGGAAAGTATTAAAGGAAATAGATCCCCTATTGGTGACAGTGGTTGGTCTTCGTTTTATTCCCCCTTCTTTTGGTCTTCCCCCCTACAATAGTGACAGCGGTAGGGATTTTTCCCCTCCCTCTACATGAGAACACCATTGTTTTGAGTCAACTTACAGATGAAACATTCAAGATCCGTTGTGAGTGATGTTGAAAACTTCAACTGTCTTTATTGTTAGTAAAACTTGTCAAATAAGTGAGCATTGAGTCTGCCAGCAAGAATGGCATTTCCTAATATCGTCCGTGGGGGATATCCCAGAGTTTCCAAGTACAAGTACTATTGAAATTAGATCATTTTAATGCCCAAACATCAGAGAATCTAATGTTTGTAGTTTAATTAGTGTGAGTTAGTTAGTTTGAAAGTCATTTATCTCCTGAAAAGAATATGTCAAACTCCTTATCTCCAAGATCTAAACGTATACCCATAGAGGGCCCTTGTGTGTAATTTTGCTGAGCCTGTAAAAGTAGCGTTGTTAGCGTGTGCATTTGACGTCCATTTCACTTTTTCTTGGCAAGCTCAATATCTGATTAGATAATAAGAAAAGGCTAATAAGAAATCCGCCCCTTTATCAATGGTGACAGTGGAATCGGCCCCCTTTATAAATGGATGATGGCTGGTAGCATCTTGAACACGGGCGTGGTGAGCTAGCCATCTACCTGGGCCCCAGCCAGTCACCCAGACGCACGCCAGACGTGTTCACTGTCCATCCTGGTGATCTCTCATGAGGAGTAAACACGGCCAGCCCAACTTTTTTTTAATGAGCCGCCTCTAAGTGGAGATTACTTTGAGTGTGTGTTATTTGTCCAAGTATTCATGTATGTAACCTCCTCAGTTGTATGGGTGTTTGGAGACAGCCAGAGTATGAGGTTGCCATTTACTTCTTGGCGAGTGTAGCAAAGTAGCGGAGGTAAGCTACTAATTCTGGTGCTGTTAAGGCATTAGTTTTGCTGCTATTGTGGGGTTTTGAGATATTGGTTCACACTCAGGATGGGATGGAGAAAGGAAATTCACAATGTGCTCACTGTATACATATTGTATTGGATGTACAATGCAGCTTGTTGCTGGGTAGGTAGCATGGTAATAAGCATTGAGTAGAGAGAGCTGGGTGGTGAGGGTGCCCAGAGGAGGGACATGTGGCTTGAGGGATGCCAAGGTCGCTGGCGGGAGCAGCAGCAGCCAGGCTGGCGCGGAGGAGGAGGTGTTCCTTGCTGGTGGCACTGGGTAGAAAGAGGCTGGTCACAGCAGTGTCAGGTCTTATAAGGCGGGGGTAGGCGTGGGTAGATAGTTGACCCCAGCTCCGTAGGCGGCGCTGGAGGCATAGGCTGGGGAATTCGAGAAGGTTCGGTGCTAGTAGGGGAGGAATCCACTACACTATTACCAGAGTCCGGTTACTAATTAAGAGCTAAGGTTCTCAGGTAATTTGTATTGATGGTGCTCAAGTTTGCTATATGTAAAATAATAGTGTTGGGTGTTCTTTTAAATGTACACCAAATAATGGTATAAGTTGGTAAAGATACCTTGTTGCAAGTACAGTACCAAAATAAGTGGAGGCAGGGAGTTGATCCTTGTAGTTGTGTGTTACTGAAAGTATTCATAAATCTAATTGCATTTTAATAAACCAATTTATTTGTATGTTAGGGGTATCATTCTCCTGCAGTATTTACCTTCATTCTTTCCCTCAACTTGGTACCAGAATTACAGTCCACCCTGTGTCCTAACCCTCGAGCCATGCTACCACAGGTCAGAGGATATGGAGTAACTACAGTTGGGTCTTCATTTACGCGGTCAATTGAACCCGCGGAATACCGCGTAAAACGAGAAACGCGTAAATGAAATAACAGAACACATGGGATTAATTGAAATAGAGACTGGGCCGACCCCCAAACTCCACTTTTTCCGACACAATACGTATCTTGTAGTCAAAATAACATCTTAATTTTATGATGGTATGCACACACAATTAATAATTAAGAGAAATACCAATAATATTAGGTTTTTTAACACTTACGTTAGTAGAAAAGATGGCTGGGCACACGGGGATGGGAGGTTGGTTCCGAGGCAGAGGGCAGATTATTGGCCCTCATTTGTATCACTTGTATCACTATCCACCACATTGGCTTGCAGGGCCTCTTTGTCAAACCCCTCAAAGTCCATATCCTCACTATCACTATCACTGACTTGGGCCAGCTGTGGTGGGTGGCGGGTGAAGAACTCGGTAATGTTTTAATGACTGGGCGACCTTGTGCGCACCCTGCCCGCGCCGCTTCCCGCGTAAATGACCAAATTTACCGAGTAATTAAAGCATTTCAATTCTGGCAAGGCACCGAGTAAATGAACAAACACGTAAACAAAAACCGTGTAAATCCAGACTCAACTGTACAGTGGTCCCTCGGTTAATGAGCACAATCCGTTCCAGCAGGTTGCTTGTTAACTGAAAATCTCGTTAACCGAAACCATTGTATCAATGGGTCTTTGGGTAATTGGCTCCAGCTCACGGAAAATTGCCTAAATTCAACAAAAACTTTAGAAATTGACACCTACCTTGAGGTGTGTAATGTAGAAGGCTCCTGGATGATGATGATGATGTGAATTTGAAGTGGGAGGAGGAGAAGGGAGAAGAGAAGGAAGTGGAGGTGGAGGAGAAGCATTCTACTGCTTCTTGGAAGGTGAGTCACCTTCCATGAAATTGTCAGGAACCTCTGGACTGACATTTTCTCCACCATGAACATCCTCTCTCCTTCTTGAAGTGGAAGGCTGAGGAATAGCATCTTGTTCCCTCTGCCTTTTACTGAAGAAAGTGTCAATTGTGGTCTGTGGGGCATCTCTCCTCCTCACCATTAACTTATGTTTAAAGAAGGAGACCATTCAGTCCAACATGACACAAAGTTAGTTCAGTTTTTTCCACATCTGGGTGCTTTGAAGCCAGTTCCCTGAACTTCTCCCAATGGTAAATCACATCTTTCAACTCTTTAGGTGACATATGGTCATCACTTTCAATTTCCTCCTCACCACTGTCAGCCTCTAACATCTCATCCAGTTGCTTCAAGTCATCAGGAGTAAGTTCCTCCTCATGAGACATCACAAGCTCTTCGACATCATCCTCTTCCACTTCAAGGCCCAATGACTGATCAATGGACACAATCTCCTGGTCCAACTCTGTTTCTTCCTCAAATCCCTCAAAATCATGGACTACTGATGGCCACAGTGCTTTCCATGAAGAATTGAGGGATCCAGTGGAGACTTCTTGCCATGATGACACAATCAATTTTACAGCCTCCAGGATGTTGAATTGTGTCTTCCAGAACTGTTTCACTGTTAGTTCAGGATCATTGGAAGTTGCCTGATGACACCTCCTAAACATTTTCTTCATGTACAACTTCTTGAAGTTGCTGATCACATTCTGGTCCATTGGCTGTATGATTGATGTAGTGTTGGGAGGCAAAAACAACACTTTCACAAAGTCAAATTGATACTCCAACGTTTTGGCAAGTTCATGGTCATGACCAGGAGCATTATCCATGAGGAGAAGAGCCTTTAAAGGGAGTTTATTGGTGGTTAGGTAGCTCTTGAAAGAAGGGCAAAACATATCAACAGCCCATTCATTAAAGAGCTGTCTTGTCACCCATGCCTTGGTTGGGCTTCCAATAAACTCCAAGCTTTGTTCTTACCACTTTCTGTTGCTTGAACACCCTGGGGTTTTCAGAGTGGTAGAGAAGCATAGGCTTCAGTCGGAAATCCCCTGAAGCATTGGCACCAAGCAATAGAGTGAGACGGTCTTTCATGGGTTTATGCCCAGGTAAAGAGGCTTCATCTCTGATGATGAATGTTCTTTTGGGCATCTTTTTCCAGAACAGCCCAGTTTCGTCCACATTGAACACTTGCTGTGGAAGATAATTTTCTTCTTCCATCAGTTCTTTAAATTCCACTAAAAACTTTGCTGCCCCTTCCTTATCAGCACTAGCAGCTTCACCATGCCTAACAACACTGAATATGTCACTTCTTTTCTTAAATTTTTCGAACCAGCCTTTGCTGGCCCGAAAATCTTCAAATTCTGTGCCTGAAGAACCAGGTTGATCTGTCTTTAAATGTTCGTAAATCTCCGTGGCTCTTTCACAAATGAATTCAGTAGAAACTGAATCACCTTTCATCTGTTTTTCCCTAATCCAGATGATAAGTAACCTCTCAGTTTCTGCAATTAGGGAGCTACTTTTAAACACACTGGTAGATTTGTCTCTCACTTTCACTTCTTTAAATTTGTCTTTCTGTGCAAGAATTGTCGACACAGTTGATGTCGACATGCCATATTCTTTGCATAGCGCATTTGTTCTAATGCCTTGTTCATGTTTTTTTATAATTTCCTGCTTGGTTTGGATTGAAATCGCTTTTCTTGATCTCTTAGGCCCCATGCTGGATTCAAACAATGTCAACACGTGATTTTTTAAGTTTAAACTAGCTGTAAATAAAGAATATTTTCTTTAAAATAACACTGCACTGCACTACAGTATATATTGTCAATATGTAAAATAAATTTCAAAATGACCAATAATTTGCTTGGAAACACAGAACAAAATCATTTAGTTGAACAGAGTCTCAAGCAAGATGTTACCTCCAGTGAAAACAGAGAGAGACTAACGCTTGTTTGGTGTGTTAAGAGGCTGGATGGCGCCCATAAAACTAGTGACTTTACCTTCAATTATGTTAAATAATTGTTAAAATGACTAAAAAATTTAATATTAAATTTTTAAAATTATTGAATAGTATAAACTTCTTGATATTTACTAAAACAGTAAGGAATTTAAGCCCTAGAACCGATTACTGTATTGGCGGACTAATACTACAGCTGGTTGACCGCCAAGTGCAAGCGAAAACATGTTGAGGTCGGCTCGTAAGAAACTCGTTAACCGTGGGATTGCTCGTTAACCGAAGATAAGAATCTTATGGGAGGTAACTTGTTAACCGAAATCTCGTTAACTGAGGCGCTCGTTAACCGAGGGATCACTGTATATGAAATAAAATAACTGAGACATAGTTAACATATGGAATGAGTAAAGTAAGTAATTGAGAGTTATGAAGTTAAGTCATAAAGAAGAGTAGTTGTTTAAAAATAGTGGAACAGAAAAAGAAATTAAAGTAAACTAGAAAAAAAGATATTCACAGGCAAGATGATGATGGTAGCAATGCATGTGATGGAGGGTGCAGGAGGGGGTTTTGAGAATTGCAATCAAATGCCAAGTAGAGACGTGTCCTCCTAATATTACGTATTAAGTAATTATTAAATGTTTTAATTGCCTGTATGCTGGCCTGGCGAGTTATTGCTAGGCATTAACATACCTAGGTATAAGCTAGGCATCATATTCTGGATTGAACAAAAGAAGAACTTCCCCTATAACAAGGTTAATAGCAAAACTCTCAACCTTACAGGAGACATGTTACCTGGATCTCCTTTCTTCCTCCTCCGGTGATTTTCATACTGTATTCACAAAAATGTGAAGAAAGAAGCTCAGATCCCAACTTTATATCTAAAGCATTCAAATCAAATAACCCTCATTAAATTTTCTGTGAAGAACCAGATCAAGGATGGAGATTGCTTCAAAAAACATGATTCATCTAGGCAAGTAATTATTTACGTAGTACAGTAATTC
This sequence comes from Homarus gammarus, assembly GCA_958450375.1. Classification (NCBI taxonomy): domain Eukaryota; kingdom Metazoa; phylum Arthropoda; class Malacostraca; order Decapoda; family Nephropidae; genus Homarus; species Homarus gammarus. The sequence continues at coordinate 276,939 of CAUDMG010003755.1, forward strand.
ACATTGTTCTGATAGAACAGTATACAGTACCTGCCTCAATGCGGATAGTCCCAAGACTATGCAAACTATATCAGAAAGATTTGGCTGGCATCTCTTGCAAGTCATTTGACTCCTCCCCTCAAATATTAAATAAAATTTCACACTTCAGTTCTTTGTGTTTTAGTCATAGAAATGTTGCTTGGTGTTCCAACACATGAAAAGACTGATACTGTATTGCTGTTGTGAGATGGTGATTCTGTCCTCTGACAATGCTTGTATTATACTGTACAGTATATAAATGTTCAAGCACACAATACAGTAGAATCATAGTTGCCCGGGCAAACGGTAGATTCAACTAACCAGCACCAAAATAAGATAATAAAAAAAATCCTCCAAAATCAGCTAGAATCGTAAGTTTGAATACCATGAGCAATGGGGATGAGCTGCCATATTTTTGGCGATAACAATAAAATCGATACATGACATATCATAAAATATAAAAGCACATATTTTATTCATTAAAAATAGCTCCTTCCACACTCAAACCATCATATGAATGATACTACACAGTTCAGGCAGTCAACCGGCAGACTCACAGACGTGTGGCTATGTGTATGCTGTGATGATACATCGGGAGGGAGTGCAGGCACACAGGTATAGCCCACCTCCTCCACGTGCATTCACTTCCAACATACACTCTATTTTTCTTACTCTTTAGTTTTATATTTCATTTTCTTTATTTCTAAGCCAAATTAGAGTACAGTAAGTCCCCAAGTTACGTACATAATGGGGACCAAAAGGTTGTACTTAACTCGAAATGTACTTAACTCGAAAATCCCCCAACCCTATAAGGTTATCTGGAAAATCCTGTGCTGTTTTCCAATCAGCACTCGCCGCCTCACCAGTCACTCGAACATTATGCAGCTTATTTCGCACCTTGAATCGGTTAAACCACCCATTGCTAGCATTGAATGTCACAGTATCATCAGGGTGATCTTTCTTTAGATCGTTGAAAAGACTTAGGGCTTTCTCCTGAATCATACTGAGACACCACAACAGGGGTCAAAACCTTACCAGGTACCGGCGCGCCACAGGACGGTCTGCACTCACACCTCACTCGACGTGAGTTCCGACCGGCAAAAGTAGCCGATGCGTTGTTCCGACCGGCAAAAGTCGCCGATGCGTTAATTTCATGTTTATGCATTTCTGTAGAGATGTTGTATTAAACATACTACAAATTGTACTATTGACTCAAACTTTTAATATCCTTGTGTTTTAACTGAATGTTTTCTCGAAGTCTACTTTTAAATTTACTCCATGGATAAAACGAAAAGATGAACGAAATAACCATCGCTGTGCGCGAGACCTGGAGTAAACAAACGTCCTGTACAGCGCCGTCCTCTCTGGGACCGGCGCGCCAGAGGACGGTAAGCTTTTGAACACTACTCCTCCCACTGGCTTCACCACTCTTACGCTTTACACCAGTCATTGCACACAGAGTAAAGTGTACAAAATAGGGCAGAAATTCACAGGAGAAGTACTGTATGCACAATGACCACACTTGTTGTTTTGGTGCGTCTAGCGTGTCGTCTGCATGGTCAGTGATAGTGGCGGCGCGGTGCGGCTGGCTCGCCCGCCAAATTTAAAAATTGCTCGCCCTTTTAAGACAATATTTTTGCAATTAAAGACTTCAGAAACGATGTACGTATCGGCCGTTTGTACGTAATTCGGATGTACGTAATTCGGGGACGAACTGTATTGTAATAATTTTTCAACAACTTTCATTGTTTCATTACAAGTAATAATAAACATGGTGGCTGGGCTGGCGAGTCAGAGCTCTCCACCTCCACACACGGGGACTGCCCATATCGTCATCAACCCGTTTCGTCACCACTATTTTTAACCCGTTTCATAACCACTGCTTTACCCGTTTCGTCACCGCGTTCATTCCCATCAATATATACACGAAAATAACTGTTGCTTGGGATAGAAAATAGTAAAAAAACACAGACAATTTATTAAAGACAAAAATGAAAAATAAAAACATTGTTAATAAGCCTGCAATCATCTAACTGCCCGGTGGTTTATGAAAATATTTACCAATGTTAAATCAAAACACCTAGTTTACAAAATTGTATTACGAAATTATGCCTCGGCATAACAATATATTGGATCATGCAAGCATCTCACTAAGACAATTTATTAAAGACGAAAATAAGAAAATAAAAATGTTATTATCCATGCAAGCATCTCACCTAAACAATATATTAAACTAAAACGAAAAAAAAAAATTTAATACGCCTGCAATCATCTAACTAAAACAATACGTGAAAGACTAAAATTTACTCCTGCAAGCTTGGCAGAAGACAATGACAATTTTTCTTAGGAAACTAGAAATGGTGATATTTTTTCTTCATATTCATCCCACAGCTTCCAGAGATGGACTTGTTTGTCATGATTTGCTTTTGTTGTGCACGATTTTAGCTTGTGCTCAGACTGGATAAGCACTGGAGCAGGTTCAGATACATTCAGGAGCCAGTGCATGCCCAGTACTTACCAACAGTGTGTAACAGAGACATAACCGATCGACCAAGCGGCTAACGAGCCTGTCAGTGGTGAGGAGAATAAAAGTAATATACAGTATACACAAAAATAACTGTTGCTTGGGATTGAAAATAATAAAAACCACTGACAATTTTTTATAGATGAAAATAAAAACTAAAAACATTGTTAATACGCCTGCAATCTCACTGCTCGGTGATTTTTGAGCTGGTGTCAAATCACCTTCATTTGTTCTGTATTTTGTTTATTTACCAATGTTTTAATTGTTTTCTTTGTTAAATAATTCATATTCAAGCATAATAATAACAATGCTTCTCGAGTTGTCTGTATACATGTGTAATTTTTATTCAAGTAAAATAATAACTTACAATTTGTCACTAATACCATTGACTGTTAGTGGTGACGAAACGGATTTGATATTGATAACAAAATGGGGTTTTGGTGACGAAATGTGGTGTATACCCACACACATTCACTTCCCACACATACAAACCTCTCAATCCCTGCAAGTGCCGGATAACTGGGATTCTACTGTATTTTCTTCTTTTTCATATCTGGCATTAAATTACCAAATTCACTCAAAAGATTTATTAATTGCAATTCAATGTAATGTAACATATGTAACCAACCAGTTGCCTAAGTGGCTAACAGGCCGATAAAGTGGTGGTGAGGATAAAGTAATAATAAATTGTTTTTTTAGTAAGAAGAACTTTTATTTTCTTGTAGTTTTATGTTTTCTTTATAATTTCAAGGCATTAAAATCTACAAAAAACTGTCAATCATATACAGCTGGCAATAGGAATGGAAAATTGCATGACTAACCTCATCTTGCATGAAAAACAAAGGATATCACAATTTCCCAATTTTCTCATTTAAAATTAAATGTGATACTGTAATGGGTTCATGAGAATACTGTAATGTAAAAAGCTAATAGATTATGATTTTTTTTTAGGGTTAAAACCAAAGGAATGTCAACAATGACATTTCTAAGGCATACTTCCGAGTCAGTACAGTAGAACTTCACACATCCAAAAACCTTAGGTACGCGGTAACTGAAAATTCTTCATTTTAAATTCTCAATTTTGAAAATACAAAGGTAATGAAGTCAGAAAAACTAGCATTAATCTTGACAAACAAGTGCTGCTACATTAGAAAAAGAGGAAAATACAGTCCTCATATAAGCCCAAGCTCTGTATCCCGTCCCTGTGAGCTCACCCAAAAAGTTTCCCCACAACCAACAAATTTCTGATAACGTCAGTTGTGTCAAATTCATTTAGTGTTTGTATTTTGTTTATTTGTAACCCTACCATGTGGTGGTAGAAGGTCTGTTTTGGTAGTACAGTACAGTACAATGGTAGCTTGCTTGCCTCTCACAACTATGTCCCAAGTCAGATGTGAGAAGGGTAATATTCAGGGTGGCCCTACCCAACACTGCAGGTTTTCTCTGGATATTACTGTTTCCTCCTGCCCTAACACCAGGCAAACTCATCAGGAACAATGAAGAGATTAAACAAGCTTCTGGCTTCCTTTTCCCATCAAAGCAGAAAATTAATAAAAATGCAATCTTGAGTAATGATGAGCCAACCTTCTCAGGGAAGATCAATGGTGAAGCAGCAATTCCCATCCCCACTAATCCTCATCCCACAGCTGCCACCATGATATTCAAATGTAATATGCATTTCTCTTAAAGAAAACTAAAACAAAATGTAAAATTTAAATATTGTACTGTAATTTATTGAGAGGTATAAAAGGTGCTTCTTTTTTTCTTACTTAACATAAGTAAAAAAACTCTGCAAAAAATATACCTAAGTTAAAGTAATAGTACTATAGTATTTCTAAATAGTATTTAAATTTGAGTTAAAAAAAATATATATACTGTACTGCAGTTCAAAGTAGTCTACTCAAGTAGTAAAATAAAAAGTAGTGTCTTACACTGTATACCAAAACTCTTATAATTTATCAAGCTAGGGGCTCAACTTCTGTTGAATTGGAGAATTTAAAGGTCACAGCCCAAGGTTGAAGAAGACACAAGTTTGGAAAATTGTCAGGGCAAACTTTACTGAGTGAGAATTGTATAAACTTAGAACAATCTACCAGTGTTGTGACGGCACTGAGTATGAGCTCATGCAAAATCAGACTTGACCAACACTGGTGAAGGTACATATACATTCTGAAGCCAGTACATGCCTAGTACTTGCCATGTGGCTAATGAGTCGATCAGTGGCAAAGAGGATAAAGGCAAAAGTAAATATAATCTTAAATTTCTGCATGTACCAAAATTCCCCCACTCCCATATCTTGTCAAATGATAAGGAGTATGTTAGGTCTCAGAAATCATAATGCTTACTGGGACAAAGTATTGGAATATACATTTAATTAGTATTGTTGGGATTGGGGCCCCTGGGGCAATTTCCCCTTCTGCTTTTACGTAAATTAGCGACTACAGTAGTTACAACTGATTTTACACAATGTAAACAATCCTTGACTAGACATTTAAAACTGATAATATCTTAGTCTTTATTTTGTAGCCTTTACACACAACAGTATATGATTCTTAATGTATTTATACACAAGTAATATCATTTGTAACCAGTTACATAATAGGCTACTTGAAGACCAAGTAATTCTGCATGCTGTGCTTGGTTGCTTTATTATGAAATTTTCCCAGATGATTGGGTAAAATTTTCTTTTAGTAAAGTACCACATTTTTTCTTAAAATGTACTGTTGTGATATATTTCTTGTAGGCCTAATGTATATCTCCCATTTTTGTGAAATCTTCTGGCAACCTGAGGCAGTTTAGGTCTCTCACTCATTAGTAACGTATGAAGCCTGATGGAGTCAACATGTACTGCATCTCATCGTGTGCGGTGCCTCATGCAGGAGGAAATTGACGACATTACATGTGATTCTGGAGACAAGAATGACCCTCTCATGCAGTGACAGCGAGAGAAGTGAAGACTAACTTTCTTCAAGATATGACCAGTGAATTGAATTAATTTTATATATATATATATATATATATATATATATATATATATATATATATATACAGTGACCCCTCGGTTAACGAACTCAATCCGTTCCAGAAGGTCGTTCGTTAACCGAAAAGTTCGTTAACCGAAACCATTGTTTCAATGGGTTTTTGGGTAATTGGTTCCAGCTCACCGAAAATTTCCTAAATTCAACAAAAATGGTAGAAAAGTTCACTTACTTTGAGGTGTATTTGTAGAAGGCTCCTGGATGATGATGATGATGATGGGATTTAGAATGGGGGTGGAGTTGAAGGAAGAAGAGAAGGCATTGGGGTGGAAGAGAAGTCACCCCATGGCGCCATTTCACCCATAAAATTTTAGCTCTCTTGGTGTAATTCAAGATTATTTTCTTTAAATCAACACTGCACTGCATTATATATTGTCAATATGTAAAATATATTTCAAAATGACCAATAATTTGCTTGGAAACACAGAAAAAAAGCATTTAGTTGAAGAGAGTCTCAAGCAAGATGTTACCTCCAGTGAAAACAGAGAGACTAACGCCTGTTTGCTGTGTTAAGAGGCTGGATGCCGCGCATTAAACTAGTCACTTTACCTTCAATTATGTTCAATAATTGTTAAAATGACTAAAAAATTTAATATTAAACTTTTAAAATTATTGAATAGTATAAACTTCTTGATATTTACTAAAATAGTAAGGAATTTAAGCCCTAGAACCGATTAATGTATTGGCGGACTGATACTAAAGCTGGTTGCCTGGTCAGTGCAAGCGAAAACATGTTGAGGTCGGTTCGTAAGAAATTCGTTAACCGAATTTTTGTTCGTTAACCGAATTGAAGATCCTTATGGAAGGCAGTTCGTTAACCGAAATTTCGTTAACCGAGGCGTTCGTTAAACGAGGGGTCACTGTATATATATATATATATATATATATATATATATATATATATATATATATATATATATATATATATATATATATATATATATATATATATAATCAACGACCTCACCAGCAAGGAATCGAACCCTCGACCTACTGGGTGGCCCTAGGGAACGCTTACCGGCTAGCCCACAAGGACACTAAAAGCAGTTCTAGACTCTGTTATATTTCACACAAAGCCTGTTCATCGAGCTGATGGCGCCGTGAACCTCATTGGGAAACTGCCCGTGCCTCGTATGTGGTGTCAGTAGCATTTTACCGAATCCAGCTGGTATGAAACGCGAGGTACATAGATATACTTCATTTTTAGTCCATTTAACACGCGGACTTTGAACATATAATCAACGACCTCACCAGCAAGGAATCGAACCCTCGACCTACTGGGTGGCCCTAGGGAGCGCTTACCGGCTAGCCCACAAGGACACTAAAAGCAGTTCTAGACTCTGTTATATTTCACACAAAGCCTGTTCATCGAGCTGATGGCGCCGTGAACCTCATTGGGAAACTGCCCGTGCCTCGTATGTGGTGTCAGTAGCATTTTACCGAATCCAGCTGGTATATACACTGTATATATACACTCAAATACATAAGGCAAAATACAATAAAGTTCCTTATTCACATCTTCTAATTTAAATCTTCTGTACTGTAAATAGTAATGTATATGGAAGTCCGCATGTATATGGATTGTTGAGATATATATGTAGCCTCATGTTTCCGAGCTGGAATTGGTAAAATCCTACTACGACCACATAGTTGGCAAGGGCAATCCACAATAGAGGTTCATATTGGTTAAGAATAAGATGAATGAGCAGGCTTTGTGTGAAATATAACAAAGCTTAAGGTTGCTTTTGTTATTCTTGTGGTGCGGTAGTTGCAATCCCCATTCACACGCAGAAGTCCAGGGTTCAATTCCCGACTCGTGAGGTATTATTTGTATATGTAAGTTCACGTGTATATGGACTGTTGATATATATATGTATATATAAAGTGTTTTTATGTTACATTTACAAAATATGTATTCACTAGTTGTTGCATTTGTATGTTACCTTTCGAATGAAATGAATAAGTTGCAATTCAATCTCAATAAACCAAGATGCCAGTCTGCTTTGCTTATGCACATTTAGAAACATCCAACTCAGGACATATGTTGCCATATAAAAATACAGCACATGAAAGGGCCAAGTTACAATATAAGAATATTGCATATGAAAGGAAGCGAGTTACGACATAGGAATATTGCATATTAAAGGAAGGAAGTGTGGCTACAGCAAAATAGTTGATATACATTACAACTGTATTTGTCTATCTGTAATGCAGACTTATAGAATCTAGTTCTACTTTTAAAAGCAATAGAAATTTATTGATTTAATTGGCATATGTCAATGTTTACAATATAGCACTTATGTGATCCTAAACAGCTTATGTACACATGTTATTTGTCCTTATACTTGATGTTACAAACATATGAATCATGTTTTCAAATATATGATGAGCTCAACTAGAAAATGTGTCAACTCCACTTTTAATAATATGCAAACCTCAGTCGTGTGCATATGTTTGAGAGGTCAACTTTTACTGATTACAAAGTGTTCCTTTTTATTATTATTATTTTTACAACTGAAACACCATCTGAACTGATAATGTAAATTCCTGTAATGATCTTGGTACTCACCATGGTGAGTTCCAAAGCTCTGTGAACAACCATTATCACTTTGCAGTGAGGGCCTTAGCTTTCAGGAAATTATACACAGTGGGCTGATGTGTTGACACCCACTATATTGCTATGGGTTAAGCGTTATCAAGGTACTGGTGCCACCATGCACCATTGGAGGGGCAGTCTACCCAATCTACCCACGAAGCAAATAATTAAGAACATATATGATAAGCTTATTTTTGTTATAATATCCTATGCATTCGATTCACAGAATATAAGTCTTAAATCTGAGCTGCAAGGTAATTTTATATGCACAACATTCTCATATACTCTATGAAATATTTATTTATGTTTCCTGTCACACCACTATAACCACCCTTTAGTTCCATAATTTATCAATATAATAATAGTCAAAATGAGATTATAGTAATTATCCTTATACTGTATATAAATAGGCAAACAGAGAAATGTGAGTTTTTCCCATATAAGCCATAAAAGAGGTAATCAGGGCTTCCAACAAAACACCCCATCAAAGACCTATGTTCAGAATATTTCGTCCATTGTGCCATACTGTATGACACCATAAGTGTAAAGTTACCTGCTGTACTGTGTGTACATTGAAACCATAAAATAAGATTTCCTCAGGATTTGGAAAATTGCTTTCTTGAAGGGCTCTTGGTCTCAAGAGTTTCAGATAGGTGGGGTTCTACTGCATTATATTATGAACAGAGTACAGTACCTCAAAAAATTTTTACACAATAAAAACAAAATAGTTTCTGCAAGTAAAATTATCATGTCAAGAAAATTATCAACCTAACCATTAGCTAATAAGTTTGGTTATACATAAGAAATAATTTTTTAAAAATATACTCTATTATACAAGAAAATTATCCAAATATATCTGAAGAAAGGTATGCACAGGTGTTGGCAATATGAAGTTGGCTTGCATACATGCTGAGCCAAAGACCAGCACCATTAAAACATATATACATTATACCTGCACACATGATCAAGCATTACTAATTTTGCCTGTAGGAAATAGACAGATGGACCTCAACACTTGCATGAAAGTTGACATGAATATCAAAAGTGCAGTTGTTTATACTTAAACCTGAAGGGATAAATTAAGTTTGGGACAACACTGATGATGAAGGGGGAAAACTGAAAACAAGTTTAAAATAAATTAAGGGACAGTATAACAGAATAGTGTACAGTAATACTTCGGTTTATGCGGTTCTCGTTTACGCGTTTCCACATTTACGCGGTCCCCGCCAAAACCGGAATGCCCAATTTACGCAGTGCATCTACTCATATACGCGGGTGAAGTATAATTTTTTTATTTAGCTCATAAAATTCATACAAATTACCCGGCCAGAATATAATTTACATTCCTGGAATTCTTACAATATGATGATCATTTTAAATATAAACATCATGGATTTTGCATTAGACATACAAATTTTAGACTAATGTAAGAATTTTGTTTACACAGAGCAAATATGTTATCTTTTGTACAAAATATATGACGTGTATATCTAAAATATTCCTGGTCTTGCAAGGAATCCAGCAATGTCAATTATATTATCCTAACTTTAGTCTGAGGTATTATTTATTACTATACCTTAAAATCTAGTGTTTCCACCCAAACATTTCTCAGAGAGGGAGGAGCCAGCGAGCGTGGGAAGAGGGGGGGGGGGTGGGGAGTTGAATCCATTATTTGAATGGACATTTACTTGGCAACTGTATTTCTCTATTTCTCTTAAATATTAATTGTGTGTGCATACCATCATAAAATTAAGATGTTATTTTTACTACAACATAGGTATTGTGTCGGAAAAAGTGGGGTTTGGGAGTCGGCCCAGTCTCTATTTCAATTAATCCCATATGTTCTGTTATTCCATTTACGCGTTTCTTGTTTTACGCGGACCTCTGCAGGTTCAATTGACCGCGTAAATCGGGGTATTACTGTACATAAATAATACAAAAGTAAATTTATATGTACAGTACGTACATGTTAGTATAAAAACTTTAATGGAGTTAACCATTGATAATGGGATCTTATGTAGATGGTGCCTTAATTTATTTAATAAATTCACGAATTGACAAGGGTTCGGTAACATGGATCAAATACGCTGCACTTTACTAATTTTGGGGTGCTGATTTCAAATAAGGCAATAAAAAATGGCAGTCACATAACATTTTTATTATATATGTGCTTATGTGGTGTAGGAATATAAGATACGTAGGGATATATTAAATGCAAGGTTAGCAATACTGAAGAGCAAGTAGGAGGAAATGCTGTCCCTAACCTCACTCTAGTTGTGTACACAGCTGTGACTATATTCGCTGTGGCTGAAATTCTTTTGGTTAGCATCTCCCGGTGCGAAATCGGCGATTAACTACCGTTACTTCTGGCCCTGCGATCCCGCATACCTGCGTGCCGGCACACCATCTAGTTGGTCCCTCACCCATTATTTTGCACATGGCGGGTGAGGGACAGTAATGTGAGAGTCAGGTACAAGTTGCGAGCACAGAAGGTGGGTTTTTGAGGTTTTACCGTGGAGTTGACAACGTCTGGTCGTGAGGTGGTGTTTTGTAGTTATAATTGCATTGAGTTCTGTTGCATTGGTTAGTTTTTTGTTAGCGTTGCGTCGTTTTGTGTTTCTTTATTGTTTTAGTGTGTACATAATATAGCGTGTGACAGTGGACCACAAAGTTTTCCGGCCAGCCGACGGGCGATCCGACAACAATGCTCTTACTAATGTGTCTTTTGTGTCTTTTTATCAGATAGGTTGTGGAAATAAATGAAGACAGGACAATGGAGAGAATACAATGCTGAGGCTGTGTCAATTCACCAAATAGTTTTGCTAGGTGTGTGGACAGTTTGTCATCAAATCTCAGTGTCGTTCCATAACAAAAATCGTGAAGCAAGCACATCATTCCTATTTTGGGTGAGATGTGGGTGATCAAGATAAAAAGTGGGCACCTCATGTGTGCTGCATAAGCTGCTACGTTAACCTAACTGAATGGATTAAAGGAAAGAAAAAGATCATGCCTTTTGCTGTTCCAGTGTTTAGCATGAACCTACCAGTCATTTTGATGACTGTTACTTTTGCCTTACCAAAACTGAAGGCTTCTCCAAGAAGAAAAAATACAGAATTAAGTATCCAAATGTACCTTCGGCAATAAGGCCTATTCCTCACGGAGAAGACCTCTCTATATCTACACCACCGGCTAATTTGGAAGAGCTCTCAACTTCGGATGAGGAAATTGAAGAAGAAATCCCAGAATCATCCCATGATCCTTCTCTCATTAACCAGACTTCCAATGAACCACATCTTATAGAACAAAGTGAACTTAATTGTTACCGCAAGCAGTAATGAGTAGGATGACACATAAACAAACATTATGTCAGGCTGTAAGTCATGTCATGTTTATTGGGTGTGCCTGCCCGTGATACAGTATGTAGTGTGTTGAGATGGTTGAAAATGAGAGACCTAGAGGAGGTGAGGTGTTGGGTGGTATTAAGGGAGCTTGTTTGTGTATAATCACCTGACTCAGCAGCCCTCACCCATGGAGAGAGGGTTGGGGAGGCGGCAGGGTGTATCGGCACTGTAGCTATTCAGACCACAGAGGCAACACCTAACCTGGTTTCTCTTGAGACTTTCAACACGTAAGTTTAACTGATACTTATTGTGTACACAGGTAGACTGTGTCCATTGCATCGTTTATCATTTTGACAACATAAAATATGGCAAATTAAGTACTCATTATAAGTGTTAAGATTAGACTAATTACATAGCTATGATTGTCATGTATGATTTAGTTTAAATACGAAATGAATTGTATTCAACAGGTTTGATCGAATTATAATATTCGAGTTCAAAGTCACAAGTTTCATTAAATCCTATAACCACCCGGATGGCGGTTACATTAATGATCTTGTACGTGATCTCCGTCTGTCAAAACAGCAGGTGGAACAATTAACATCAAGACTGCAGGAATGGAACTTTCTAACGAAACAGACAAGAATTTCTGTTTTTAGGAAAAGAAATATTACATAATCTACATTCTATATATTACATAATCTACATTCTACAGTATGCAGGATTCCCTGTGTGTGTGTACTGATGTAAATGGACTCATGTTCGAGTTGGGAGAAAAACATGACCCAAAGGAATGGCGGCTTTTCATAGATTCCTTCAAGTTTAGTTTGAAAGCAGTGTTGTTGCATAATGTGAACCAGAAGCCCTTAGTTCCAGTAGCACATTCTGAAGGTTTGAAAGAAATACTGAGCACTATTAAATACAAGGAGTATACAGTAGATGGCAGATCTGCAGCGATTTGAAGGTTATAGCCCTTCTACTCGGCCTTCAAGGAGGGTTCATGAAATAATGCTGTTTTCTGTGTTTTTAGGACAGCAGAGCAACAGACAAACACTATAACACAAAGGACTGGCCAAAGAGAGAAGAGTTTGTTCCAGGAAAAAGCAACGTTAAATATACTCCCTTGGTAGACCCACACGATGTACTTTTACCTCCTTTACACATCAAGCTGGGACTAATGAAGAATTCTGTGAAGGCTATGGACAAACAAGGTGATGGGTTTGTGTACTTGAGGGGAAAATTCTCACAGCTCAGTGACACTAAAGTCAAAGAGGGTATCTTTGTTGGCCCACAAAAGAAAGTTACTTCGTGATGATGCCTTTGAAAACAAACTGAATAAAAATGAGCTAGCTGCATGGAAATCCTTCACATCTGTAGTCAAGGGGTTTCTTGGAAGCAAGAAAACTATTGCCAACTTGTAGAGGAACTCTTAAAAAACTACGAAAACTTAGGAGGCAGGATGTCCCTGAAAGTCCACCTCCTACACTCGCAATTGGACTTTTTTCCTGAGAATCTGGGGGTGGTTAATTACTTTTATCCTCTTCACCACTGATCGGCTCGTTGCCGCTTGGGCGATCGGTCACGTCTCTGTTACTTTTCCTTTTCTTTTATCCTCTTCACCAATTGATCGGCTCGTTAGCCGCTTGGGCGAACGGTCATGTATCTGTTATGCACTGTTGGCAAGTACTGAGCATGCACCGGCTCCTGAATGTACCTGAACCTGCTCCAGTGTTGGTTAAGTCTAGTCTTGAAAGAACTCACACTCGGTGCCGTCAGAACACTTTTTGGTAGATTGTTCCAGGAATTCACAACTCTCACTCCGAAAAAATTTGCCCTCACAGTTTTCTGGACCTGCTGCTTCTTCAATCTTGAGCTGTGACCCTTTGTGGGGCGAGCGTCTGCCAGCTCCAAGTAAGGACACTCGACTGAGTAGTGCCCCTCGAGATGCTTATACACCTCAATTAGGTCACCCCTTGCCCGTCTGTATTAAGCTATGCAAGTTCAGGCGCTCCAATCTCTCAGGGTAGCTGAGGTGTCGAAGTGCAGGCACCAGTCTGGTGGCCCTCCTTTGAATATTTTCAACCAACTGACAGTCCCTAGCATATCTCGGGGACCAGACGGGGTGACAGTACTCCAGATGGGGAACACTTCACTCTTGAAGATCGTTACGAGGGACGGACCGTCTAGATATCTGAATGACCTTCTCATAAGACCCAATAATTTATTTGCCTGATTTACCTTCTTCTCGCAATGGCCTGAGAACTTCAGCTCATAGTCAACATACACACCTAGGTCCTTCTCACATTGTCTCAAATGTGACTTTGCAGAACAGGTCGGTGAAGCATGGAGTGATATTTCTAGCATCTTGGAAACACCCCTTCCTCCAGGGAGTGATTCTGGTGCAAGTCTGTCAAACACACTGAAGAGACTTTTACCAGCTAGTGCAGCAGTAAGAACCATACAAAAGACCCTTGCAGCAATACTAACTCTGTTTCCACACAGTATGCAAACAGAGCGGATAGTTTCACATCACAACACTATATATGATGACAGATGATCAAACATGAAAGAATCTACAATGAAAGCACGCTTAATTGTGGCACTCAACAGTTGTAGCATAGCAGAATACGATCCATGATTTTCAGTGGCAGAATTTCTGAAGAAGAGAGAATGCAGATATAGAGAGCCAACAGAAGCCTATCAAACAAGAAAATTTGCTGTCAAATTCTTCACCGGTGGTTCATTTTAAGATAGTTATTTTCTAGTATGAAATATTACATAACTGCCACATGGTTCTATCATCTACATTCCACAAAATGTTTTGTACTTATTTGCTCTTATATTTTCAACAAATATTGTATGGTACTACTTTTACTTAACAGAAATTACTATTATTGCATCTACTGTACTGCGTTCCTTAAATTCCTTTGATTTTTATATAATTATCAGCTATCTAACTATCTTTTAATATAAATGCCAGGTATAGTACTTGGAGTCTGCCCCTTTTAGATATATGTGCCCTTTTTTTAAGTGGTCCACTTGTAAAAATTCCTTAAAAAAGTCCCTGGAATGGAACTTGTTGAAATTGCTACTACAGATGTTAAAATGGTATATATTAGGTCATCATGAATGGGTGAAATCACAGATGTCAAGTCCATGAATGTTGAAGTCTGCCTGTAATCTTTTTATCAAGAAAATATAAAAAAAGTTTTCAGTGCATAGGTGCTTTAAAACATTTCTTTTAAATTGTAACAAGTGCCTCAAGTGCTAGAGGATATCAGTTACTATCTTAATGAAAAGTGGGTCCCAAAGGCAAGACAGCTTGTTGAGGGCAGTGCAGATACAGCATTTAAAATGCTGAGCCTTTAATATAGAAGGCAGCAGTATGGCTGGCACTGCACTCTACCATCTTCACTTTCCCAGGTGGGTTGACTAGGACTGCTCCAGTCATGAACCAGTGACTACAAGAGGTGAATACTGTATCCACTTGGCCACTACTACACACTGTTACAGTGCGTGGTGAAAAAAGATAAGGTAACAGTTTTGCCAATTAGTAACTGGGTTCTCTTTTACAATTTATTAAATGTTTTATGACTGTATAAACATATGTCTGTAAGGTGAGTGCTTATATTTAGTTAGATGGCCAAAGGTTGAAAATTTTCTTAAAATGGCTCAATCTTATCAAAATCTGCAGTAATTATACTCTAATTATGTAGTACAGATAGTTTGGTTAAGAATTCTTACTAAGATGAAATACAATACAAACCTAAATTTATGTACACCAACATAATAACTTATCTTTGTACTGTACTAACAAAATAAGTTATTTATGTACTGTACTGTACTAACATAATAAGTTATTTATGTACTGTACTGTACTGTACTAACATAATAAGTTATGTACTGTACTGTACTGTACTAACATAATAAGTTATTTATGTACTGTACTGTACTGTACTAACATAATAAGAAAACTCATCACAACAAGTGACTTTACATTTAATAGCACTGAAACTCCTGGGAACAATCTCCATAGTAAGATGAGATAAAACTAATATATCCCTGGTTCTGTTGATTGCTTGCGCAGCACAGGTTTTCATTCTGTACAATACTTCTTTCAAGTAAATCCCATCCATATAAATATATTGTACCCAACTACATTAATGGGTCCCTTTAATAATGCATGAGCAAGATGAATGATAGTGTTCATGTTAAAACCCTTCAGCTTACACAACCACTTAATGGTATAGTTTTAGTTTAACAATGGTATATGTAATCTGCAGGTCAATAAAAAATAACAAGTGGTCCTTATACCATAAAAAGATAATAACAAGCACAGTACATTACATTACATCACAGAACATGAGTGTACATCACAGCACAAATCTCACATCACTGACATACCTTCAGACAAGATTGTCAAAATATACTACCTGTACAGTACTTCTTGTACCAGTCCTTGAGTAGTAGGAAAATACCATAATTACACCATACTATTGAATATGTGAAACTTACAAAAATGAACATGTAATATAAAATATATCAGCTAATATATACACTGACAACTAAAATTACATCAAAGTCATCTGTTACTGCCACATACAGCTCATCTCTTTTGTTATCATTTACAGTATATAGACTTAGTATAAACAAAAAGAATATTAACTAAATAATGTAGAGTCAATTAATAGATGCCTAAGGTAACAATGAGAAAATCGAGATTATTACTTAACAGGCACTTGTAATACATCATTCTGTACTTCAGTGGAACAAATTATATATCTGCAGTCAAATGCCGATTCCCATTTTCAAGGCGAGTGGATTTTTCCATAATGTTAAGTGTTACAAATTCCCACATTTTATGATAACTAGTTTTAGCACCATCCTTATCATAGTTAAGAAAACTTAATATTAAAATTTTATAAACATTATTCACAGGAAGAATACTGAAAGTCATACCAACATGAATATCTTTGATTAATATTACATTTTTCTTCTACATTTCATCTGTAATTGCCTCAGACTTACGTTTATTGATGTGGTCCACTCTAAGTTTTGCTTTGTCTTCAAAATAGTGATCCATCCTCACTGCAGCATATTCCTGAAAGAGAAACCTTACATTAATGGGGGAAATTCTTCTTGCAAATTAAATCGGTGCTCTTCTGTAGATAGCAGTATGCCTTTAAAATGTGTCAACTGTGCAGTGGTCCCTCGGTTAACAAGCGCCTCGGTTAACGAGATTTCGGTTAACGATTTAACTTCCATAAGATTCTTAACTTCGGTTAACGAGCAATCCCTCGATTAACGAGTTTTTTACGAGCCTACCTCAACATGTTTTCGCTTGCATTTGGCGGTCCACCAGCTGTAGTATTAGTCCGCCAATACAGTAATCGGTTTTAGGGCTTAAATTCCTTACTATTTTAGTAAATATCAAGAAGTTTATACTATTCAATAATTTTAAAAGTTTAATATTAACTTTTTTAGTCATTTTAACAAGTATTGAACATAATTGAAGGTAAAGAAACTAGTTTCTGGCGTGCCATCCAGCCTGTTAGCACACCAGACAGGCGTTAGTCTCTCTGTTTTCAGAGAAGGTAACATCTTGCTTGAGACTCTCTTCAACTAAACGCTTTTTTTCTGTGTTTCCAAGCAAATTATTGGTCATTTTGAAATATATTTCACATATTGACAATATATAATGCAGTGCAGTGTTGATTTAAAGAAAATAATCTTGAATTACACCACGAGAGCTAAAATTTTATGGGTGAAATGGCGCCATGGGGTGACTTCTCTTCCACCCGAATGCCTTCTCTTCTTCCTTCTCCTCCACCCCCATTCTAATTCCCATCATCATCATCATCATCATCCAGGAGCCTTCTACATACACACCTCAAAGTAAGTGTACTTTTCTACCTTTTTTGTTGAATTTAGGTAATTTTCCGGTGAGCTGGAACCAATTACCCAAAAACACATTGAAACAATGGTTTCAGTTAACGAACGACCTTCTGGAGCGGATTGAGTTCATTAACCGAGGGGTCACTGTATTTAAGAGAAATACAGTCGCCAGGTTAATGTCCATTCAAATAATAGACTCAAATTCCCCCCCCCCCCCCTCTTCCCAGCTCACTGGCCCCTACCTCTCTGAGAAATGATTGGGTGAAACACTAGATTTTAACGTTTAATAATAAATAATACCTCAGACTAAAGTTAGGATAATATAATTGACATTTCTGGATTCCTTGCAGGTCAGGGAATATTTTGAATGTAAACTTCATATATTTTGCACAAAAGATAAAATACTTGCTTTGTGTAAACCAAATTATTACATTAGATCTAAAATTTGTATGTCTAATGCAAAATCGATGATGTTTATATTCAAAATGATCATCAAATTGTAAGAATTCCAGCAATGTAAATTATATTCTGGCCGGATAATGTGTATGAATTTTATGAGCTAAAACAAATATCTTCAGTTAATAAAAAAAAAAATATTCTTCACGACACTATCTGTCTATCAGAGTACCCCAACTTGCCTCCCTCCCTCTTCCAACCGCGCCAGATGGTCGGTTGGTCCCAACCCTCCCCCCCTACCTTCCCTCCCTACCAGAGAAATGTTGGGTGAAAAAACTAATTTTAACTTTTAGTAACAAATAATACCTCAGACTAAAGTTAGGATAATATAATTGACATTGCTGGATTCCTTGTAAGACCAGGAACATTTTGAACATAAATGTCATATATTTTGCACAAAAGATAACATATTTACTCAGAGTAAACATTAGATCTAAAATTTGTATGTCTAATGCAAAATCTATTTTGTTTATATTCAAAATGATCATCAAATTGTAAGAATTCCAGCAATGTAAATTATATTCTGGCCGGGTAATTTGTACGAATTTCATGAGCTAAAACAAATATCTTCAGTTAATAAAAAAAAAAAATATTCTTCACACCGTGCCAGATGGTTGGTCGGTCCCTCACTACCAGACAAATGTGTGGGAAAACCAGAATATTTACCTTTTTAGTAATAAATAATACCTCAAACTAAAGTTAGCATAATATAAGTGACATTGCTGGATTCCTTGTAAGACCAGGAATATTTTGAATATAAATGTCATATATTTTGCACAAAAGATAACATATTTACTCAGAGTAAACATAAGATCTAAAATTTGTATGTCTAATGCAAAATCTATGATGTTTATATTCAAAATGATCATCAAATTGTAAGAATTCCAGCAATGTAAATTATATTCTGGCCGGGTAATTTGTATGAATTTTATGAGCTAAAACAAATATCTTCAGTTAATAAAAAAAAAAATATTCTTCACGACACTATATGTCAATCAAAGTACCCCACCTTGCCTCCCCCGCCCTCTTCCAACTGCGCGGTCAGTCCCAACCCTCCCCCCCACCCCCCACCAATCCTCCCTTAAAGAGAAAGAGTGGGTGAAAAAAATAAATTTTAACATTTTGTATTAAATAATACCTCAGATTAAAGTTAGGATAATATAATTGACATTGCTGGATTCCTTGTAAGACCAGGAATATTTTGAATATAAATGTCATATATTTTGCACAAAAGATAACATATTTACTCAGAGAAAACATTTTATCTAAAATTTGTATGTCTAATGCAAAATATATGATGTTTATATTCAAAATGATCACCAAATTATAAGAATTCCAGCAATGTAAATTATATTCTGGCCGGGTAATTTGTATGAATTTTATGAGCTAAAACAAATATCTTCAGTTAATTAAAAAAAAAAATATTCTTCACAGGGTAACAGATGGTCGGTCGGTCCCTCCGTCCCCCCCACCCCCCACCAACCATCCGAAGGAGATGTGTGGGAAAACCAGAATATTTATCTTTTTAGTAATAAATAATACCTCAAACTAAAGTTAGGATAATATAATTGACATTGCAGGATTCCTTGTAAGACCAGGAATATTTTGAATAAAAATGTCATATATTTTGCACAAAAGATAACATATTTACTCAGAGAAAACATTTTATCTAAAATTTGTATGTCTAATGCAAAATATATGATGTTTATATTCAAAATGATCACCAAATTATAAGAATTCCAGCAATGTAAATTATATTCTGGCCGGGTAATTTGTATGAATTTTATGAGCTAAAACAGGCAGTCAGGCAGGGTGGCGGGTGGGGCAAATCTAAAAATAGCGTCTCGAGCCGGACACTCACGGCGTATATGTGGAAAAAATCCGTGTTAAGTGAAAGTTCAGCTCTGGCGAGGCACCGCGTATATGAAAAAACGCGTTAAGTGAAACCGCGTTAGGCGGAGTAATACTGTATATATATATATATATATATATATATATATATATATATATATATATATATATATATATATATTTCAAGTAAATGGAAAAATTTTACTCGACACAGACATTAGTTCCAGTTACCGATAAATAGCAGACGCTTCAGTGACTTCACTAGTGTTTACATTACACCAGCGGGTAACATTTGATGACATTACTTGAAGTGAATTGGCCTTATTTTAAAAAACCAAGGATGGTTGGTAAAGGACTACTGAGTCAGTGGGTAAGTGTCACATTTGGGGTACTGGTCTTATACAGCGAATAGAGCTCAAAAGCTACTTTTTAAATGGAAATTTGGGGGCCCCGTCTTATGCATCCCGACGCCTTATAGGCCGAGATATACGGTACATTTTTGCCCCCCAGGCACCAATGTGGGTCAGTGACCTGTGCCCGGGTGGGCTAATCCCTGTAAAAAAAAAAAAAAAAAAAAAAAAAAAATTATGCAGTCAATATCACAGCCCATCTCTCCATTCTTGCTGCAGCAAGTGTAGGAACAGGAGATTTAGGACCCAAAATTGCCAAGAGAGGCTTGTGATCAGTGAGTAAGACAAAATTCTTAGCAAATAAATAGTACTGATGAAATTTCTTTACTCCAAATATGATAAACAAAGCCTCTTTCTCTATTTGTGCATAATTTTTCTTGCTTTGGGTAAGAGTTCTCGAGGCATATGTAATGGGTCTTTCTTCACCGTTATCCATTATGTGACTTATGACAGCACCTAATCCATAGCCCGATGCATCACAAGCAAGCTTTAGTGTTCTACTGGTACCTGTATCATGGTGGACCAAAACATCAGTACTTGACAGAGCAGCTTTACAATCTTCAAATGACTTCTGAGTTGTACTGTTCCACTTCCATGGAATCCCTTTCTTTAACAGTTCATGTAAAGGGGCTAAAACTGATGAAAGTCCACTCAAGAACCTTGAAAAATACTGTATCATACCCAGGAAAGCTTTCAATTCACTCACATATTTTGGAGCTGGTAAATTTACTATTGCTCTTACTTTATCTTCTACAGGTCTCAGTCCTTCTGCATTCACGTTGTAGCCAAGATAAGTTACTTCTTTAGCTAGGAATGAACATTTGCTCTTGTTGAGCCTGACATTGTGTGCCAACAATCTTTCGAATACTGTGGCTAGGGTTTTGACATGATTTTGGATGTCACTGTCAACAATAAGAACATCATCCTGAAAACATAACACATTGGGAAGACCCACAAGAATTTTGTCCATGATGCACTGAAATAACTTTGGTGCACTTTTAACTCCATAAGGCAACCTTTTGAACTTATACAATCCTTAATGAGTGTTGATGGTAAGGTTCTGCTGACTTTCAGCATCAACAGAGGCCTGAGCATATGCTTGGGACAAGTCTAACTTAGTGAAAATGGTTCCACCTGGTAACTTTAT
This sequence comes from Homarus gammarus, assembly GCA_958450375.1. Classification (NCBI taxonomy): domain Eukaryota; kingdom Metazoa; phylum Arthropoda; class Malacostraca; order Decapoda; family Nephropidae; genus Homarus; species Homarus gammarus. The sequence goes on from CAUDMG010003755.1 coordinate 298,215, forward strand.
AATCACCACATAGTCTAACAGATTTATCAGCTTTTGGTACAATTATTATAGGAGCAGCCCAATTGCTCTTGGCAGTTTTCACAATAATTCCCTCACTCACAAGTCTGTCTAATTCCTTCTCAACCTCACCTTTCAATGCATAAGGAACAGGTTTGGACTTAGCATATATGGGTGTAACATCTTTGTCAATGGTGATATGAGCTTCATAACCCTTTATACCATCCTGTTCCTAAACAAATAAAATCTTGTATCTTTCAAGCAATTTCTCAAGATCTGGAACACTGTTGCACATTCTAACACTAAATATCTCCTTCCAGTCCATCTCAAGTTCACACAACCAGTTCTTACCTAACAAAGTTGGTCTATTCACATAACTAGCTATAATTAATGGCAATTTTAAATTCTGATTTTTGTACTTTACCTCACATTCTAATTTACCTTCTGTGTTTAAAATCTATCCAGTATAGGTTCTCAACTTGCCACCTGAGTCTTCCAAAGGCACATGTGCAAATAGCTTCTCATACATGTGGGAGAGACTCAGGCGATCCTTATATCAGGGGTAAAGGAAACACACTGATGTCAAGTTCGTAAGTTCAATTTCTGGGACAAACACACAAAAGGAGTTAAGACGGGAAACAGCGTCCTGTCTTGGAATCTCTCCGGGTATCTCTATCTGCGCATGCGCGTACAGCGCGCATGTGCCTAAAGTCTGAACTAACACTCGTGACAAAAGAGAGTATGATTATAACATATAATATAGAGACCTGAATCAATAATGGTAAATAGTACAGTTACATATTACAGCATATTCGTCTCATATATCTACACCTCCCTCCCCCTCACGCTCGTAGTGCAATCTCGAGCGGACTCTTTTTCCAGGAGCCTTTGAGAGTGACGTGGGAAAACTGGGGGGTCACTGAATGAGGACTTACTTTTCTCGTCCAAGCAAGGGTTCACAGGGATGTGGGGGAGGGGTTTACCACTAGGGGACGGTACTGAACGAAGGAAGCGGCGATTCCGCCACCATACCCGACCACTAGGGAGATGGACCTCGTAATCCCTGGTCTTGCCGCAGCCCATGACAACCCCGACCTTGTCCCAGCGGTGAGACATCGGGTCTTGAATCCGAACTGTTTGCCCGATACTCAACCTGGGAAGGGGTCGGGCGTGCTGATTGTACTGTGCCTTTACCTGGTCAGCACGGGCGGCTGCACGACGATCGCAGTCCTCGGTCTTGGCCTGGCACTCCCTCGAGAAGGACTCAGGATGGGCAGGGACACATGACCGTAGTGGGTGGCCGTATAACATCTGTGCTGGGGAGCGACCTGTGAAGTTGGGGGTATTCCGCAATTCCAATAAACCCCGGTGAAACTTCTCACAGTTAATGTTGCCTGAGGGTGCCGTCTTGAGGATGAGATGCTTGACGGACTTTACGGCAGCCTCGGCATGTCCATTGGACTGGGGATAATGTGGCGAGGACACCACATGATAAAGTCCCCATCGCTCCATGCAGTCCCGGAAGTCGTTGCTGGTGAACTGGGGCCCGCCGTCAGTCCTCAGGCGGAGAGGGACACCAACTTCCCGGAAGTAGCGACAGAACATACGTACTGTATGAGAGGCAGTAGTGTTGCCTCCGCAGGGAACGACAACAGGCCAACCTGAGAGCCGGTCGGCGATGACGAGAAAGGACTTTCCCGCCACAACGAAGAAATCCGCGGAGACGGACTCAAAGGGCCTCGTAGGGTTGTCGTTGTTCATGAGGGGTTCCTGCTGCTGACTAGGCTGCAGCACCTGGCATGGCTCGCAGACTTGAACGGAACTAGCGATGTCGGAGTCGATGCCTGGCCAAAAAACAGCTTGTCTCGCCCGGCGCTTCGTAGATTCCACACCCCTGTGGCTGTCGTGCAGGTGGTCTAGGGTGCGGCGGCGGAGGGCGGCAGGAACCACAACTCTTGCTCCATACAAGACGAGGTCGCCATCAGCATAGAGGTCGTCCCGCATCTTCCAGTATGGGAGTAAAGAGCTGTGTAAGTCGTACCGGTTGGAGGGAAATCCCGAGGTCACGCAGTTCAGTAGACGGATATACGAAGGGTCCGCTCTTGCCGCGGCTCGGAGTTCCTGAAGAGTCCTGTCAGCGTCCTGCGGTGGAGACTCTTCTGAGATGACGGCGTTCATGGTCACTACAGTCCTGAGGTGTGCAGTAGCATCAGCACATGCGATCTCGTCCTCTGGTGTGGGGTGGCTGACTGGGGCTCGTGACAAAGCATCAGGGATGCAGAGCAGCTTGCCAGAACGCCACACAGCTGTGAAGAGGTAGGGCGAGATCTTCTCCTTAAGGCGTTGGAGGCGGGGATTCTCGACCGCATCCAAGGAGTAGTGGTTCAGGATCGGGATGAGTGGCCGATGATCCGTCATGAGGTTGAAGTGTTGTAGGCTGATCAGATACAACCTACATTTGGACATGGCCCAGACGGCGGCTAACAGCTCCAGTTCGATGGTGGCGTAGCGAGTCTCGGCGTCAGTGAGAAACTGAGAGCCACACTGAACCAGACGAAGGCGTCCATTGCCGTGGTCCTGTAGCAGAGCGTATCCAATCCCGTAGAGGCGAGAGGCATCAGTCTGGAGGACAACTGGTAGGGCCGGGTCGAAGGAAGCAAGAACAGGTGGGCTAAGGAGAGCTGTCTTGACGCGACGGAATGCCTCATCATGGTCAGCTGTCCAGGTGAATGTTCTCTTGGGGCTCATCAGGGGGCGTAGGGGCTGTGCTGCAGCGGCGATGTCGGGGGTGAACTCAGCCAACTGGTTTACCAGGCCCATGAACGAGCGGAGGTCGGTCAGGTTGGCAGGAGTTGGGAAGTCCCGGATCACGCTGACCTTTCCAGGATCAGCCGAGATGCCCTTGCTTGAGAGGGTGTACCCACAGAAGTTCACACTAGGTGCGGCGACCACAAACTTATCCTTGTTGAGGGTGATCCCGTACTTGCGGCACCTGGTGAGCATCTGGTGAATACGCTCAAGATGCGTGGAGTAATCCTCGTCAAATAGGAGCACGTCGTCGATGACCTTGACACAGTTCGCCACACCCTGAAGGGCCATGTCACCACGGAGGCAGAAAGCATCGCCAGTAGCCGCGAAACCCATAGGTCCTCTACGGTGCTGAAATCGGCTGTACGGTGTGATGAACGTCGTGAGGTGCTGATCTTCTTCCGCAAGTTCCATCTGCCAGTACCCACATAAGGCATCTGCTGTAGTAAAGTACCTTGCCTTCGGGTCCACACTGCGTATAGCGGCGAAGGGTGTCGGTGAAGGGTGGGTCGGGCGGGAAACTTGGCTATTCAGCTTGGTGAGGTCGACGGTGATACGAACTCCAGTAATGTTCTTGGCGACTGCTACCATGGGGTGACACCAATCCGAGGGGTCGTCACCAGCAGGCTTAATGATCCCCTGGGCTACCATAGAGTCGAGTTCCTTCTTAACTTGGCTCTGGAAAGCGAAGGGTATCTGTCGCGGTGTGTGGATGGCGAAAGGTACTGCGTCATCCTTCAGGTGAATTCTCATGGGGGAGCCAGCCATTGGCTTGAGTGGAGCCGTCTTGAGGTCCTCCTTGGAAACCAGCACGTCCTTGAATTGCCGTAGGAAGAGCTCCCTGGCTGCAGAAGGTGACGTATTGGGTGGGAGGGGCAGCTCCTTGCACCTATTGACATGTTTTATTTCCAGAATTGGCTTAGGGAAGTCTGGAGATATTATGGCCAACTCTTGACAGTGGCCATAAGACAGTAGTGGCATCTGAATACCTTTGTGGACCTAAATCCTGGCAGAACATGACTGCTTACCTAGGGTGAGGGTAGCCTGAAATGTACCCAGAGCAGGTGCCATTGTAGAACCGTCTGCGGTGAGCGTTGTAGAAGTTGACGGTTGTTGCGAGCTGCTCCTAGGTATCCCCAGAATGTCGAGGTGTCTTGTGCCGATGACTGTGACGTCCGCACCTGTGTCAGGAAGCATCTGGATGCGGGAAGTAATGTCGCCGTATGACAGGTGAACACAGATGGGCTGAGGTGTCTTGCTGACAGGGGAAGAAGAGGATCCCACGCGACGACAGCGCTTGTTCTTCGCCACCTGAGACTTGCAAGTAGTACTATTCTTCTTCTTTGACTGACAGCATTTGTCATAGTGTCCAATGCGGCTACAGGAGTGGCACTGAACGTTGTTGGCAGGGCACTTCAGTGTCCTAGCCCAATGACCACGACGGCCACAGTTATTACAGGTGCTGTCAGCGGCAGGGCATTCAGAACCATGCCGACGAGCACAATACTGGCAGGAATGACCTGGCGTCGAAGTCTGAAGTGATGCTGAAGATTGATGCGAAGCTGAAGTCGGATGTGAAGCTGAAGTCGGATGTGAAGCTGAAGTCCGGTCACGTCCTTTCTTCTTCTTATATGCGGAGATGGCACACAGCCGGTTAGATGGAGCACGAATGGCAGAAGTCGCACTTCTGGTGGCTTTGTAATAGCGGCAGGTGGTGACAACATCCTGTAGAGAAGAGGCAGTGTCGAGGGAGATAAGCTTCTGAATAAGCTCTTCGTCCCGCACGCCCATGAGGATAATCATCTTCAGCTGTGTTTCCTCACAAGTCGATGAGTTCCCAGGACAAACGTCAACCTCCTCAGCGATGCGTCTGAGTCGTACGTAAAAATCGGCAAACGACTAACCCTCCAGCTGCTTACAACTGAGAAGTTCTCTCCAACGCAGAGCTTCGTTGCGGAGACCCTTGATATGCGTCTGTAAAGCATCCAAGACGTCCTTCACAGTCTTGTCTGTGTTGTGGGGAATTTGCAGGGTGTGCTCCAGGATACGTTGCGTCTCTAGGGTGAGACACATCCTCATCTGGATCAGCTGTTTCTCCCTAGGCAACCTCGATAAATCAACCATCATCGAATAATCGTCCCACCTCCGACGCCATTCACGGAATACCTGGTACGAGGCATCAGCTTGGAGTGGCGGTGGACTCTGAGCGAGTGCTTTCTGTGGGGGGGGCAAAGAAGTTGGAGAGGACCCTGCAGGTGCACCTGTGGACGAAGAGGCAGGTGTAGTAGCTGCTTGAGGGTTAACAGGTGCCAACAACTCGATAATGGCACTGAATCTGGCATTTTCTTGTTGACGTCTATGATTCTCTTCACGTCTTCGTTCATCGTCTTCCTGTTGCCTCCTGATGTCGTCTTGTCGTCGGTTTTCTTCCAAAAACTGAATTAAATGGAGGAAGTCGACACCTGTGGCAGATTGCGGACGTGTGTAGTGGGGGCTAAGGGTGGGTGGGGCCCCTTGATCCACTTTCCGCTCCACTTGGAGTCCACTTACTGCACCGACATCCGTCTGAAGTTGGGCTTGTTGGGTATCTGAAGAAAACCCAATAAATTCCTGATCTTCCATATGGCCTGGTTTATTTCTCTCACAATTACTGTAATTAATAAGTGAGCAGAAAAGCAATCGTCTTTAAATGGAAGATATCTGCGAGCGTCTGTGAGTGTGTGTGTGTGTGTGCGTTCGTTCGTGCGTGTACTCGAGGCAGGCTGGCGAGCGAGCGGCTGGCTCACTCGCGCAGTGCCATTCGAGACGTGAGCGGGGAAGGATGTCAAAACTTGAGCTCTCCCATAGGTCTTAAATAGGCTTCCCTCTTTTGTAAAAAGTGCAGGAACACGGGGAAACACTTTAAAGACACTAAAGGGCACACACAACACTGAAAAAGCACTTCACAACACTGCACTGTAAATCCAGGCATATCTTGTTGAGGTACGCGCCGAGAACCACTCGACAGGAGAAGTTGACAAGATGGCGGCTCCGAGAGAGATTCTGTGTCCACTCCAATTCTGAATAATGTGATGTCCCAGCTAAACACTGCGCCATGTGGGAGAGACTCAGGCGATCCTTATATCAGGGGTAAAGGAAACACACTGATGTCAAGTTCGTAAGTTCTATTTCTGGAACAAACACACAAAAGGAGTTAAGACAGGGGAAACAGCATCTTGTCTTGGAATCTCTCCGGGTATCTCTATCTGCGCATGCGCGTACAGCGCGCATGTGCCTAAAGTCTGAACTAACATTCGTGACAAAAGGGAGTATGATTATAACATATAATACAGAGACCTGAATCAATAATGGTAAATAGTACAGTTACATATTACAGCATATTCGTCTCATATATCTACAATACATATCTCTACTCATTATGGAGAAATCAGCTGCAGTATCCACTTCCATGGTTACAGGTGTGTCATTAATGCATAAGTCCACATTATACCTATGTTTAACTTTCTCTTCATGACTGGTTTAAATAGTAAACACATGGGCACTCTCATCATTATAAGGTTCAAATTACTAACACTCTCATGAATACTGTTTTTCATTTCCTTCTCAGCACCTTCAACGACTTATATTCTACCTTTATCACTTCTGGCAGGGGCTGTAATTTCTTTCTCACAGGCAGGAGCAATATGTCCAATACGCTCACAATTGTAACATCTTGAATTTTTTAACTTACACTGAAAGCTTTCATGTTTCCCTAGGCATCTCTAACATCTTAAATCAGCATATGTTCCTTGTTTTGTGGCACAATTCTTCCTTTTAGCTACAGTTACTTTACACACTGAGCCACTACTGCGAACTGTTTCACTACCAGCATTGGGAACAAATTCTCTGGTGTTTTTCTCTGCTAATTCCATGCTTGTAGCTATCTGACAAGCTTTTTCAAAAGTTAAGTTAGTGGTGTTCATTAACTTATTCTGTATTTTTTTATAATTCAGACCTATCACAAACCTGTCTCTTACAGCTCGGTTCAAGAAGTGTCCAAAGTTACAGTGAATGGACAACTTCTTCAAAGCAACTATATAATCACTTACTGATTCATCTTTCCCTCTGTCTCTTGTGCCAAATTTGTAACTTTCAGCTATCTCAAGTGGAGCAGAATCAAAATGTTTCTTCAGAATCTTGGTTATCGGAATCTGTGAGGAGTTTTGGGTTTGTATGTCACAAGCAAATTGACCAGAGTAGAATAAACATTAGCTCCTACCTCTGTCAAAAAGATTGCTTTCCTTTTGTCTTCAAGGGCCTTCTTCTTCTGAGCATCACCACCGTCGTCCATTAATTCATTTGCCAGGAAGTAAAAGTCCGTTCTCTCACAATATGATGTGAAGTTCTCCTTGTCTGCATCATACCCCCCCACTCGTCCGATGTATCCACTGACACCAGCCATGGTTGCCTTCTTCACTCAAATTCTCCAGGTTCAGAGTAGCCTTCCCTTCAGTGGTCGCTATCCTCTCTTCAAGGACTTCACCAACAGTTTGTGAATCCCATCCTTGTCGCCAGTGTAGTATCTTGCATCATTTAATGGGAGAATGAGAAGCCACATGCTGACTCTTACTCAGGTGGTTTATTGTTGTTGTTGTCGTACCAAGTGCCTCACACATTCGTGATTACACAGGCCTAAACACATTCTAACTTTGGTAAGAAGTAACATAATATATAATGTATATATAATCAATAAAGGCAGCAAATAAACATACACATATATAACAATTGGTACCACAAAAACGGCCATTAAAGTGAAAATCGTTAATGTGCTGTGTATAGTTTACATGCTAAATGGGTCAATTGGTACCAGACCTCAGACACTTTCACCCTCTATAACCCCCACAAGTTAAAACCATTTTTCACACACATTAATACTGCATGTAGAGTTAGTAACTAATAATAACTAACCTTTAGACAACCACTGAACTGCTTAATGAGACTGTTTGTCATCATCCGAGGCAGGGGAGTGGTGTTAGTGTCCCCCTGCCCCCACACTCTCACACCATGCTGCTTCCCCACCACCACCTCATCCTTAAATCTCCAAGCCAGTGAAGTCTAGTGGTAAACCATCTAACAGATCACACACAGGTAAATCTTGAACATTATCGCCAACAGTGCCATCAACAGGAGGAGGCGAGCGCCGTTGTAGAACTGTTGTACAAAAACAGGAGAATTGACCCAGAGGAATGTGAGTTCAGTATTGTTGGATATGACTCATTTACGAACCTTTCTCAAGAAACTTGCAAGAGGGGTGTAGTTATTTATGCTAGGCAAGACCTTAGAGCCAGCCAGGCGAGGGTACAGGGAGAGGATGTTTTTGAAGTCCAAGTGGTGTAAAATTAAATTAAAGGGAGGGGACTAACTTATCGTCGGGTGTATCTACAGATCCCCAAACTGTGGCCCACTAAATCAAAGGAACTTAAGAGCCTAAATAGACAATCCAGAGATGCTCAACCCTAGCCACCTCCTTATCACAGGGGAATTTAACTATGGCGACATCGACTGGAGAAACGAGTTCACCCCAAATGACTTGAATAACCCTGCTACTCTTTTTGTAGAAACTTTGAGAGATAATTTTCTGTTTCAACATGTTAGAGACCCGACACATTACAGAGGGGAGCAAACATTCAAGCCACTTGACCTCATCATAACAAATGAGGAGGGTATGGTGCCCAAACTGGAACACCTTGCCCCAGTTGGCACCAGTCACCATATAGTGTTGTCATTCAGATTTAACTGTTACCTAGTTCAGGATAAGGCCAGGCCAAGGTGCAAATATTACAATGAAAATTACAACGGGATGAGGGAAGAGATGAGGGGTATCAACTGGCCTAACTCATTAAGGCACAAGAACGCAGACACTATGCTGAATATCATAACTAGTAAAGTTACCCATTTGATCGATAAATATATATCCAAGACCAAACCCAGTGCCTCTAGGGATACGAGGGGATCCCTACACATGAACCACGTGGACGTTGACAGAGTTAAGAAACTGCACTATTTGAGACTGAATGTGAGAAGGACCTAGGTGTGCATATTGACAATGAGCTGAAGTTCTCGGGCCATTGCGAGAAGAAGGTAAATCAGGCAAATAAATTATTGGGTCTTATAAGAAGGTTGTTCAGATATCTAGACAGTCCGTCCCTCATAACGATCTTCAAGAGTGAAGTGCTTCCCCATCTGGAGTACTGTCATCCCGTCTGGTCCCCGAGATATGCTAGGGACTGTCAGTTGGTTGAAAATATTCAAAGGAGGGCCACCAGACTGGTGCCTGCACTTCGACACCTCAGCCACCCTGAGAGATTGGAGCACCTGAACTTGCCTAGCTTATACTACAGACGGGCAAGGGGTGACCTTATTGAGGTGTATAAGCATCTCAAGGGGCACTATTCAGTCGAGTGTCCTTACTTGGGGCTGGCGGACGCTCGCCTCACAAGGGGTCACAGCTCAAGATTGAAGAAGCCCAAGTCCAGAAAACTGTGAGGGCAAACTTTTTCGGAGTGTGAGTTGTGAACTCTTGGAACAATCTACCAGAAAGTGTTGTGACGGCACCGAGTGTGAGCTCTTTCAAGACAAGACTTGACCAACACTGGAGTGGGTTCAGGTAGATTCAGGAGATGGTGCATGCCCAGTAATTGCCAACTATGCGTAACAGAGATCGCCCAAGCGGCTAACGAGCTGATCTGTTGTGAAGAGGATAAAAACAAAACAAAAAAAAACACGGTCTCAGATAAGTGACTTAAAGTGAGTAGATTACACCACACCTGTTCACACACTCTGATCAAAACAAACCACCCCACTAGCAGACGTCATCGTTATTGTGTTGAAATGTATCATTAATGTGTTGGGGTGTCGCATTTCATTACTGTCATTATTGTGATGAATCGTTAATATGAAACTTGTTAAAATGAAGTAGGTACATATATATTTCAATAGCCTTTCTCCTCCCAGATGATTCAATGTCAAGTGGATCCCACTTAAACCAGAGGTTGATTTGAAACCAAGTGAGGAATTCGTGTTTACCGAGTCAGCTATATTGACTGACTTATTTGCTCATGTTCTTTGAACCCAGAAACAAAGGAATGTATTTCAACTTTTATACAGTGGTCCCTCGGTTAACGAGCACAATCCGTTCCAGCAGGTTGCTCGTTAACTGAAACCATTGTTTCAGTGGGTTTTTGGGGAATTGGTTCCAGCTCACCGAAAATTGCCTAAATTCAACAAAAAAGGTAGAAAAGTACACTTACTTTAAGGTGTGTATGTAGAAGGCTCCTGGATGATGATGATGATGATGATGGGAATTAGAATGGGGGTGGAGAAGGAAGAAGAGAAGGCATTGGGGTGGAAGAGAAGTCACCCCATGGCACCATTTCACCCATAAAATTTTAGTTCTCTTGGTGTATTTCAAGATTATTTTTTTTAAATCAACACTGCACTGCATTATATATTGTCAATATGTAAAATATATTTCAAAATGACCAATAATTTGTTTGGAAACAGAAAAAAAGCGTTTAGTTGAAGAGAGTCTCAAGCAAGATGTTACCTCCACTGAAAACAGAGAGAGACTCGCCTGTCTGGTGTGCTAACAGGCTGGATGGCACGCCAAAAACTAGTTTCTTTACCTTCAATTATGTTCAATAATTGTTAAAATGACTAAAAAAGTTAATATTAAACTTTTAAAATTATTGAATAGTATAAAGTTCTTGATATTTACTAAAATCGTAAGGAATTTAAGCCCTAGAACCGATTACTGTATTGACGGACTAATACTACAGCTGGTGGACCGCCAAATGCAAGCGAAAACATGTTGAAGTCGGCTCGTAAAAAACTCGTTAATCGAGGGATTGCTCGTTAACCGCAGTTAAGAATCTTATGGAAGGTAAATCGTTAACCGAAATCTCGTTAAGCGAGGCGCTCGTTAACCGAGGGACCATTGTAATGGGAGTTATGTTTTGGGGCTTCAGGGAAACCACTGTTATTCCATGCTATTTTATTTAGTAAAATTACAAAATCAACCAGATAGGGCATAAATCTTGGATGTGTGAGCTCAAGTCATCCTGTTTGTTTTTACTTTTCATAATGAAATGAATAAGTCCCAAAATGTTTTACAATACTACTGAACATTTTTTTATTAATTTTTTGGTGTACTGTACATAATGATCATATCCCAATAATAAACATGAGTAAAAAACATAGAACACAGTAAAAACGTTATACAGACAAAAAAATATTAGTGCCTAAAACTTACTGAGAAACTGTGACACTTGTTGTGATGCAGTCCAAGACTGTGAGGCACAACCAAGACATAAGGCTTTAATATTGTAATGATGCATAACAATAAGTCTACTGCACTGTACATATACAGGCACTGCATATATTCTAAGATTTGTTTTGCTTTCAGAGCACTGTACAATGGTCCCTCAGTTAACGAGCACAATCCGTTCCAGCAGGTTGCTCGTTAACCGAAAATCTCGTTAACCGAAACCATCGTTTCAATAGGATTTTGGGTAATTGGTTCCAGCTCACCGAAAATTGCTTAAATTCAACAAAAATTTTAGAAATTAACACTTACTTTGAGGTGTGTATGTAGAAGGCTCCTGGATGATGATGCTGATGTGAATTTGAAGTGGGAGGTGAAGGAGGAGAAGGGAGAAGAGAAGGAAGTGGAGGAGAAGCATTTTACTGCTTCTTGGAAGGTGAGTCACCTTCCATGAAAATGTCAGGAACCTCTGGACTGACAGATTCTCCACCATGAACATCCTCTCCTTCTTGAAGTGGAAGGCTGAGGGCTAGCATCATCCTCTCTCCTTCTTGAAGTGGAAGGCCGAGGATAGCATCTTGTTCCCTCTGCCTTTTACTGAAGAAAGTGTCAATTGTGGTCTGTGGGGCATCTCTCCTCCTCATCATTAACTTATGTTTAAAGGAGACCACTTTGTCCTCAACATTACCCAAAATAGGTTCTGTTGTTTCCACATCAGGGTGCCTTGAAGCCAGTTTCCTGAACTTCTCCCAGTGGTAAATCACATCTTTCAACTCTGAAGTCGACATATAGTCATCACTTTCCCTTTCCTCCTCACCACTGTCAGCCTCTAACATCTCATCCAGTTGCTTCAAGTCATCAGGAGTAAGTTCCTGCTCATGAGACATCACAAGCTCTTCCACATCATCCTCTTCCACTTCAAGGCCCAATGACTAATCAATGGACACAATCTCCTGGTCCAACTCTGTTTCTTCCTCAAATCCCTCAAAATCATGGACTACTGATGGCCACAGTGCTTTCCATGAAGAACTAAGGGATCTAGTGGAGACTTCTTGCCATGATGGCACAATCAATTTTACAGCCTCCAGGATGTTGCATTGCATCTTCCAGAACTGTGCCAGTGTTTGTTCAGGATCAATGGAAGTTGCCTGATGACACCTCCTAAACATTTTCTTCATGTACAACTTCTTGAAGTTGCTGATCACATTCTGGTCCATTGGCTGTATGATTGATGTAGTGTTGGGAGGCAAAAACAACACTTTCACAAAGTCAAATTGATACTCCAAAGTTCTGGCAAGTTCAGGGTCATGACCAGGAGCATTATCCATGAGGAAAAGAGTCTTTAAAGGGAGTTTATTGGTGGTTAGGTAGCTCTTGACACAAGGGCAAAACACCTCAACAGCCCATTCATTAAAGAGCTGTTTTGTCACCCATGCCTTACGGTTGGACTTTCAAATAAACTCCAAGCTTTTCTGTTGCTTGAACACCCTGGGGTTTTCAGAGTGGAAGACAAGCATAGGCTTCAGTCGGAAATCCCCTGAAGCATTGGCACCAAGCAATAGAGTGAGACGGTCTTTCATGGGTTTATGCCCAGGTAAAGAGGCTTCATCTCTGGTGATGAATGTTCTTTTGGGCATCTTTTTCGAAAACAGCCCAGTTTCGTCCACATTGAACACTCGCTGTGGAAAATAATTTTCTTCTTCCAACAGTTCTTTAAACTCCACTAAAAACTTTGCTGCCCCTTCCTCATTAGCACTAGCAGCCTCACTATGCCTAATAACACTGAAAATGTCACTTCTTTTCTTAAATTTTTCGAACCAGCCTTTACTGGCCTGAAAATCTTCAAATTCTGTGCCTGAAGAACCAGGTTGATCTGTCTTTAAATGTTCGTAAATATTCCTGGGTCTTTCACAAATGAATTCAGTAGAAACTGAATCACCTTTCATCTGCTTTCCCCTAATCCAGATGAGAAGTAACCTCTTTGTTTCTGCAATTAAGGCTCTACCTTTAAACACTCTGGTAGATTTGTCTCTCACTTTCACTTCTTTAAATTTGTCTTTCTGTGCAAGAATTGTCGACACAGTTGATGTCGACATGCCACATTCTTTGCATAGCGCATTTGTTCTAATGCCTTCTTCATGTTTTTTTATAATTTCCTGCTTGGTTTGGATTGAAATCGCTTTCCTTGATCTCTTAGGCCCCATGCTGGATTCAAACAATGTCAACACGTGATTTTTTAAGTTTAAACTAGCTGTAAATAAAGAATGTTTTCTTTAAAATAACACTGCACTGCGCTACATATTGTCAATATGTAAAATAAATTTCAAAATGACCAGTAATTTGCTTGGAAACACAGAAAAAAAGCATTTAGTTGAAGAGAGTCTCAAGCAAGATGTTACTTCCACTGAAAACAGAGAGACTAACACTTGTTTTGTGTGTTAAAAGGCTGGATGGCGCGCCACAAACTAGTGACTTTACCTTCAATTATGTTCAATAATTGTTAAAATGATTAAAAAATTTAATATTAATCTTTTAAAATTATTGAATAGTATAAACTTCTTGATATTTACTGAAATATTAAGGAATTTAAGCCCTAAAACCGATTACTGAATTGGCGGACTAATACTACAGCTGGTTGACCGCCAAGTGCAAGCGAAAACTTGGTCGGCTCGTAAGAAACTCGTTAACTGAGGGATTGCTCGTTAACCGAAGTTAAGAATCTTATGGGAGGTAACTTGTTAACCGAAATCTCGATAACCGAGGCGCTCGTTAACCGAGGGATCACTGTATACTGTAGTCGGCACACTACCAGTGTACAATTCTTTCGTCATTTCATTTTAAATTAATCACAACAATTCCACAATACTTGCACAACAATTATCTTTAGTTATTCTATTACGCTTATTCTTTACACTCTGAGCGAAAGCGATTGTCCGACTTTTATGCCGCTCGCAGGTGTCTAATACGTCTCATCAGACGCCTCTAGCATCACCCAGAGACGCCTGGGAGGTTCTAGAATGTTCTCCTCTGATCGAGGCTTATAATAAGAAGTAAATCATAAAAAATTATGCAATATATTCTAGAATATTCTATACATATGTAATACATCAATATACTGTATACACAAAAATTTCACTAATTTGCCAAAATAACTGCTGCTTGGGACAGAAAACAATCAAAACATCTAGTTTACAAAGTTATAATACGAAATTATGCCTCGAGCATAACAATATATACGGGTACAGTCAGTCCCCGACTTACGACGGGGTTAGGGACCAGGTCATAAATCGAATTGGTTGTAAGTCGAAAATACGAAAATAATGTACAATGACCCCCTGACGGAGACACAATGATTCTCCCCATACTGGCCAGATATTTTGTAAATAACATTGATTATGTATTAAAGGAATATCCTTCCTTCCTTCCTTAGGCTTAAGTAAGCCCCTTTATAATATTTATACTGTATATACTTGTCACACTTGCCAGATGCTTCTGGTGTCATTGTACAGAAGTACCTAGTGACAGCACTAGGATCCCGCTTCCTCTATCAAGGAATAAACAATTGAAATTGAAATTAAATTGAATAATGTACAGTAGTACCCCGATTTACGCGGTCAATTGAACCCACAGGGTACCGCGGAAAGTGAAATCCGCATAAATGGAACAACAGAACATATGGGATTAATTCCAATAGAGACTGGCCTGACCCCCAAACTCCACGTTTTACGACACAATACCTATGTTGTAGTAAAAATAACATCTGAATTTTATGATGGTATGCTCACATAAATAATATTTAAGAGAAATGTCCATTCAAATAATAGACTCAAATCCCCCCCCCCCCTCTTCACAGCTCACTGGCCCCTACCTCTCTGAGAAATGATTGGGTGAAACACTAGATTTTAACGTTTATTAATAAATAATACCTCAGACTAAAGTTAGAATAATATAATTGACATTTCTGGATTCCTTGCAGGTCAGGGAATATTTTGAATGTAAACTTCATATATTTTGCACAAAAGATAAAATACTTGCTTTGTGTAAACCAAATTATTACATTAGATCTAAAATTTGTATGTCTAATGCAAAATCCATGATGTTTATATTCAAAATGATCATCAAATTGTAAGAATTCCAGCAATGTAAATTATATTCTGGTCCAGTAATTTGTATGAATTTTATGAGCTAAAACAAATATCTTCAGTTAATAAAAAAAAAAATATTCTTCACGACACTATCTGTCAATCAAAGTACCCCAACTTGCCTCCCCCTCTTCCAACCGCACCAGATGGTCGGTCGGTCCCAACCCTCCCCCCACCCCTCACCTTCCCTCCTTACCAGAGAAATGTTGGGTGAAAAAACTAATTTTAACTTTTAGTAACAAATAAATACCTCAGACTAAAGTTAGGATAATATAATTGACATTGCTGGATTCCTTGTAAGACCAGGAACATTTTGAATATGTCATATATTTTGCACAAAAGATAAAATATTTACTCAGAGTAAACATTAGTTCTAAAATGTGTATGTCTAATGCAAAATCTATGATGTTTATGTTCAAAATGATCATCAAATTGTAAGAATTCCAGCAATGTAAATTATATTCTGGCCGGATAATTTGTGTGAATTTTATGAGCTAAAACAAATATCTTCAGTTAATAAAAAAAAAAAAAATATTCTTCACACCGTGCCAGATGGTCGGTCGGTCCTTCCCTCCCCCCCACCCCTAACCAACCCTCCCTACCAGATAAATGTGTGGGAAAACAAGAATATTTACCATTTTAGTAATAAATAATACCTCAGACTAAAGTTAGGATAATATAATTGACATTTCTGGATTCCTTGTAAGACCAGGAATATTTTGAATATGAATGTTATATATTTTGCACAAAAGATAACATATTTACTCAGAGTAAACATTAGATCTAAAATTTGTATGTCTAATGCAAAATCTATGATGTATATACAGGTAGTCGTCGACATACGACCTATGCGACTTACGTCCGTTCGACTTTACGACCGGCGGTACGACAGTTTTGGCCCCAGCCTCCTGACGCTGCCGGGAGCTGGAGCCGCGCGCATCCCCGCGCTCAATTACAAACACGCTCGCTGGTACAGCACACTTCCCTCCGTGTCTGTTTGCCTTGTGCCTTTCTTTTGTCTCGGAAATCTTTCTTGAACCACCACCCCCCCCAAGATGTCTACCAAGAGGAAACTGTCTTCATCTACTCCTCAACCTGCCAAGAAGCAAAGAAAGGCCATTGATTTAAACACTAAAATGATGGTGATTAAACAGCACGAAGGGGGTAAGAAAGTGAATGAGATTGCACGTGATCTGACGCTATCACACTCTACTGTGTCGACGATTTTGAAGGATAAAGAAAGGATTCGTGAAGCTGTGAAAGGTTCTGCACCCATGCAAGCGACAGTTATAACGAAGCAACGGACTGGGCCTCTCCACGAAATGGAGAAATTACTTTACATTTGGATGGAAGATCAGATCCAGAAACGGACACCGTTAAGCCTTTTTACTGTGCAGACGAAGGCTAGAAGTCTATTTCAGACTTTGAAGGAGCGCGCCGGAGAAGACTACAGTCAAGAATTTGCAGCAAGTACTGGCTGGTTCAAGAGATTCAAGAAAAGATTTCAATTTCATAATGTTCGAGTGACTGGGGAAGCAGCGAGTGCAGACGAGGAAGGAGCACGCAAGTTTGTTGACAGTCTGGATGAATTAATTACGGATGAGGGATATCTAGCAGAGCAGATATTTAATGTGGATGAAACGGGATTGTATTGGAAACGGATGCCAGAACGCACTTACATCCAAAAAGAAGCCAAAAGCATGTCTGGATTTAAAGCATTTAAGGATAGGCTTACTCTGCTGCTTGGCGGGAACATCGCGGGGTTTAAGCTGAAACCTTTCCTAATCTTCCATTCAGAAAACCCGCGGGCGTTGAAAAATGTAAACAAGCACACGCTGCCCGTTTACTTTCGTTCTAACCGTAAAGCATGGATGACACAGGCACTGTTTGAAGACTGGTTTGTAAATTGTTTTATTCCTCAAGCTCGTGAATATTGTTTGACGAAAGAAATTCCTTTCAAGATTTTATTGCTACTGGACAATGCGCCTGGACATCCACCTCATCTATCAGATATTCATCCGGACGTGAAAGTGATTTTTATGCCGCCAAACACGACTTCAATTTTGCAGCCTATGGACCAAGGTTCAATTGCTACTTTCAAGGCTATCTATCTCCGAACCACCTTTGCCCAAGCCATAGCCGCTATAGATGCCGACCCAGAACTATCGTTGCGTGACTTTTGGAAACAGTACAACATTCTTATGGGTATCAAGAATCTGGCAAACGCCTGGGAGGCTGTGACGGAGAAGTGCATGAATGGCATCTGGAAACAGTGTGTTAAGCGCTATGTTCATACTTTTGCAGGATTTGACAGTGAAAATGAGCTTGAAGTTATTCGGGAAAAAATAGTAAAACTGGCAAAAGATCTTTCTTTGGAATGTGAAGTGGAAGATGTTGAGGAGTTGCTAGACCAAGAATCAGAGGAACTTACAAATGAAGAGCTAATCGAATTGGAAGAAGAAAATGTAGCAGAAGAAGAAAGGAGAGAAGCAGCGGATAACGAAGAGGAGGAGGAGCCACAAAGGACGTTCACCACTAAGGGATTATCAGAAGGTTTATCTCTACTAAATAAACTTCTTGCCCATTTTGAAGGAATGGACCCAAACATTGAACGATTTGCAAGGATTGAGCGGATGGCACGCAATTCGTTTCGTCCATATCAAGAAATTTACGAGGAGAAGAAGAAACGAACAATTCAGACAAAGCTCACCATGTTCATGAAAAAAACAACTCCTCCGGCTACCCCAAAGGCTGCCCCAGCTGACGACCCCGACGATCCACAGCCAAGCACCAGCGGCCAATAAGATGTTTTTTGTATGTTTGTATGTTTTGCAACTAAAATGTTTTATATGTTTTGCACCTGTATTTTTTTTTTTTTGTATGTTGTGTAAATAATAAACCAATTGTACTGTAATATGCAGTGATTTACTTAAACCTGACGACCGTAACAATAATGAACAAAGAAAATGTTGATAAAATATGACTTAAAGATGATTACACATTATAATATACGTAAGGTAATTATAACATAGGCCGACTTACGACCAGATCAACTTACGACCGGTTGGCCGTAACCAATCTCGGTCGTAAGTCGACGACTACCTGTATTCGAAATGATCATCAAATTGTAAGAATTCTAGCAATGCAAATTATATTCTGGCCGGGTAATTTGTATGAATTTTATGAGCTAAATAAAAAAAAAAATTATACTTCACGCGTATATGGGTAGATGAACCGCGGAAAGTAAAAGTTCGGTTCTGGCGAGGCACCGCGTATATGAGAAATCGCGTAAAGTGAAACCGCGTAAAGAGGGGTAATACTGTACATAGAAAATCTAAAATGGGTGTCTTTTTTTTCTCAGCACCACAAAACTCTCACTTTTATGCTTGACAGCCATTTTAAAGGGAATTTCAAACGAAAATTTTGTCAGTACACAGCGCGATCACTAACGTCGGGATTCGAAAATACGTAATTTGAAAAAAAATTTGTACGACTGTGGCGGTCGTATGTCTGGGAAGTCGTAAGTCGAGTAGGTCATAAGTCAAGGAGTACCTGTATATCTAAGTACAGTTGGTCCTAACATTACGCGGTTAATGTAATCCAGAGGGTCCCGCGGAAAGTGAGGAACGCGGAAAGTGAATAACATAACATATGGGATTAATTGAAATGGAGTCCAGGCCGATCCCCAAACTCCACTTTTTGACGACACACAACTATGTTGTTGTAAAAATTTTATCTTAACTTTATGATGGTATGAAAAAACAAGTAACATAGAAGAGGTTAGGTTAGGAAAGATAAAGGTTAACATAGGAAAAATAAAGAATAGGTTAAAAAACGAAAAATTTTGTGGAACACTTACGGTAGTAGAAGAGATGGGTCGGCATACGGGGATGGAGGCTGGTTCCGAGGCAGAGGGCAGATTACTGGCCCTCAGGTGAATCACCATTACTAGGTGAATCATCATCACTGTCACTTACAGTTGTCAGGGCTTCCCTGACAAATCCCTCAAAGTCAACTTCACTGTCACTATCACTGGCTTGGGCTGGCTGTGGTGGGTTGCGGGTGAAGAAATCTGTTATGCTTTGCTGACGGCTGGCGTTGTTGTTGTCTTGATACACCGTGATGTATGGCTCCATAGCCTGCACCAGCCGGTTATGGAAGACTTCATAGCGGTCACCGTCATTGTCGCGGGAAAGGACGGACTTAATTTTCTCTGCAAACTCCATGGCACACTTAATATCACTATGACTTAAACTGTGTTCTTCGGAGACTGACGCACCTTCTTCCTCCTCTTCACTGACGTGTTCTTCTTCCAAGTACCTCACAAGTAATTTTTCTGTCTTGAGAAGCACCCGGTTGTGAAAATACTTGATCATAGAAGCACCTGTAGACTTTGTGATCTTCATGTGCTCCTTTATCTTGGCTGAATCCTTCTTTATAGTCCTGATCATAGATTCGTTGACGCCATGCTGGCGCGCGAGATCAACTTGCCGTGTTCCTTTCTCCAAATCTTGAATAATTTGGTACTTCACCTCGTAGCTTAAGGAACGTCGTGTCCTCTTTGGCTTAGTGCCGCTGGGTCCAGGTAAGGAAAGGTTTTTCTCTGGGGGTGGTGGTCCGGCGGAAGCCATTTTACGGAACAATGGATGCGCGATAACACGGAGTGGCCTTGAGGGATGAAACTGTCGAGGCTAGGTCAAGCGTCGTCTCTCCTCCCTCCCTCCCTCCCCCGGGTGGACACGTCATAATACTTTAAGCCAATTACAGCTAGCAGCAGAGGGGGGTAGGGATGCATGGCCAATCACAGGTCTGATACGTCATATGACGTCAGTGATAACGCAACAAAGACACACACTGCGCAACCTTACCGCGCCGCTTGCCCAAGCGGAGGGAGGAGGAGGGAGAGGCAGGCAGGCAGACGGGCGGGTGGCGCAAATCTAAAAATAGCGTCGCGCCGGACACTCTCCGCGGAATGGCGTTCGCGACCGCGAAATGTGAAAATGTTAGGTTCTGGCAAGGCACCGCGGTAACGGTGAAACGCGGATTGCGGGACCGCTTAATGTGAGGACCAACTGTACAGTAATATTCGGCTTGAGACGGAATCCCTCAAACCCGTAACTTTTTGATAGCGGAAATTGAAATTTGCACAGAAAATCGTTCCCAAAGCTGGAATTATCCGGAAAATTCTGGCTTTGGGAACATTTTTCAGAGGGGCACATTTTCTGGAATATTCCTAGAAAATATTTTCGGTACTTGGAAAATTCTGGGGATGTAGAATTTTTATTCCGAGTTTGAGAGATGAAAATCAGGGTCATTTTCTGGAAATTATGAGAAAAATTTTCTGGTACCTGAAAAATTCCGGGGATGGGGGATATTTCTCCGGGTTCGAGAGACATTGTAATGTGCAATTTCTTTTACTTCCGAGAATATTTTTCTGTTACACGAAAAATTCCGGGGATGAGGGATTTTTTCCGGCTTTGAGTACAGTATAATGAGAAAAGAAAGAGGGTGTGAAAGGTTCTTTTGACAGCTTTATTATTCAAAGGCCTAAACCACCAACTCCAGCTTCAGTAACAGTTTCAGCAACAGCTATGATATCTTTATGGAAAGCTTCAGCTTGAGTTGAACCCCATTGACGAAATTATGTGAGTAAAATAGCACACTATTCGTTGGGGGTCCTTATGTTTTAGACTTAATCACCATTTCTGAGTAGAATTTTTGTTTTACATTAGTAAGTATTATTTAAAACATATGTAATATTAATAATAAAAATAATAGTAATTAACGGTTTATTGAAAGAGCATGGCAGCCGGAAGGCTGAAAATATACAGTTACATAATTGGGGAATGGGTCTCTTGATTTATAAATAATATACAAGTAACATAAGTGATACAAATATGATATATAATAACTAAGATTGACTGGGAGTGAATACACTGGTTGATTACAAGTTATTGATAATTTTTACAATGGTTGGGACTGGGCTGTTCTTATAGCGATCAGTTCGTGCTCGTATGGGCTGGATGTGGTTGAGGTATCGAACAGCAATTCTAGGGCGAGGGATCTCAGGTGGTAGTAGGAGCCGGTGTCGAGGATGGTGCAGAAGCTTCTCACCAAATTTGCAGATGAGGTCATGGTGATGGTCAGTGAGAGCCGAAAGGGTCAGTGTGTTGAGCGCTTCTTGATATGTGGAGTAGGAAGGGGAGAGAATAATCTTGCACGCCCTCTTTTTCACTTTTTCTAGGTGTTTACGTTGTGTGGCATTTAGGGAGGAAGACCAGGTAGGGGAGGAATAGGTGAGCTTGGAAAGTATGAATATTGAGTAAACACTGAGGAGCTCGGGGGCAGGAACTCCGAGGGATTTGAGTCGGCGGAGGAGGTGGAGACGGAAACTGGAGGATTTGACAACTCCACTTACATGTGGTTTCCAATTTAGTTTGTTGTCTATGGTGGCGCCAAAGAGCAAAGTGGAATCTACAACCTGGAGTGTGTTGGGACCTAAAGTAATGGAAGGAGGAGGATAGGTTGATGTGCATAACCATGGTCTTGGTATGGTTGATGGTGGCCCAGTTTTGGAAACTGCTCAATAAATCCTGAAGGGCGGTATAGTCGGAAGCAGAATTGCCGATGCTGATCCCAATGGTGGGGTTATCGGCATATTTCCAGCAAGCAGGGGTTTCTCTTAGGGCATCATTGATAAGCATAAGGAAGCATAGTGGTCCCATCTTGGTGCCTTGGGGGACACCACAGGTGACTGACTGAAAGGTGGAGACAGCCCCTCGGAAGCGTACAGCTTGGCGTCGGTTACTGAGGAAGTATGTAAGCCATGGTATAAGACTTCTTCGAAACCCGAGGTCGATAGCCTTGTTGATGATTAAATTGTGGTCGACTAGGTCGAATGCCTCAGTGAAGTCAATGAAGGCAACAGCTACAGACGTTTTCGTTTCTCCAGATGGAGGTATATGTAGTCAAGAAAGCTGACAAGACAGTCCGGAATTCATTGATGAGGAATATAAATATATCTATAATATTGGCTCAAACCTTAAATACCCGAGATCTTTCATAGACAAATGCCTAAACATTACTAAGAAAACTTTTATAGAACTGATCCCAAGCCCACCCATGACCATAAGAATATCTTAATATTACCATTTCACAAAAATTTCTCACACATTTTTTTACAACTAAAAACCTGGAACGTCAATGTGGCATTTAAAAACTCATGCACTGTAAAACAAATGTTAATCAAGAACTCCCCCAACAACACAATTGGTTGCATTTATAAAGTTCCTTGCAAGGAATGTAATATGTTTTACTTAGGCCAGACAGGTAAAGATCTTGTAACTAGACTTAAACAACATAAATATAGTGTTAGGACAGGCCAGGAATCCAATGCTCTGTTTGTTCATTTGAGGGATAACAAGCATTGCATTGACTGGGATAATGCCTCCTCAATATTACCTTGTAATTCAATTGATAGTAGGAACATCATAGAATCTAGTCTCATTAAACATACCGAAGCATTCAACATGAATTTGAGTAATGGCATGTACAAACTGGACAATTTTGTAATTAAGAAGATTTGTAACCAGGTGAGAAGGTTGGGTCACCTTACCCTCTGATCTGACTACCGACCATTGCGGTGCTATTTAAAGATTAGTAGGGTCATTACCTAACCATTGTGGACCTGGTCTCACCCTCCTATGTATATATACACCTTGTTTTGTATTCCTCTTTAATCTGTACTCACCCCTGAAGATGTGAATTACACGAAAGCACTTGGGAACTTCGTGTTTTCTTCTTTTCCTTGTGGTTATCAGCATACAGTATTAACCCGCTTTACACGGTTTCACTTTCCGCGATTTCTCATTTACGCGGTACCTTGCCAGAACCGGACTTTCACTTTCCGCGGTGCATCTACTCATATACACGTGAAGTATAATGTTTTTCTTTTTTTATTTAGGTCATAAAATTCATACAAATTACCCGGCCAGAATATAATTTACATTGTTGGAATTCTTACAATATGATGATCATTTTGAATATAAACATCATGGATTTTGCATTAGACATACAAATTTTAGATCTAATGTAATACTGTAATTTGGTTTACACAAAGCAAGTACAGTATTACCCCGCCTAACGCGGTTTCACTTAGCGCGTTTTACCGTATACGCGGTGCCTTGCCAGAGCTGAACTTTCACTTAACACGGATTTTTCCACATATACACGGTGAGTGTCCGGCTCGAGACGCTATTTTTAGATTTGCCCCACGCGCCACCCACCCGCCTGCCTGCCTACGCTCATCGCCTCTCCTTCCTCCTCCCTCCTCTTGGGCAAGCGGCGCGGTAAGGTTGCGCAGTGTGTGTCTTTGTTGCGTTATCACTGACGTCATATGACGTATCGGACTGTGATTGGCCATGCATCCCTACCCCCCTCTGCTGCTAGCTGTAATTGGCTTAAACTATTATGACGCGACCACCCCGGGGAGGGAGGGAGGGAGGAAAGACGATGCTTGACCTAGCTGCGGCAGTTTCATCTCTCAAGGCCACACCGTGTAAACGCGCATCCATTGTTCCGTAGAATGGCTTCCGCGGACCACCACTGCCACCAGAGAGAGACCTTTCCTTACCTTCTCCGAAGAACACAGTTTAAGTCATAGTGATATTAAGTGTGCCATAGAGTGTGCAGAGAAAATGAAGTCCTTCCTTTCCCGCAACAATGACGATGACCGCTATGAAGTCTTCCATACCGGGCTGGTGCAGGCTATGGAGCCGTACATCACGGTGTACCAAGACAACATAAACACCAGCCGTCAAAAAAGCATAACCGAGTTCTTCGCCCGCAACCCACCACAGCCAGCCCAAGCCAGTGATAGTGACAGTGAAGTTGACTTTGAGGGATTTGTCAGGGAAGCCCTGACAACTGTAAGTGACAGTGATGGTGATTCACGTGAGGGCCAGTAATCTGCCCTCTGCCTCGGAACCAGCCTCCATCCCCGTATGCCGACCCATCTCTTCAACTACCGTAAGTGTTCCACCTAACTTTTAGTTTCTCTAACGTAACCTTTATTTTTCCTATGTTAACCTTTATTTTTCCTAACCTAACCTCTTCTATATTACTTGTTTTTTCATACCATCATAAAGTTAAGATAAAATTTTTACTACAACATAGTTATGTGTCGTCAAAAAGTGGAGTTTGGGGGTCGGGCTGGTTTCTATTGGAATTAATCCCATATGTTCTGTTGTTCACTTAACGCGGATTTCACTTAACACGGGACCCTCTGGGTTCTATTGACCGCGTTAAGTGGGGTACAACTGTATTTTATCTTTTGTGCAAAATTATGAAGTTTACATTCAAAATATTCCCTGACCTGCAAGGAATCCAGAAATGTCAATTATATTATCCTAACTTAAGTCTGAGTTATTATTTATTACTAAAAATGTAAATTACTATTTTCTCCCAAAGCTTCTCTGGTAGGGAGGGAAGGTGGGGGGAGGGTGGTGGGGGGGAGGGAGGGAGGGACCGACCCAGCTAGTGTCCTTGAAGAATATTTCTTTGTTTATTTAATGAAGATATATGTTTTAGCTCATAAAATTCATACAAATTACCCAGCCAGAATATAATTTACATTGCTGGAATTCTTACAATATGATGATAATTTTGAATATAAACATCATGGATTTTGCATTAGACATACAAATTTTAGATCTAATGTAATAATTGGTTTACACAAAGCAAATATTTTATCTTTTGTGCAAAATATATGATTTTTACATTCAAAATATTCCCTGACCTGCAAGGAATCCAGAAATGTCAATTATATTATCCTAACTTTAGTCTGAGGTATTATTTATTACTAAAAGTTAAAATCTAGTTCTTTCACCCAACATTTCTCTGGTACGGAGGGAAGGTAGGGGGTGGGGGGGGGGAGGGTTGGGACGGACCGACCGACCACCTGGCGTGGTTGGAAGAGGGGGGGAGGCAAGTTGGGGTACTTTGATTGACAGATAGTGTCGTGAAGAATATTTTTTTTTTTTTATTAACTGAAGATATTTGTTTTAGCTCATAAAATTCATACAAATTACTGGACCAGAATATAATTTTCATTGCTGGAATTCTTACAATATGATGATCATTTTGAATATAAATACTGTATCATGGATTTTGCATTAGACATACAAATTTTAGATCTAATGTAATAATTTGGTTTACACAAAGCAAGTATTTTATCTATTGTGCAAAATATATGAAGTTTACATTCAAAATATTCCCTGACCTGCAAGGAATCCAGAAAAGTCAATTATATTATCCTAACTTTAGTCTGAGGGATTATTTATTACTAAATGTTAAAATTTAGTGTTTCACCCTATCATTTCTCAGAGAGGTAGGGGCCAGTGAGTTGGGAAGAGGGGGGGGGGGGGATTTGAGTCCATTATTTGAATGGACATTAACCTGGCGACTGTATTTCTCTTAAATATTAATTGTGTAAGCATACCTTCATAAAATTTAGATGTTATTTTTACTACAACATTGCTATTGTGTCGGAAAAAGTGGAGTTTGGGGGTCGGGCCAGTCTCTATTGGAATTAATCCCATATGTTCTGTTGTTAACTTTACGTTGTTTTCACTTTCCGCGGTACCCTGTGGGTTCAATTGACCTCGTAAATCGGGGTACTACTGTATATATATATACATATATATTAGGGTGGTCCCGAAGTGGGGGTTAAAATTTTTTTTTCAGAATATGATCACAACCACCCTGCCCTTTTATAAGAACTACCAAAATAATATAACCCAAACAATTTCAACCAAATTGAGGGATGTTTAGGGGTGCCACCAGCCAGGGGCACAACTTGACACAACTTACTTAATATATATATATATATATATATATATATTATATAATGGCAGATTGTTGACATGTTGTGCAGGTGTCTGTATTCTGTCAATCCATGAATGAGCTTAGGTGTATCTGTGAGTGCCACATATCCAATTGGACTTATAGAGAATTTTTTTGTCACTTCTTTGTACTCATTATCAAGCTCAACATCCTAGACTCTACAAACTGGATGTTGGGTGTGAGTTTGTGTTACCTATTGTCCCTAAATTATATATCATATAATACTAATAATAGTAATGGTTTCTCTTTTTAGATGGCTAGTACTAGTGGTAGTGGCACAAAGCCAAAGACAAGGAAAGACAATGAAGTATGGTTGATTGGGCCAACTGCACACTCTTTGACTGGTCTAAAACTGCCTTCTACTGGGGAAGTTATGAGTTTGTTCTTTCAAATTCACAAAGTCAACAAAGCAACCATCAAAGAGAGTGCCAAGGAAGTGATCAAGCAAGTACTCCCATTTTGGGAAATGGCAAGAATACCAACTTGCTCAGAAATTCATGCCCGAGAAAGAGTTGAAAAAATGTTTGTGAAATGGAAAAGCCTTCAAAAAGCTGCCAAGAGGAGAAGCCAAGCTCAGCAAATAAAGGAAGAAGTTTTCAAAGAACAATTAAGTAAACTATTTGACATTGCTCATGCAAATGCTTTGACAATGATCAAAATTGAAGAAGATCGGCAATTCCTTCTAGCACAACGAGATGGAAGGAAAGGATACTTGGGTAGAGTTGATAAAGAACTAGCAGCAAAAGAAGTCCGCTTGGCAATACGAAAAGAAGAAGAACGTGCTCGCTTTTCAAAAGCTTTGGCACAGAAAACAAAAGAAGATGAAAAACAAGGAATGAATCCGCCATTCTCATCATCATCTGAGTCTGAGGAACAAGTAAATTCTTCAGCGTCAGAGTGTTCTCCTCCCAAAAATCAAAACCTGGGAAACCACGTGCAAAAAACATAATGTCCCCTGTTCTGGCCAAAGCACTAGATCGCACCAAGATTAGTGATCGTGATGCTGTGCATTTGTTTGCTGCAGCAGCTCAAACTTTAGGTCACAACGTGGAAGACATAGCAGTCAACCGGAAGACAATTCGACAATCAAGAATGAAGTTGAGAGTTCAGTCTTTTAAGTCTGCCAAAGAACAATTTATACTTAATCTTGATCCAACAATCCCTCTTGTTGTTCATTGGGATGGAAAGCTACTTCCTGAAACAGCTGGTGGTAAAGAAACTTATGATCGATTGCCAATCATTGTGTCCTATGAAGAGAATGAACAATTGCTGAATGTATCAAAGTTGCCCAATGGAACTGGTGAAGCGATGGCTAATGCTGTGGTTGAAGTGGTCAAAGATTGGAAATTAAAAGACTATATAGTGGCAATGTCTTTTGACACTACAAGCAGCAACACTGGACGCCACACTGGGGCCTGTAAGCTCATCGAAATTAAACTGGAGAAAAATCTCCTATGGTTGCCATGCCGTCATCATGTGCATGAGGTTGTGATCGGTGGAGTATTTGACCGTGTAATGGGTCCATCAACTGGGCCAGATATACTTGTTTTTAAGAGATTTCAAGCATTTTGGCCCAACATTGTGCAGAGTGACTACAGTACAGCTGCCACTGATCAAGAAATGGATTTGGTTGTGACTGAAAATCGAGAAGGTCTGCTGAAAAATGCATTGAGCTTCCTTAATGATAATCAGCCACGGGAAGACTATAGAGAATTACTCGAATTGGTTGTTATATTCCTGGGAGGAACTCCACACCGCAAGATTTCTTTCAGGAAGCCTGGGGCCATGCACAGAGCCAGGTGGATGGCAAAGCTGTTGTATTCCTTCAAAATATTGATGTTCCGGTCACAATTCAAGTTGACAGCCCGAGAAGTCAAAGGACTCGGTAGGGTGGTTCGATTTGCTGTCCTTGTATACTTTAAAGCATGGTTCCTGGCTACTTTGCCAGTTCAAGCTCCAGCAAATGACCTGCTCTTCCTGAAGAAGATTTCTGACTACACAAAAGTTGACAAGGAGGTTTCAGAAGAGGCTTGCCACAAATTTATCAATCATCTGTGGTACCTCAATGAAGAAGTTGTTGGCTTTGCCTTCTTTGATATGAATGTTGGTGATGAAACAAAGCAGAGGATGGTGGACAGTCTAAAAAAGGCTCAAAATGATAACCGCATGAAGGCAGTGGTTAAGCCTCAAGACGTGAATGACATTCACCTTGAAGATTTTGTGTCTTCTGCAACAAGTAAATTTTTTGACATGCTCAATCTGCCAACTGACTTTCTACAGTTGTCCCCATCTTTGTGGCAAACTAATGCAGGTTATTGCAAAGCACAAAAGAAGCTCAAGACAATGAAAGTGGTTAACGATGTGGCTGAGAGAGGTGTGGCACTCATCCAAGATTACATCCATGTAATAACAAAGGATGAGGAACAACGCCAATTTCTACTCCAGGTGGTCAGTGATCATCGAAAGAACTTTCCAAACTCTCTAAAAAGGACTGTAATAGAGGCACTCAAGAAGAATGACCTGTGTTGCTAAATTTCATTGATTTTGCTGTATTACAACTATTAACAACTAACTGTATTGATATTGACTATGTATTGTATACGATTTACACATTTACCGGTACTTGTTCAATATAAAAACTAGATAGTCTTTGTGGCACCTCTAAATTTTATCCAAATTTTTTAAAAAATGACAGATCATTGTTTTAATAGTATACACACACTTAGACAGGGTGGTCGTTGAAATTTAAACCAAAACAAATTTCGGGACCACCCTAATATATATATATATATATATACAGCTAGACCCCGACTTACGACATGGTTAGGGACCCAAATCCAGGTCGTAAGTCCGAATGGTCGTAAGTCCGACATAGATAGATAAAAAAAAAAAAAAAAAAAAAAAAAATAATTTTTTTTTAAATAAAAAATCTGCAATGAAATACAATACAGTGAAAGTAATAAATAATGAGGAATGGATACAGTGTGAATGAGCACTTGCCTTTAATGTAGTCAGCTGAATGCACATGGGGCCCCCATAATTTTCTAATTATACATAGAGACTACATTAACTGGAAACGTTTAGGTATAGAAAATGCGTGTGTCATTTGGAGAGAAAAAAAAAAAAAAAAAAAAAAAAAAAAGGTCACAACTGCGGCAGTTGTAAGTCGAAGCAGTCGTAAGTCGGGGTCTAGCTGTATGTATGTGTGTGTGTATATATATATATACAGTATAGTCTTGATTTACGCAGTCTATATATATATATATATATATATATATATATATATATATATATATATATATATATATATATATATATATATATATATATATATATATATATATACAGGTAGTCGTCGACTTACGACCTAGATTGGTTACGGCCGACCGGTCGTAAGTTGATCTGGTCGTAAGTCGGCCTATGTTATAATTACCTTACGTATATTATACTGTAATGTGTAATGATAATATAATCATCTTTAAGTCACATTTTATCAACATTTTCTTTGTTCATTATTGTTACGGTCGTCAGGTTTAAGTAAATCACTGCATACTACAGTACAATTGGTTTATTATTTACACTGGGGCTGGGGCCAAAACTGTCGTACCGCCGGTCGTAAAGTCGAACAGACGTAAGTCGCATAGGTCGTAAGTCGACGACTACCTGTATATATATATATATATATATATATATATAATCAACGACCTCACCAGCAAGGAATCGAACCCTCGACCTACTGGGTGTGACTAGGGAACGCTTACCGGCTAGGCCACAAGGACACTAAAAGCAGTTCTAGACTCTGATATATTTCACACAAAGCCTGTTCATCGAGCTGATGGCGCCGTGAACCTCAATGGGAAACTGCCTGTTTCATACCAGCTGGATTCGGTAAAATGCTACTGACACCACATAAGAGGCACGGGCAGTTTCCCATTGAGGTTCACGGCGCCATCAGCTCGGTGAACAGGCTTTGTGTGAAATATAACAGAGTCTAGAACTGCTTTTAGTGTCCTTGTGGCCTAGCCGGTAAGCGTTCCCTAGTCACACCCAGTAGGTCGAGGGTTCGATTCCTTGCTGGTGAGGTCGTTGATTATATGTTCAAAGTCCGCGTGTTAAATGGACTAAAAATGAAGTATATATATGTACCTCGCGTTTCATACCAGCTGGATTCGGTAAAATGCTGCTGACACCACATAAGAGGCACGGGCAGTTTCCCATTGAGGTTCACGGCGCCATCAGCTCGATGAACAGGCTTTGTGTGAAATATAACAGAGTCTAGAACTGCTTTTAGTGTCCTTGTGGCCTAGCCGGTAAGCGTTCCCTAGTCACACCCAGTAGGTCGAGGGTTCGATTCCTTGCTGGTGAGGTCGTTGATTGTATGTTCAAAGTCCGCGTGTTAAATGGACTAAAAATGAAGTATATATATGTACCTCGCGTTTCATACCAGCTGGATTCGGTAAAATGCTACTGACACCACATACGAGGCACGGGCAGTTTCCCATTGAGGTTCACGGCGCCATCAGCTCGATGAACAGGCTTTGTGTGAAATATAACAGAGTCTAGAACTGCTTTTAGTGTCCTTGTGGCCTAGCCGGTAAGCGCTCCCTAGTCACACCCAGTAGGTCGAGGGTTCGATTCCTTGCTGGTGAGGTCGTTGATTGTATGTTCAAAGTCCGCGTGTTAAATGGACTAAAAATGAAGTATATATATGTACCTCGCGTTTCATACCAGCTGGATTCGGTAAAATGCTACTGACACCACATACGAGGCACGGGCAGTTTCCCATTGAGGTTCACGGCGCCATCAGCTCGATGAACAGGCTTTGTGTGAAATATAACAGAGTCTAGAACTGCTTTTAGTGTCCTTGTGGCCTAGCCGGTAAGCGCTCCCTAGTCACACCCAGTAGGTCGAGGGTTCGATTCCTTGCTGGTGAGGTCGTTGATTGTATGTTCAAAGTCCGCGTGTTAAATGGACTAAAAATGAAGTATATATATGTACCTCGCGTTTCATACCAGCTGGATTCGGTAAAATGCTACTGACACCACATACGAGGCACGGGCAGTTTCCCATTGAGGTTCACGGCGCCATCAGCTCGATGAACAGGCTTTGTGTGAAATATAACAGAGTCTAGAACTGCTTTTAGTGTCCTTGTGGCCTAGCCGGTAAGCGCTCCCTAGTCACACCCAGTAGGTCGAGGGTTCGATTCCTTGCTGGTGAGGTCGTTGATTGTATGTTCAAAGTCCGCGTGTTAAATGGACTAAAAATGAAGTATATATATGTACCTCGCGTTTCATACCAGCTGGATTCGGTAAAATGCTACTGACACCACATACGAGGCACGGGCAGTTTCCCATTGAGGTTCACGGCGCCATCAGCTCGATGAACAGGCTTTGTGTGAAATATAACAGAGTCTAGAACTGCTTTTAGTGTCCTTGTGGCCTAGCCGGTAAGCGCTCCCTAGTCACACCCAGTAGGTCGAGGGTTCGATTCCTTGCTGGTGAGGTCGTTGATTGTATGTTCAAAGTCCGCGTGTTAAATGGACTAAAAATGAAGTATATATATGTACCTCGCGTTTCATACCAGCTGGATTCGGTAAAATGCTACTGACACCACATACGAGGCACGGGCAGTTTCCCATTGAGGTTCACGGCGCCATCAGCTCGATGAACAGGCTTTGTGTGAAATATAACAGAGTCTAGAACTGCTTTTAGTGTCCTTGTGGCCTAGCCGGTAAGCGCTCCCTAGTCACACCCAGTAGGTCGAGGGTTCGATTCCTTGCTGGTGAGGTCGTTGATTATATATATATATATATATATATATATATATATATATATATATATATATATATATGTGTATATATATATATATATATATTCCTCGACTTACGACATACTCGACCTACGACCACCCACACATACGACCTGCCTCAGTCAGTACAACCACCTGCACATACGACTGCCGCAGTCGGTACCAAAAATTTTTCAAATGATGCGCGTATTTTCTAGACCGAAACGTTTCCGTCCCGTACGAGAGCGTCGCGTGGGCTGGGTCGCGTCGCCTCGTGACTCTAGCACCAACGCCGTAGAGCGCTTAGTTGGTGTTTGGCTGTCGTTGTTGTCGATAGTGATCGCACTGTGTACTGATAATATTTTCGTATCGAATTCACTTTACAATGACTGGTAAGTGTAGAAGTGAGACAGCTGGTGGTGCTCAGAAGAAAAGAAGACAGTCAATTACTTTTGAGACGAAAATGAAGATTATAATGCAGTATGAAAATGGAAAAATGGTAGCAACCATTTCACGCGACCTAGGCTTCTCGCACTCGACCATATCGACAATTTTGAAGGACAAGGAACGTATTCGTGAGGTAGTGAAAGGATCAGCACCTATAAAGGAAACGATAATAATGAAGAAAAGACAAGGTCCTCTTCATGAGATAGAAAAGTTACTTGTGATATGGATGGAAGATCAGATACAAAAGCGTGTACCCTTAAGCCTTCTAACCCTACAGGCTAAGGCAAGAAGCCTTTTCCAAAGCCTGAAGGGGCAGGCAGCAGATGAGTACGACCAAACCTTCGCAGCAAGTCATGGGTGGTTCCAAAGGTTTAAGAACTGCTACAGTTTGAATAGTGTAAAGGCGAGTGGAGAGGCAGCAAGTGCTGATGTGGGTGCTGCTGAAGCTTTTAAGGAGGAGCTAGATCGTGTCATCGTGGAGGGAAATTATTTGCCTGAGCAAATATTTAATGTGGATGAAACTGGCTTATTATGGAAGCGCACGCCAGAACGGACATACATCCACAAAGAACCGAAAACAATGCCGGGATTCAAGGCATTCAAGGACCGAATTACACTTCTGTTGCGGGGGAATGTAACTGGTTTCAAGATAAAGCCCTTCATGATATATCATTCAGAGAACCCAAGGGCTTTTAAACATGTCATCAAGCACACACTGCCAGTGTTTTATCGCAGTAATAAGAAAGCATAGATGACCCTAGTACTGTTTGAGGATTGGTTCCTGACTTGTTTTATTCCACGAGCAAAGGGGTTTTGTCTGCAACAAGGGATTGCATTCGAGATTTTGTTAATTTTGGATAATGCTCCAGGACACCCACCACACCTGGATGACCTGCGCCCTGATGCTAAGGTAGTCTACATAACACCTAACACTACCTCTATCATCCAACCTATGGATCAAGGTGCTATTGCTGCCTTTAAAGCGAATTATTTACGTACGACCTTCGCTCAGGCTGTTGCTGCTACAGAAGGTGAGAAAACACTCAAGACAGTTTTGGAAGGACTACAACATTTTGAAATGTATAAAGAACATAGCTGCAGCATTGGATGAGGTTACAGGTCAGTGAATGAATGGAATATGGAAAAAAAGTCCTGAAAAGATATGTGAACAGTTTTAGAGGATTTAATGAAGATGAAGTAATTTCTGAGATTAGTAACAAGTTAGTGGAGTTGGGTAAACAGCTTGAGTTAGAAATTGATAATGAAGATGTTGAGCAGTTGGTTAAAAGTGTAGCAAAAGAGCTAAGTAACGAGGATCTTATTGAACTGGAAGCACAGAAAATTGCAGAGGAAGAAGATTGTAAAAATGTAGAAGAAGAACCTGCACCCCCCAAAAATTTTTCAGTGAAACAAATGGCAGAGACATTTGCTACAATTAATAAGGGGATACAAATGTTTGAAGGAATGGATCAAAATGTTGAGCGTTTTGCAAAAGTTGACAGAATGGTCCAAGATGCACTTGTTTGCTAAAGGGAGATTTAGAATGAAAAGAAAAAGCAAACTGTGCAGTCTAAATTGGACATATATTTTAAGAAATCCCCCATTGCTGTGTCCTCATGCCCCACCAGTGGTGCCTCTTCTCTCCCTAAAGATGATCCAATACCTTCAACAAGCAAGTTTCCCCTGTATGTTAACCTTGAAGAAAGCGATATTGATGACCCACCCAGCCCTGTCTCCTCCTCTGCTTCATCCAATTAATGTAGTCTCCATGTAAAATTAGAAAATTATGGGGGCCCTGTGTGCATTCAGCTGACTACATTAAAGGTAAGTGCACTGTAACACTGTATTCAGTCTTCATTATTGATTACTTTTACTGTACTGTATTTCATTTTAGATTTTATATGTATTATTTTTTGCATTTTCGACTTACGAGCAATTCGACTTGGATTTGGGTCCCTAACCCAGTCGTAAGTCGAAATGGTCGTAAGTCGGAAATGCTTAAATAATACATAGAAAATCTAAAATGGGTGTCTCTTTTTCTTCTCAGCACCACAAAACTCTCACTTTTAATCTTGGCAGCCATTTTAAAGTAAATTATAAACGAAAATTTTGCCAGTACACAGTGCAATCACTGACGTTGGGACTCGAAAATGCGTAATTTGAAAAAAAATTGGTACGACTGGGGCAGGTCGTAAGTGCTGGTGGTCGTAAGTCAAGTAGGTCGTAAGTCAGGGGAGGAGCTGTATAGTATTTGATAAGAAGACACCTTCTTAAAAATGTTATTTACTACCTTTGAGTGTTATATGATGACTCAGTTTGGCTACTTGTAGACTTACACAAGTGATTAATGAATAAACCAGGGTATATGCAGATACATAATACTTTACACTACAATATTACTTATTAAGTGATGATAAATAAACTGCAATAGTATTTATTAAGTGGTAATAAATACACTACAATAGTATTTATTAAGTGGTAATAAATACACTATACAGTAGTATTTATTAAGTGATGATAAATACACAACTGTACTGTACTAATTTACTAAGTGTTGAAGAGACACATTAGGGTAAGCCGATCAACTGTTTGCTCTTTGTAAACAAATGAGTACGAGATGACTCGTGGTGTTCAGAGTGGGATTTTTTTTCAGGAAAGCTGATTCTATTAGGATAATATTTTATCAACCTGGCACCAAATGATCCTAAATTATATGAAAATTGTGGTGGAATTGCATAAAGAAGTGTTAAAGGAACCTTGTGAGAGAGAGGGGGAGGGAGCCACCCACCCATGCTCCCCCTCTGCCAGCTGCTCCCAGATAAACATTTGTCTTCCACACACAATATACTCCTACACTTATATGTTCTTATTTTTATCTTTATAGTACTGTTCAGCATACAGTTTTCTCTTTATTCATAAGACAAATTCTGTGGTTACTTACATATAACACTTTACAGTAAATAACAATCATCTTGTTGACAACCAGACTCTTATGTCTGATTTTCAACCCAGAGAGTTCAGTTTCAGTTTTTTTTTTTTATTGTTGATGTAATATTCTATTAATAACCTTCTTATACACTTAAAGATCTTAGTTGTTCAAGCACAATAATAACATAACAACAACTGATTTTCTTTAAACAGTTCAGATAAACAATGTTATCTCCATATGTTATCTCATATTCGCTTTTTGAGGTTTTACTGTATTATTGAAAAAACTGAACACTAACCATGGCCCCTAAGAAAGTGTTTGGTACCTGTAAGGGTGGTGAGAAGGTTAAGCCTAAAACCTCTTCAGTGAACTACAGGTAGGTGTACAGTACTTTGTGGACATTAATTTTTCAAATTAATTTTGATTTAAAAACATTTATTTATTTTGTTAAAATTGGATACAGTGGTGTTGTACTCATTTTTTGTTTAAAATGGCAGTCTTTTTGGAAAAATTTATTCTAAGGTGGACAACATCTTATCCTGGACTCTCCTTCTCCCCCAATTAGTCCGCCTTAGCAAGGCTTTACTATTCCTACAATACTTCTGTAACTGCAGGCAATCCTTAAAACCATGCCAATCTAACACCTAAAAATTCTTAATATTTATCACAATAGTTGTTGCAGCACTTACCATATAGCCAAAGGGAATGCTTGAGACTTGTCCCTGCACAATAGACCACAGAGCCCAAAACAGGTGAGAAGCCAACATGAACGTTTGTACTTCTTGTAGGAGTTTGTCTTCAACTGGATGGCTGGGAGCAGTGCAGTTGCTGATTGGTGATGAAACCTTCATGCTACTGATGGCAGTTCTACTGTCAAAGCAACTGCTCCTGAAAAAAAAAAAATATAACAAAGCATGGTTGTAATGCTCTAAAGCCGGCCAGAAAATGTGGGTTAACTTTTTCGTGTGTGTGTGTGCAGAGCCATCATGTCAGTCTCTTCTCTAGGGGTTGCATGTCCATGTGATGTGCAGAACACAATACTGGATGTTAGCTTTCTGTATCAAGACATATGAGCAGTCATTATTTGGACCCATATTCTGGAACAGGGTGGTAATCTCAACAATATAGTACCTATATTTTGCCAAGGCTTTCAACACTGTACCCCATGAAAGGCTGAAAATCAAACTGGAAGGGTAAGGAATTCGAGTAAATGTCCTTGTGTGGATAGAAGACTTTCTACATGACCACAAGCAGTCTATGGTGATTAATGGCACGAAATTATCATCTGTACCTGTCACAGCGGGGTACCACAGTGCAGTGTATTGGGCCCGCTGTTGTTTGTTTGTTTGTTTGTTTGTTTGTTTCATAAATGACATGCCTGAAGTGGTACACTCCTCCATACAAATGTTTGCAGATGACGCCAAGTTATTTCGGGAAATCAAGAACCAAGCAGACTGTGAAGAGCTGCTGAAGGATCTCTGTGAGCTCCAAGAATGGTCAAAGAAATGGCTGCTGAGATTCAATGTCACGAAGTGTAAGAAGAAGCACCTAGGGCATACCAACGGTAAGGAGGCGTATCATATGTCCCAACAGGTTGAAGAAACTGCACCATTTGAGACTAAATGTGAGAAGGGCCTAGGTGTGTATGTTGACAATGAGCTAAAGTTTTTGGAACAATAAGGCAAATAAATTATAAGGTCTTATAAGAAGGTCATTCAGATATCTAGACGATCGTTCCCTCATAACGATCTTCAAGAGAGAAGTGCTTCCCCATCTGGAGTACTGTCACCCCGTCTGGTCCCCGAGATATGCTAGCGATTGTCAGTTGGTTGAAAATGTTCAAAGGAGGGCCACCAGACTGGTGTCTGCACTTCGGCACCTCAACTACCCTGAGAGATTGGAGCGCCTGAACTAGCCTAGCTTATACTACAGACGAGCAAGGAGTGACCTAATTGAGGTGTACAAGCATCTCAAGGGGCACTACTCAGTCGAGTGTCCTTACTTGGAGCAGGCAGACGCTCGCCCCACAAGGGGTCATAGCTCAAGATTGAAGAAGCCGCAGGTACAGAAAACTGTGAGGGGTAACTTTTTCAGAGTGAGAGTTGTGAACTCTTGGAACAATCTGCCTGAAAGTGTTGTGACGGCACCGAGTGTGAGCTCTTTCAAGAACAGACTTGTCCAACACTGGAGCAGGTTCAGGTATATTCAGGAACCGGTGCATGCCCAGTACTTGCCAACAGTGCGTAACAGAGACGTGACCGATCGCCCAAGAGGCAAACGAGCCGATCAGTGGTGAAGAGTATAAAAGTAAGTAAAAGTAAAATAAGTTAGTACTAACGACAATCTGTATACCATACTTTATGCTATATGTGCTCTAAATATAGCAACATCAGCTCACTACAGTGTACAGTATATCTTACTTGGATTTTACATAATTTTTATAAAATAATTACCGTATTTGCAGGCATATAAGACGCATCACCGCATAAGACGCACCCCTAATTTACAAGGATATTTTGTGGAATTTTTTTTTTTTAAATAAAATTACATTTTCATATAAATAATAACTAAATCCCGATATATATTTAAAAAAAAATAATTACTGTAAAGAAAATGAAGAGCTCCTTGCGCAAAGAAGCTGCCTGGCTAATGAGTGGTAAACAACAGTCGGAGCTTGGCGGGCCTTTCGTTTTCACGCATCTGGAACAGGGAGAAAAACTTTCTCAAGTTTCATACAGCATTTTTGCATCCCTATTCAACATGAGCAAGAGAGTAAGTGATGGTAGTGTTGTTTCAAAACCAATAGAAAGTGTACAAGATTAGCCGAGAAACTAGAAGTGTTAAAAAGATATGAAATAGGTGAGAGGTCTGTGGATATTATATGGAGCAAGCAATGAACAATTTTCTGAAGTGGATCCATTAACAGAACAAAGCATTAAAATTTAAATAAATGCAAATGACCTCTACATAATGAGAAAAGAAAGCAGCTGTGCATAGTTCTTTCGACAGCTTTATTATTCGAAGGCCTAAACCATCAACTTCAGCTACACCATCAAATTCAGCATCATAAGAAGCTTCAACATCAACTTCAGGTTCAGTAACAGTTTCAGCAACAGTTTTATGGAAAGCTACAGCTTCGGCCAAGTTGAACCTTATGACTTCGACTTCGTCATCTGAGTAAAAACTCGCACAATATTCATTGGCTGTCCTTATGTTTTAGACTTTACCACCACTGGCACGTAGAATTTTTGTTTTACATTCATAAATATTATTTAAAACATATATGAACAGTAAATAAGTGTTGCTTTCATATTCATATGTAGAGAAATGACGATATGTTTTCACATGTACACACTTACTGTTCATACGATGGCGTTCCCAATCGTCTCACTATATTTCTTTGCCATTAGGGGTTACCGGTAGCTACTTCCAGTGTTCCATTTATTAACATAAAATAACATTACTTAAAACATACATACAGGTATTCAATTTTTTAAAATTAAATTCACTACAGCTACAACCAGGGTCTTATTTTCTTCAGTTTCTTATGTAGAACCATCATCACTCACGAAAACAATGCCGTCTTGTCTCCACGTGTGTGTTTTAATATTCTACGTATTATTAATGAATTACATTGTTCATTTCACATGCATACACATCAATTCAATCAAATACATATTCAGTAATAAACAATAATGAATCTTTTGTACATATTCTTAAGATAAATGACTGTTTCCTTGAGTGCGCACGTATAAATTGGGTGTAAACACTGACAATAATGTCGTCTCTTTTCCTCTTGTGTGTTTTAATATTCTACATATTATTAACAAATTGTATTGTTCATTTCGCATATAAAAATATTAATTCAAACAAATACATATTCAGTAACAAACAATAATGAATCTTTTGTATATATTCTTAAAAAGATAATTGACGCGGTATCCTTAAATGCGCACATACAGTGTATGTTGGAGTTCCCAATCCATCTCTATTTTTTCTTTGCCATTAGTGATTAGCTACTTCTATTGTTCCATTTATTAACATTAAATAACGTTACTTAAAATATATATATTAATTTTTTTTACATTAATTTTACTACAACTACAACCAGGGTCTTATTTTCTTAATTTTCTCGTGTAGAGCCATTGTCCCGGACTCTTGGCTGTAAACACAAATGAAAACAATGGCGTCCCATCTCCTCTTGTGTGACCATAATATTATTCATTTATATTGTATAAGGTGCATTCATTAACATTATTTAAAGAATATAGTTTGCAATTTTCATGAATTGTATTGTTTTGGGGGGAAAGAGGGTAAAAAGCCACACTTGGCAATGCATCTCATTATTATTGTTTTATTTTAATGGTAATTAATGATTTGCGATAGGACGATTTACCTTACACCTCAATATTGGAGGACACAATAACGACGTTATTTGAGGCTTTACTGTATTATATATACAGCTCCTCCCCGACTTACGACGGGGTTAGAGATCCAAATCCAGGTCGTAAGTCGAAAATGCTTAAATAATACATAGAAAATTTAAAATGGGTGTCTCTTTTTCTTCTCAGCACCACAAAACACACACTTCTAAGCTTGCCAGCCATTGTAAGGTGAATTACAAACAAAAATTTTGTCTGTGTACTGACGTTTGGACTCGAAAATACATATTTTGAAAATTTTTTTGTACGACTGAGGCTGGTGGTAAGTGCGGGTGGTCGTAAGTCGAGCAGGTCGTAATTCGGGGAGCTGTGTGTATGTATATATATATGTATATATATATGTATATATATATACAGTAGTACCCCGCTTAACGCGGTCAATAAAACCCACAGGGTACCGTGTTAAGTGAAAACCGCGCTAAGTGAACAACAGAACATATGGGATTAAATCCAATAGAAACTAGCCCGATGCCCAAACTCCACTTTTTCCGACACAATACCTATGTTCTAGTAAAAATAACATCTTAATTTTATAATGGTACATGCACACAATTAATACTTAAGAGAAATAGAGAAATACAGTCGCCAAGTTAATGTCCATTAAAATAATGGACACAACTCCCTCCCCCTCTTCTCACACTACACTCACTGGCTCTTCCCTCTGAGAAATTTTGGGGAGAAAACCACTAAATTTTAATAAATAATACCTCAAACTAAAGTTAGGATAATACAATTGACATTGCTGGATTCCTTGTAAGACCAGGAATATTTTGAATATAAATGTCATATATTTTGCACAAAAGATAACATATTTACTCAGCGCAAACATTATATCTAAAATTTGTATGTCTAATGCAAAATCTATGATGTTTATATTCAAAATGATCACCAAATTGTAAGAATTCCAGCAATGTAAATTATATTCTGGCCGGGTAATTTGTATGAATTTTATGAGCTAAAAGAGGCAGGCAGGCAGGCAGGCAGGGTGGCGGGTGGGGCGAATCTAAAAATAGCATCTGAGCCGGACACCCTGCGCGTATACGTGGAAAAAACAAAAACCCGCGTTAAGTGAAAGTTCGGCTCTGGCGAGGCACCGCGCATACATGAAATCGCGCTAAGCGAAACCATGTTAAGCGGGGTATTAGTGTGTATATATATATATATATATATATATATATATATATATATATATATATATATATATATATATATATAGTCAACCCTCACTTTAAGCGGTTAATGTAACCCACAGGGTACCGAAGAAAGTGAATAACATATGGGATTAAATGAAATAGAGACCAGCTGACCCCAAACTCCACTTTTTCCAACACAATACCTATGTTCTAGTAAAAATAACATCTTAATTTTATGATGGTACATGCACACAATTAATACTTAAGAGAAATAGAGAAATACAGTCGCCAAGTTAATGTCCATTCAAATAATGGACTCAACTC
Source organism: Homarus gammarus (assembly GCA_958450375.1). Classification (NCBI taxonomy): domain Eukaryota; kingdom Metazoa; phylum Arthropoda; class Malacostraca; order Decapoda; family Nephropidae; genus Homarus; species Homarus gammarus. The sequence goes on from CAUDMG010003755.1 coordinate 339,428, forward strand.
CCTCCCCCTCTTCTCACACTACACTCGCTGGCTCTTCCCTCTCTGAGAAATTTTTTGGGGAAAACCAGGTATAGTAATAAATAATACCTCAAACTAGAGTTAGGATAATATAATTGACATTGCTGGATTCCTTGTAAGACCAGGAATATTTTGAATATAAATGTCATATATTTTGCACAAAAGATAACATATTTTCTCAAGAGTAAACATTATATCTAAAATTTGTATGTCTAATGCAAAATCTACGATGTTTATATTCAAAATGATCATCAAATTGTAAGAATTCCAGCAATGTAAATTATATTCTGGCCGGGTAATTTGCATGAATTTTATGAGCTAAAAACAAATATCTTCAGTTAATAAAAAAAAAAGATATTCTTCACCTGTGCCAGGTGGTCGGTCGCCGGTCCCTGCCTCCCTCCCACCCCCCACCAACCCTCCCTACCAGATGAATGTGTTGGAATACCAGACTGTTTACCTTTTTAGTAATAAATAATAAATCAGACTAAAGTTAGGATAATATAATTGACATTGCTGGATTCCTTGTAAGACCAGGAATATTTTGAATATAAATGTCATATATTTTGCACAAAACATAACATATTTACCCAGAGTAAACATTATATCTAAAATATGTATGTCTAATGCAAAATCTATGATGTTTATATTCAAAATGATCATCAAATTGTAAGAATTCCAGCAATGTAAATTATATTCTGGCCAGATAATTTGTATGAATTTTATGAGCTAAATAAAAAAATTATACTTCACCCGCGTTAAGGGGGTACACCCACCGCGGAATGTTAGCATCCTGGGTTCTGGCAGGGCACCGTGTAAACGTGGAAACGCGGAATGTGGGACCGCGTAAAGTGAGGGTTGACTGTATATTCTTTTATTTTTTTTTATGGGGATTAGCCCACCCGGGCACAGGTCACTGACCCACATCGGGGCCTGGGGGGCGATAATGTAATGATAATGATAATAATACTGTACTAATAATATTGAAGAACCATAAAGAAATGCACAATGAAAAAAAAAATCAAGAGTGAGAAACAATATACCGTATACCTCGGTCTATAAGGCGTCGGGGTGCATAAGACGGCCCCCCCAAATTTCCATTTAAAAAGTAGCTTTTGAGCTCTATTCGCTGTATAAGACCAGTACCCCAAATGTGACACTTACCCACTGACTCAGTAGTCCTCTACCAACCATCCTTGGTTTTTTAAAATAAGGCCAATTCACTTCAAGTAATGTCATCAAATGTTACCCGCTGGTGTAGTGTAAACACTAGTGACGTCACTGAAGCGTCTGCTATTCACCGGTAACTGGAACTAATGTCGGTGTCGAGTAAAATTTTTCCATTTACTTGAAATGGATTTACCGATTTATTTGCTTATTTATTATTTATATTATACTGTAACATATTAAACACACTGCAAGTATTTTCTTTAATTTATACGCTTGCTTCGCACGAGACGATCGGTGGTGGGAGTGTTACCTCGTCTCGGTGGTGGGACTGTGTTCCCACTGTTTATACAACAGCTACCGCCGAATTCTAATTGTGGTGTTTCATTAGCATTTGAGTGAAAAAGGATACGTATATATATATATATATATATATATATATATATATATATATATATATATATATATATATATATATATATATATATATATATATATATATATATACAGTGACCCCTCGGTTAACGAACTCAATCCGTTCCAGAAGGTCGTTCGTTAACCGAAAAGTTCGTTAACCGAAACCATTGTTTCAATGGGTTTTTGGGTAATTGGTTCCAGCTCACCGAAAATTTCCTAAATTCAACAAAAATGGTAGAAAAGTTCACTTACTTTGAGGTGTATTTGTAGAAGGCTCCTGGATGATGATGATGATGATGGGATTTAGAATGGGGGTGGAGGAGAAGGAAGAAGAGAAGGCATTGGGGTGGAAGAGAAGTCACCCCATGGCGCCATTTCACCCATAAAATTTTAGCTCTCTTGGTGTAATTCAAGATTATTTTCTTTAAATCAACACTGCACTGCATTATATATTGTCAATATGTAAAATATATTTCAAAATGACCAATAATTTGCTTGGAAACACAGAAAAAAAGCATTTAGTTGAAGAGAGTCTCAAGCAAGATGTTACCTCCAGTGAAAACAGAGAGACTAACGCCTGTTTGCTGTGTTAAGAGGCTGGATGCCGCGCATTAAACTAGTCACTTTACCTTCAATTATGTTCAATAATTGTTAAAATGACTAAAAAATTTAATATTAAACTTTTAAAATTATTGAATAGTATAAACTTCTTGATATTTACTAAAATAGTAAGGAATTTAAGCCCTAGAACCGATTAATGTATTGGCGGACTGATACTAAAGCTGGTTGCCTGGTCAGTGCAAGCGAAAACATGTTGAGGTCGGTTCGTAAGAAATTCGTTAACCGAATTTTTGTTCGTTAACCGAATTGAAGATCCTTATGGAAGGCAGTTCGTTAACCGAAATTTCGTTAACCGAGGCGTTCGTTAAACGAGGGGTCACTGTATATATATATATATATATATATATATATATATATATATATATATATATATATATATATATATATATATATATATATATATATATATATTTTATGAAAATCCACAATGAAAACGTGGATAAGATAAATCTTTATAAAATCACACGGGAAAATGGAAACAACGGAGTACCTTAGCTTTCGTCTTTATTCAAGACATCTTCAGAGGCAACTGGATTACATGGACAGAGAGAAGCTTAAATATACAGGGTGACCTAAAAAACATGAGGTCAGGTCAAAATGATGACATCCACTAATCCCCACACCAACACACACGTAGAGGAGCTTAAGAGAAGGGTGGTGACGTGACTAGTCAAGTCAGGTCAGAAAAAAGGGGGCCCACAAAATAACTATCATACATCTAGATCAAAGGATTTTAAAGCATTTTTAACCTTGGGCCACTGACAAATAAATTTATGTAACATATTATCGGTTTTGAACTGACCATCACTAAGGTTTATTGATTTTAATTCCTTAATCAAACTAGCTTCAACAAGAAGTCTTTCTGTGACACAAGATGATTTGAAAACTTCTAAGCTTTTTTCCCAAGCAATGGGGTGATTATTATTCGATTCCTTGCTGGTGAGGTCGTTGATTATATGTTCAAAGTCCGCGTGTTAAATGGACTAAAAATAAAGTATATACATGTACCTCGCGTTTCATACCAGCTGGATTCGGTAAAATGCTACTGACACCACATACGAGGCACGGGCAGTTTCCCAATGAGGTTCACGGCTCCATCAGCTCGATGAACAGGCTTTGTGTGAAATATAACAGAGTCTAGAACTGCTTTTAGTGTCCTTGTGGGCTAGCCGGTAAGCGCTCCCTAGGGCCACCCAGTAGGTCGAGGGTTCGATTCCTTGCTGGTGAGGTCGTTGATTATATGTTCAAAGTCCGCGTGTTAAATGGACTAAAAATGAAGTATATATATGTACCTCGCGTTTCATACCAGCTGGATTCGGTAAAATGCTACTGACACCACATACGAGGCACGGGCAGTTTCCCAATGAGGTTCACGGCGCCATCAGCTCGATGAACAGGCTTTGTGTGAAATATAACAGAGTCTAGAACTGCTTTTAGTGTCCTTGTGGGCTAGCCGGTAAGCGCTCCCTAGGGCCACCCAGTAGGTCGAGGGTTCGATTCCTTGCTGGTGAGGTCGTTGATTATATATATATATATATATATATATATATATTTATATATGAATATATATATATATATATATATATATATATATATATATATATGCTGATAACCACCAGGAAAGAAGAAAACACGAAGTTCCCAAGCGCTTTCGTGTAATTCACATCTTCAGGGGTGAGTACAGACTAGATAGAGTAATGCAGAACAAGATGAATATATACAGAGGAGGGTGAGACCAGGTCCACAATGGTCAGGTAATGACCCTACTAATCTTTAAATGGCACACAACGGTTGGTGGTTGGGTCAGATGGGACAGTGACCCGCCCTCTCACCTGATCACAAATCTTCTTAATTACAAAGTTGTCCAGCTTGTACAAGCCGTTACTCAAATTCATGTTGAATGCTTCGGTATGTTTAATAAGACTAGATTCTATGATGTTCCTACTATCAATTGAATTACATGGTAATATTGAGGAGGCATTATCCCAAACCTACAGTGATTTACTTGCATATATATATATATATATATATATATATATATATATATATATATATATATATATATATATATACACCTAGACCCCGACTTACGACGGGGTTAGGGACCCAAATCCAGGTCGTAAGTCCGACACAGATAAAAAAAAAAAAAAATAAAAAATTATTATTATTATTTTTTTTTTTAAATAAATAATCTACAATGAAATACAGTACAGTAAAAGTAATGAATAATGAGGAATGGATACAGTACAGTGAAAGTAATAAATAATAAGGAATGGTTACAGTGTGACTGAGCACTTACTTTTAATGTAGTCAGCTGAATGCACATGGGGCCCCCATAATTTTCTAATTATACATGGAGACTACATTAACTGGAAACGTTTCGGTATAGAAAATGCGTGTGTCATTTGAAGAAAATTTTTTTTTTTTTTTTTTTTTTTTTTTTTTAATAAAAAATCTGCGGCGGTCGTAAGTCACGACGGTCGTAAGTCGGGGTCTAGGTATATATATATATATATATATATATATATATATATATATATATATATATATATATATATATATATATACAGTAAGTCCCCAAGTTACGTACATAATGGGGACCAAAAGGTTGTACTTAACTCGAAATGTACGTAACTCGATAATTTCCGCGAGTTTCTTTGGAAAATCCTGTGCTGTTTTCCAATCAGCACTCGCCGCCTCACCAGTCACTCGAACATTATGCAGCTTATTTCGCACCTTGAATCGGTTAAACCACCCATTGCTAGCATTGAATGTCACAGTATCATCAGGGTGATCTTTCTTTAGGTCGTTGAAAAGACTTAGGGCTTTCTCCTGAATCATACTGAGACACAGAGGCTTACGTTTTTGTGTGCAGTCCTCGATCCACAGCGCAAGATATTTTTCCATTTCTTCCAGAACCTTCCCTCTTCTTTTAGTTATAATCGTAGATTGCATTGGCACTGCAGATTTCACATGTTCCTTGATCTTTTCTTTGCCCTTATCAATTGTATTAACAGTTGACCGACTCAGGTTAAATTTGCGGGCAACATTGGTCAACTTTTCACCACTTTCAAGCAGTTTTATTATGTCCATTTTTACCTCTAGTGAGATTGCTTGACGTTTCGTAGCACTCCCACTGGCTTCACCACTCTTACGCTTTACACCAGTCATTGCACACAGAGTAAAGTGTACAAAATAGGGCAGAAATTCACAGGAGAAGTACTGTATGCACAATGACCACACTTGTTGTTTTGGTGCGTCTAGCGTGTCGTCTGCATGGTCAGTGATAGTGGCGGCGCGGTGCGGCTGGCTCGCCCGCCAAATTTAAAAATTGCTCGCCCTTTTAAGACAATATTTTTGCAATTAAAGACTTCAGAAACGATGTACGTATCGGCCGTTTGTACGTAATTCGGGGACGAACTGTATATATATATAAATATATATATATATATATATATATATATATATATATATATATATATATATATATATATATATACAGTGGGGTATGCTATAACGAACGGTTTTACCTATAAAATTGAGAATGCAAACAGAATCGTTATGTTTTTGAAATTTGTGTTTACCAACAAAAAGAATAGGACTACTGCTAATTCTTTTGCATTTATGTGTTTGTCCCAAAGGGAGTTGCTCCACTTCCCTTGACAGAACTCTCCTTTTGAGGAATGGTATCCCCATTCTATTTCGGACGCATCCGTACAAACGACTAAGTCTGTTTGAGGGGGAACTCTGTGATATGAACCGATTAGATTATCCAAATTTGTCAACCATGACAGATGATTCTTGATCTGAATAGGGAGAGAAGAAGCAGTATGTCTGTTTCTGTAAAGCAATTTCGACCCCAGATGAGTTAATTGCTTCTTCCTTAATGTGCCAAGCAATGTTTTATTATTATTATTTTTTTTTTAATCATACCGAAGGCTTCTACTTGGTTTATCACATCTGTTACTTTTGCTTCTGGTAGACTGGCTGACTGCTGAATGGTATCCCAATGGAGACCTAACCAATCCAATTTCTGACATGGTATGAGATTTGATTTTACCTGGTTTATCTTTAAACCTAGGTTATGAAATAGTACTAGTGTATGTTCGGTGATCCTCTGACAATCTTTGAAAGAGTTTCCCACTATCAGCCAATCATCTAGATAAGCAAAAGTTCTTATGCCCTCCTTCACAAGGATCTCTCTGGGGATGTTTGCCAATTTTGTAATCACTTTTGGCGCAGTTTTCAGGCCGAATGGCATCACTTTGAATTGATAAGTTACATCCCCCACTGTGAACACTAGAAACTTTCTGTACGTGGGAGCAACAGCACTTGATAATAGGCATCTTAAAACTCAATTTGTTGCTGCCTTTCTTGGAGACTGGGAATAGGCGAGACATGAAACATTTCTCTGACTGCAACAGTTCTATGACACATCTGTTTAACAGTTGAATTACACTAGTGGAGGGCGCCTCAACCAAGTCCGTGTGAGGCCCCCTTTGATTGTCTTGTAAGCCCATATGGAAGAAATCCACCTGTTTTCCCAACCCACTAGACGACCCAGCTGTCTGGCTTCATTGGGAGGGAGTGGTCGCTATTTTGGTGAAATAAGGTCTCCTTCCACTTCTCAACAAACGGCCACCCTACTACGTCTTGGATTGTTTCCTCCTCTAAAGTGACCCCGAGGTTGATAACTGAACCTAGCAGCTGGTCCATACTTAACTAATGTTTGCTCATCAAACAAAGCAGCAGAAAGAGGGGAAGAACGTAGCAATAAATAAGCACTACCACTTGAAACATTATTTGTGGCTTGCTTCCTTAGCTAGGCATTTAGTGTAAGGGCTTTCAACAACATTTCCATAAATGAGTTGTACAAGGAATATGGAATCCCTTGTATAGCAGCAGCAAAACATCTGTCTACTTCTGAACTGTCCTCATAGTCCAGAACAAACTTAGTCAATAACTGACACATCATGATTGCAGACCAAATATCTGCTGCCAACTTCCTAAATTTAAATTCTTTAAGAACAGTGCAGAAGCAACTGGTTTCAAATTTCTTTCATAACTTATATCAGCATATTTTGGAGCCGACAAATACTGGGAAAGTTCATATAAGGAACTCTTTTTGTCATTAAATTGGAACTTCAAAAAACTAAACTTGTGAGCATTCCTGTCTGCGGGAATAAATGTTAAGTCTAAGAGATCGTTTTGCGGCAAATATCATGCCAAGAAATTGTAGTATCACCTTCTAAAAACCTACAGTTACCTGGCCTTCCTTTGTCATTGTAAGTGCTGATAGATCAGCAAGTTTAGAAACATTTTCATAAAATACCTTGAATACGGAATCACAGACTCAGATGTGGTCGAAAACAAAGAAGACTTAGATGTTATCAATGTTACTGAAGGCCTGTTTGGATCATCCTTACATTCAATGTTACCCATCAGCTGCATGGCAGTCGACAGCAGCCTGTTTCCACCCATAGTAACCAACACTTTTGCCCCAGGTGGAAGTGGTTGCCAAAATGGGGACAGGATGAAGTCAGTCTCAACAGGTTCTCGCTGCTCTAAAGACTGAACCCTATGATTAGAGCCAACTTCCTCATCCTGATCCTGGAATCCACTAAAATCAAACTGACTAGGTAGAGGTTCTTGTAATCTTCTTACTGCCTCATTATCCAGAATATCCAATAACCTACTTTTTTTAGCAGAAGCAGGTTGGTCTAATCAGGAATAAAGTCGGTTACCTATCATCCATAATTCTAAACCTTCTGCCAACTTGGGATCTTTCCTGTGTTTTACATTTAGAAATTTACTCTTCAAGGCTTTGTTCCATCTATTTTTAATTTGGATCAACAATAATTCTTTCTTATCTCCTGCAGCTTGATTAATTTAAAAAACTTGATCATAACAAACTGCACAATTCAATGGTGAAAACAGGTTGTCTGAGGCACAGCTGCTGTGAATTATGCAAGCCAAATGAGGATCTAACTTGGTAATCCAAGTGGCTCTACATCCTTGATAATTACATGTAGTATGGCCCCCTTGGGTCCTGGGTGAAACTACTACTACAGGTGTCCTATCAAAAATCCGGCAACCGATAAACCGGAACCTTCAGTTTTCCGGCATGGATTTCAGAGCGCATTTTCAAATATTTCTTTGTTTATTTAATGAAGAAATATGTGTTAGCTCATAAAATTCATACAAATTACCCGGCCAGAATATAATTTACATTGCTGGAATTCTTACAATTTGATGATCATTTTGAATATAAACATCATAGATTTTGCATTAGACATACAAATTTTAGATATAATGTTTACTCTGAGTAAATATGTTATCTTTTGTGCAAAATATATGAAATTTATATTCAAAATATTCCTGGTCTTACAAGGAATCCAGCAATGTCAATTATATTATCCTAGCTTCAGTCTGAGGTATTATTTATTACTAAAAAGGTAAATAGTCTGGTTTTCCCACACATTTATCTGGTAGGGAGGGTTGGTGGGAGATGGGGGGGAGGGAGGGACCGTCCGACCATCTGGCACGGTGTGAAGAATATTTTTTTTTTTATTAACTGAAGATATTTGTTTTAGCTCATAAAATTCATACAAATTACCCGGCCAGAATATAATTTACATTGCTGGAATTCTTATAATTTGATGATCATTTTGAATATAAACATCATAGATTTTGCATTAGACATACAAATTTTAGATATAATGTTTACTCTGAATAAATATGTTATCTTTTGTGCAAAATATATGACATTTATATTCAAAATATTCCTGGTCTTACAAGGAATCCAGCAATGTCAATTATATTATCCTAACTTTAGTTTGAGGTATTATTTATTACTAAAAGTTGAAATTAGTTTTTTCACCCAACATTTCTCTGGTAGAGATGGAAGGTGGGGGGTGGGGGGGAAAGTTGGGACCGACCGACCATCTGGCGAGGTTGGAAGAGGGGTGGAGGCACGTTGGGGTACTTTGATTGACAGATAGTGTCGTGAAGAATATTTTTTTGTTTATTAACTGATGATATTTGTTTTAGCTCATAAAATTCATACAAATTACCCGGCCAGAATATAATTTACATTGCTGGAATTCTTACAATTTGATGATCATTTTGAATATAAACATCATAGATTTTGCATTAGACATACAAATTTTAGAGCTAATGTCTACTCTGAGTAAATATGTTATCTTTTGTGCAAAATATTTGACATTTATACTCAAAATATTCCTGGTCTTACAAGGAATCCAGCAATGTCAATTATATTATCCTAACTTAAGTGTTTAATTTTCTTTGTTTAAAGGACTGTACAGGTAGTCATTTTCTGTTAAACTTATACAGCAAATATAACCATCAGTTTTCCGGCATTTTCGAAAATCCAGCACTCCTCAGGTCCCGAGGTTGCCGGATTTTTGATAGGCCACCTGTACTGAATTCACATCCTCTACTGACGGACATTTCCTTGTATGTAGTGTATGAGCTGAACTTTCCAGTCATTGTATCTCCTCACTCAACACTAGATCCTCAGGGACAGTTCTGTGGTCTCCATCATCTAGCAGTCCAGACAAGTGTCCTTCATCTTCCAGTTGCACATCATTAATCTAAACTAGGAGGAACACTATGAGTCACACTGTATCATCATAATAATACAAGGGAGACAACATTTTCTACCAAACATAATCAATATCACTCGTAACTGTGATATTTTAGTAAGTTATTTCATTAATATCTCTTATTGTTATATAAGTCACCAGTGTGACAATCATAAACAACTAACTCACTATATCATACACCTCTACCTTCTCTTATCTCAATTATCCCTCAGCTCAATGAACTTTGTTCCTTAATCAAGCTAACTTCATTTTAGAGCATTAATATTTTGAGGGATCACCAAGTTCTCTATCTGTTGCCAATAAGGGTGCACAGACATCACCGCTTCAATTAATTAGCTTGAGCGATGATGCCTGAGTGAGCATCAAGTCACCCGGAAGGGTTGACAGTGCTGAGCTGCTACCATAGCACTCCACTGGCTAACACTGTTCACCATTACTTTAGCAAGATGTATTGGGTTGAGAATTCCACCCTAAATGGTTCTCATATAACCCATACTAAGGATACAAAGTTTGCCTGGAAAGGCTGAACCCGCTACTGAGGACATGAATAAAATAGAGTTATGAAGAGAAAAACTTAACTCTGGCCTGCATGCTGAGAGTAATTAGATAACCCAGGGTGGAAGCCCGAAAAGTTTTGTGAACGAACATAAGAAGAGGGAGAGGGATGGCCACATATACAGTATCATGGTTTTCATACTTGCACGTGTATAATTGAGACAAAGAAAAAATTTATATATAGTATATATATATACATATATATATCTATACAGTGGTCTCTTGGTTAACGAACGCCTCGGGTAACGAAATTTCAGTTAACGAATTACCTCCCATAAGGATCTTCAATTCGGTTAACGAACAAAAATTTTATTAACAAAATCCTTACGAAAATCACGTTTTGTTGTGAGCAATAGCTGGTCAGTTGATGTCCCAGTCTGCCAATTCAGTAATCAGTTCTATGTTTAAATTCGTTTCCAATTGAGTAAATATCATTTAAGTTGAGCTTTTTTAATATTTTTGAATGTTTTATATTAAAATTATTAGTCATTTTTGTGGGAGACTCAGGTGGTCCTTCTACTCAGGGGTAAAGGAAACACACTGATGTCAAGTTCGTAAGTTCTATTTCTGGGACAAACACAAAAAGGAGTTAAGACAGGGGTAAACAGCGTCCTGTCTTGGAATCTCTCTGGGTATCTCTCTCTGCACATGCGCGTACAGCGCGCATGTGCCCAAAGTCTGAACTAACACTCGGTGACAAAAGGGAGTATGATTATAAGACATATAATACAGAGACCTGAATCAATAATGGTAAATAGTACAGAGTTACATATTACAGCCATATTCGTCTCGTATATCTACACCTCCCTCCCCCCCACGCTCGTAGTGCAATCTCGAGCGGACTCTTTTTCCAGGAGCCTTTGAGAGTGACGTGGGAAAACTGGGGGGTCACTGAATGAGGACTTACTTTTCTCGTCCAAGCAAGGGTTCACAGGGATGTGGGGGAGGGGTTTACCACTAGGGGACAGTACTGAACGAAGGAAGCGGCGATTCCGCCACCATACCCGACCACTAGGGAGACGGACCTCGTAATCCCTGGTCTTGCCGCAGCCCATGACAACCCCGACCTTGTCCCAGCGGTGAGACGTCGGGTCTTGAACCCGAACTGTTTGCCCGATACTCAACCTCGGAAGGGGTCGGGCGGGCTGATCGTACTGTGCCTTTACCTGGTCAGCACGGGCGGCTGCACGACGATCGCAGTCCTCGGTCTTGGCCTGCCACTCCCTCGAGAAGGACTCAGGATGGGCAGGGACATATGACCGTAGTGGGTAGCCCTATAACATCTGTGCTGGGGAGCGACCTGTGAAGTTGGGGGTATTCCGCAATTCCAATAAACCCCGGTCAAACTTCTCACAGTCAATGTTGTCTGAGGGTGCCGTCTTGAGGATGAGATGCTTGACGGACTTTACGGCAGCCTCGGCATGTCCATTGGACTGGGGATAATGTGGCGAGGACACCACATGATAGACTCCCCATCGCTCCATGCAGTCCCGGAAGTCGTTGCTGGTGAACTGGGGCCCGCCGTCAGTCCTCAGGCGGAGAGGGACACCAACTTCCCGGAAGTAGCGACAGAACATACGTACTGTATGAGAGGCAGTAGTGTTGCCTCCGCAGGGAACGACAACAGGCCACCCTGAGAGCCGGTCGGCGATGACGAGAAAGGACTTTCCCGCCACAACGAAGAAATCCGCGGAGACGGACTCAAAGGGCCTCGTAGGGTTGTCGTTGTTCATGAGGGGTTCCTGCTGCTGACTAGGCTGCAGCACCTGGCATGGCTCGCAGACTTGAACGGAACTAGCGATGTCGGAGTCGATGCCTGGCCAAAAAACAGCTTGTCTCGCCCGGCGCTTCGTAGCTTCAACACCCCTGTGGCTGTCGTGCAGGTGGTCTAGGGTGCGGCGGCGGAGGGCGGCAGGAACCACAACTCTTGCTCCATACAAGACGAGGTCGCCATCAGCATAGAGGTCGTCCCGCATCTTCCAGTATGGGAGTAAAGAGCTGTGTAAGTCGTACCGGTTGGAGGGAAATCCCGAGGTCACGCAGTTCAGTAGACGGATGTACGAAGGGTCCGCTCTTGCCGCGGCTCGGAGTTCCTGAAGAGTCCTGTCGGCGTCCTGCGGTGGAGACTCTTCTGAGATGACGGCGTTCACGGTCACTACAGTCCTGAGATGTGCAGTAGCATCAGCACATGTGATCTCGTCCTCTGGTGTGGGGTGGCTGACTGGGGCTCGTGACAAAGCATCAGGGATGCAGAGCAGCTTGCCAGCACGCCACACAGCTGTGAAGAGGTAGGGCGAGATCTTCTCCTTAAGGCGTTGGAGGCGGGGATTCTCGACCGCATGCAAGGAGTAGTGGTTCAGGATCGGGATGAGTGGCCGATGATCCGTCATGAGGTTGAAGTGTTGTAGGCCGATCAGATACAACCTACATTTGGACATGGCCCAGACGGCGGCTAACAGCTCCAGTTCGATGGTGGCATAGCGAGTCTCGGCGTCAGTGAGAAACCGAGAGCCACACTGAACTAGACGAAGGCGTCCATTGCCGTGGTCCTGTAGCAGAGCGTGTCCAATCCCGTTGAGGCGAGAGGCATCAGCCTGGAGGACAACTGGCAGGGCTGGGTCGAAGGAAGCGAGAACAGGTGGGCTAAGGAGAGCTGTCTTGACGCGATGGAATGCCTCATCATGGTCAGCTGTCCAAGTGAATGTTCTCTTGGGGCTCATCAGGGGGTGTAGGGGCTGTGCTGCAGCGGCGATGTCGGGGGTGAACTCAGCCAACTGGTTTACCAGGCCCATGAACAAGCGGAGGTCGGTCAGATTGGCAGGAGTTGGGAAGTCCCGGATCGCGCTGACCTTTCCAGGATCAGCCGAGATGCCCTTGCCTGAGAGGGTGTACCCACAGAAGTTCACACTAGGTGCGGCGACCACAAACTTATCATTGTTGAGGGTGATCCCGTACTTGCGGCACCTGGTGAGCATCTGATGAATACGCTCAAGATGCGTGGAGTAATCCTCGTCATATAGGAGCATGTCGTCGATGACCTTGACACAGTTCGCCACACCCTGAAGGGCCATGTCACCACGGAGGCAGAAAGCATCGCCGGTAGCCGCGAAACCCATAGGTCCTCTGCAGTGCTGAAATCGGCCGTACGGTGTGATGAACGTCGTGAGGTGCTGATCTTCTTCCGCACGTTCCATCTGCCAGTACCCACATAAGGCATCTGCTGTAGTAAAGTACCTTGCCTTCGGGTCCACACTGCGTATAGCGGCGAAGGGTGTCGGTGAAGGGTGGGTCGGGCGGGAAACTTGGCTATTCAGCTTGGTGAGGTCGACGGTGATACGAACTCCAGTAATGTTCTTGGCGATTGCTACCATAGGGTGACATCAATCCGAGGGGTTGTCACCAGCAGGCTTAATGATCCCTTGGGCTACCATAGAGTCGAGTTCCTTCTTAACTTGGCTCTGGAAAGCGAAGGGTATCTGTCTCGGTGTGTGGATGGCGAAAGGTACTGCGTCATCCTTCAGGTGAATTCTCATGGGGGAGCCAGCCATTGGCTTGAGTGGAGCCGTCTTGAGGTCCTCCTTGGAAACCAGCACGTCCTTGAATTGCAGTAGGAAGAACTCCCTGGCTGCAGAAGGTGACGTATTGGGTGGGAGGGGCAGCTCCTTGCACCTATTGACATGTTTTATTTCCAGAATTGGCTTAGGGAAGTCTGAAGATATTATGGCCAACTCTTGACAGTGGCCATAAGACAATAGTGGCATCTGAACACCTTTGTGGACCTGAATCCTGGCAGAACATGACTGCTTACCTAGGGTGAGGGTAGCCTGAAATGTACCCAGAGCAGGTGCCATTGTAGAACCGTCTGCGGTGAGCGTTGTAGAAGTTGACGGTGGTTGCAAGCTGCTCCTAGGGATCCCCAGAATGTCGAGGTGTCTTGTGCCGATGACTGTGACGTCCGCACCTGTGTCAGGAAGCATCTGGATACGGGAAGTAATGTCGCCGTATGACAGGTGAACACAGATGGGCTGAGTTGTCTTGCTGACAGGGGAAGAAGAGGATCCCACGCGACGACAGCGCTTGTTCTTCACCGCCTGAGACTTGCAAGTAGTGTTATTCTTCTTCTGTGACTGACAGCATTTGTCATAGTGTCCAATGCGGCTACAGGAGCGGCACTGAACGTTGTTGGCAGGGCACTTCAGTGTCCTAGCCCAATGACCACGACGGCCACAGTTATTGCAGGTGCTGTCAGCGGCAGGGCATTCAGAACCATGCCGACGAGCACAATACCGGCAGGAATGACCTGGCGTCGAAGTCTGAAGTGATGCTGAAGATTGATGCGAAGCTGAAGTCGGATGTGAAGCTGAAGTCGGATGTGAAGCTGAAGTCCGGTCACGTCTTTTGTTCTTCTTATATGCGGAGATGGCACACAGCTGGTTAGATGGAGTACGAATGACAGAAGTCGCACTTCTGGTGGCTTCGTAAGAGTGGCAGGTGGTGACAACATCCTGTAGAGAAGAGGCAGTGTCGAGGGAGATAAGCTTCTGAATTAGCTCTTCGTCCCGCACGCCCATGAGGATAATCATCTTCAGCTGTGTTTCCTCACAAGTCGACGAGTTCCCAGGACAAACGTCAACCTCCTCAGCGATGCGTCTGAGTCGTACGTAAAAATCGGCAAACGACTCACCCTCCAGCTGCTTACAACTGAGAAGTTCTTTCCTACGGAGAGCTTCGTTGCGGAGACCCTTGATATGCGTCTGTAAAGCATCCAAGATGTCCTTCACAGTCTTGTCTGTGTCGTGGGGAATTTGCAGGGTGTGCTCCAGGATACGTTGTGTCTCTAGGGTGAGACACATCCTCATCTGGATCAGCTGTTTCTCCCTAGGCAACCTTGATAAATCGACCATCATCGAATAATCGTCCCACCTCCGACGCCATTCACGGAATACCTGGAACGAGGCATCAGCTTGGAGTGGCGGTGGACTCTAAGCGAGTGCTTTCTGTGGGGGGGGGGGCAAAGAAGTTGAAGAGGACCCTGCAGGTGCACCTGTGGACGAAGAGGCAGGTGTAGTAGCTGCTTGAAGGTTAACAGGTGCCAACAACTCGATAATGGCACTGAACCTGGCATTTTTTTGTTGATGTCTGTGATTCTCTTCACGTCTTCGTTCATCGTCTTCCTGTCGCCTCCTGATGTCGTCTTGTCGTCGGTTTTCTTCCAAAAACTGAATTAAATGAAGGAAGTCGACACCTGTGGCAGATTGCGGACGTGTGTAGTGGGGGCTAAGGGTGGGTGGTGCCGCTTGATCCACTTTCCGATCCACTTGGAGTCCACTTACTGCACCGACATCCGTCTGAAGTTGGGCTTGTTGGGTATCTGAAGAAAACCCAATAAATTCCTGATCTTCCATATGGCCTGGTTTATTTCTCTCGCAATTACTGTAATTAATAAGGGAGCAGAAGAGCAATCGTCTTTAAATGGAAGATATCTGCGAGCGTCTGTGAGTGTGTGTGTGTGTGTGTGCGTTCGTTCGTGTGTGTACTCGGGGCAGGCTGGCTAGGGAGCGGGATGGCTGGCTCACTCGCGCAGTGCCAGTCGAGACATGAACGGGGGTGGATGTCAAAACTTGAGCTCTCCCATAGGTCTTAAAAAGGCTTCCCTCTTTTGTAAAAAGTGCAGGAACACGGGGAAACACTTTAAAGACGCTAAAGGGCACACACAACACTGAAAAAGCACTTCACAACACTGCACTGTAAATCCAGGAATATCGTGTTGAGGTACGCGCCGAGATCCACTGGACAGGAGAAGTTGACAAGATGGCGGCTCCGAGAGAGATTCTGTGTCCACTCCAATTCTGAATAATGTGATGTCCCAGCTAAACACTGCGCCATGTGGGAGACTCAGGTGGTCCTTCTACTCAGGGGTAAAGGAAACACACTGATGTCAAGTTCGTAAGTTCTATTTCTGGGACAAACACAAAAAGGAGTTAAGACAGGGGTAAACAGCGTCCTGTCTTGGAATCTCTCTGGGTATCTCTCTCTGCACATGCGCGTACAGCGCGCATGTGCCCAAAGTCTGAACTAACACTCGGTGACAAAAGGGAGTATGATTATAAGACATATAATACAGAGACCTGAATCAATAATGGTAAATAGTACAGAGTTACATATTACAGCCATATTAGTCTCATATATCTACAATTTTAACATTTATTTAACATATTGGCAATACATGTATTATCTGGACATTATATGAATTATCCCTCTACCCTCTCAGTCTGGCTTGTTTAATGAGAGAGAGCAGCCATTTTGTTGGTGTCTTGAATATTTTTGCATATTTCATTGAAATTATTGGTCATTCTGAACTTTAGTTAACATGTTGATAATATATAGTGTAGTGCAGTGTTGATTTAAAGAAAATAATCTTGAATTACACCTAGTGAACTTAAAATTTTATTGGTGAAATGACGGCATCAAGCATAGGTCCCCAGAAAGGTGCTTTCTCCTCCATCCCCACTTCCTTCTATTCTCCCTTCTCTTCCACCCCCACTTCTAATTCCCATCATCATCATCATCATCAACCAGGAACCTTCTACCAACACACCTCAAAGTAAGTGTACTTTACCTCATTTTTTTTTACTTTGTATGTATTTTTCTGTGAGCTGGAACCAATTATCCAATATCCCATTGAAACAATGGATTCGGTTAACAAAATTTTCCATTAACGAACGATTTTCTGTAACGTATTTTCGAGTCCCAACGCTAGTGATCGAGCTGTGTACTGACAAAAATTTTTTTTTGTAATTCTCTCTAAAACGGCTGGCAAGCGTAAAAGTGAGAGTTCTTACGGTGCTGAGAAGAAACAGAGACCCAGAAATTTATGTAAATCTACCCAAAATACAATTGAATTTATTTTTATTAATATGTACTATGTACTAAAATTTTTATCTCTTGTGCAAAATATATGATGTTTATATTCAAATTAATCACAATCTTATAAGAATTCCAGCAATGAAAATTATATTCTCCCCGGTCACTTCTGTGACATTTTATAAGCAAAAAAACAAAAACTAAAGCTGAAGGACATAAACAAACAAATAAATACTTCACTAGATCTTAAGAACCAACTGTCAAACATGTCACTGTCACCTCCCCTTCCCCTCTCCAGGGTTTGGTGGATTTAGGCTTTAAGTTTTTATCTTATATAATATCACAGACTAAAGTTAGGAGAATATAATTTGCATTGCTGGAATCCTTGCAAGACAGCGAATAATTTGAATATAAACATCATATATTTTGCACAAGAGATAAAAACCAATACATTAGAACATTTTAATAATGTAAAAAATTTTCAACTGTATTTTGGGTAGATTTATATAAATTTCTTCATTTATTTTTATTCATTCACATGCACACACCATACTAAAAGAAACGTAAAAGAAATAAATGACCTAAGTGCAAACCTGTACTGTACATTTACTAAATGATTAGGGTACTAAAATTTTTGTCTAGTGCAAATTAAAGCTTGTTTATATTCAAATTAATCACTATCTTACAAGAATCCCAGCAATGTAAATTATATTCTCCCAGGTCATTTTAGTGGCAAATTATAAGAGAAAAGCTTAGTCACTCTTAAGGACTGATAAATAAACACACATTAGACCTTCAGCGCCAACTGTCAAACATAACACCTCCCCCTCCCTCCCTCTCCCCCATCTGCCCAGCCAGGGTTTCAGGCTTACAGTTTTCATCTTATATAATATCACAGACTAAAGTTAGGAGAATATAATTTGCATTGCTGGAAGCCTTGCAAGACGGTGAATAATTTGAATATAAACGTCATATATTTTGCACAAGAGATAAAATTTAATCAACTGTATCACATTACAGTAGTGACTTAAGAGTTCTAGTGTATATGTACGATATATACAGGTAGTCGTCGACTTACAACCTATTCGACTTTACGACCGGCGGTACGACAGTTTTGGCCCCAGCCTCCTGGCGCTGCCGGGAGCTGGAGCCGCGCGCATCCCCGCGCTCAATTACAAACACGCTCGCTGGTACAGCACACTTCCCTCCGTGTCTGTTTGCCTTGTGCCTTTCTTTTGTCTTGGAAATTTTTCTTGAACCATCACCCCCCCAAGATGTCTACCAAGAGGAAACTGTCTTCATCTACTCCTCAACCTGCCACTAAGGGATTATCAGAAGGTTTATCTCTACTGAATAAACTTCTTGCCCATTTTGAAGGAATGGACCCAAACATCGAACGATTTGCAAGGATTGAGCGGATGGCACGCAATTCGTTTCATCCGTATCAAGAAATTTACGAGGAGAAGAAGAAACGAACAATTCAGACAAAGCTCACCATGTTCATGAAAAAAACAACTCCTCCGGCTACCCCAAAGGCTGCCCCAGCTGACGACATCGACGATCCACAGCCAAGCACCAACGGCCAATAAGATGTTTTTTGTGTGTTTGTATGTTTTGCAACTAAAATGTTTTATATGTTTTGCACCTGTATTTTTTTTTTTTTGTATGTTGTGTAAATAATAAATCAATTGTACTGTAGTATGCAGTGATTTACTTAAACCTGACGACCGTAACAATAATGAACAAAGAAAATGTTGATAAAATATGACTTAAAGATGATTATATTATCATTACACATTATAATATACGTAAGGTAATTATAACATATGCCGACTTACGACCAGATCAACTTACGACCAGGCGGCCGTAACCAATCTAGGTCGTAAGTCGACGACTACCTGTATAGTGATTTAAGGGCGATTTCGGGAAATTTGTAGGAGTGTTTCTGACTGTATGCATTTTTTTGGCTTTACTTTTTATGTACTTTTCCTGTGAGTTGTAACCAATTGTGTTTGTAAATCGAGGGACCACTGTATTATTTTTGCATTTTCGACTTACGACCAATTCGACTTACGACCTGGTCGTCGGTCCCTAACCCTGCCGTAAGTCCGGGACTGACTGTATTTCAAAATAATACTCATTTATGATAAATACACCTTGTACTGTACTTTGTACAATTAAATAGACAACCAGATTGTATATATAATTTTCAAAATAAATCAACATCTCAAAGTTTAACTCTCCACAATAAGGTGATTAAAATTTGCCTTCTTACCAATCTGACCTCCATGGATCTGACTGAGGTTAAGTACCAAAAATATGAAAAATTTGGACAGAATGCTCTTATACAGTACTTTTATCCTCTGGCCTTACATACACATTTAGTGACCATGAAGGGCCCCTGAAGCATGAAACCTGTGTGTCTTTAAGGTCAGCCATGAAAACAGTCACAAAATTCTTCATTATTATCTACATAACAAATAAACTGAACAAATCCTACATGGTTTATGCTCTGTCATCATTACTTACGTGCGTAATGCTTCTCCTGAATATCCACCAGTGGATGGCACGAGCTTTCCTCTTCGTGATGCCCCATAAGCTTCCAGATAGGATCGGATGAAGTGAAGCTGTAAGAGAGAAAAATCTGAAGATGACAGAGTATCTTTCTGCCTGTCTTCCTATCCAATGGTCAATCCCTCCCTCCCACCCACCCAACATCAACTGTATACCTTGTAATAGAACAGTTAACCATAAAATGGAGTGCCAACATGCTAACCACTCCAACTGCCAAGAAGCTTTAACAATGAAAAAGAATCCAAACAAGACTCAGTATAGAAATACCGGTAAACAAAGAGTACACTATACCCTCATTTATTTGATAAAAAAGTCACTGGGTCACTTGAATGTTTGAAAAAACGAAACTAACCGAGTTTGAAATATTTTGACTTCATTCAACAATTTCTGAATTTATATTATCAAATATTCGTTCAGTTTTTGTGCCTTGTCTTGGCTGCTTTATAAAATAATCTATTTATAATCACTGTGCAAGCATAAATTTTTTTTCAATGTACTGTATATACAGTACAGTACTGTAATAATAAAGTAAATAAGCTGTTTTTTTCTAAAAACCAGGTTTTGTGATATAACCCAGAATGCGACGCTTAGCCTTTAACCTAGGTATGTTAATGCCTAGCAATAACTCGCCAGGCCAACATACAGGCAATTAGAACATCTAATAATTACTTAATAAGCAATATTAGGAGGACACGTCGCTGCCTGGCATTTAATTGCAATTGTCGAAACCCCCCCCCCCCTTACACCCCATCGCAAGCACTGCCACCATCATTTCTTGCCTTAGAACAAGCAGTAAACAAAAGTCAACTCTCGAGAGGTGGAGATGGGTGGGCTATCGGCGTCGCATTCTGGGTTATATCACAAAAACTGGTTTTTAGAAAAAAAACGGCTTTTTGTTCAACCTCAGAAAGCGACGCTTAGCTTTGAATACCCGAGCAGGAGGTGGAGAGGGAGGTGACTTTGCATACAAGGCTCCGCTAACTTAGGTCCAGATTATGATTATAAACCGTGTAGAATATTTCCAAAATTAGGAACAATTACCGGAAGGTAAAATGTTAATTTACATATCTCAATTAGGATACTCACTTTATTATGGTGATGAAGAAGTTATCTTTGAAAGTTTTGAAGATCTCCAAAAGCCCATTTCCTTGATCTGACTGAGGCTCAGACTGTATGCCGCAGAAAGGACACAGACCCTGCACATTTCCTAGTGTCATGTGCCAAAAATTTCTTGCCAGGGTCTGCTTGATTCACTAATTGAGATAAAGATTTTGTCATTTAACTAGAAGACAATTTCTTACCATCCCTGGATGAGAAAACATAGGGGCCTCGATTAGGGAATCTGGATAACCATTCCTGAAGATTTTTAACTGGGCACAATATATGAGGAACCCTTGTCTCATCCATTAGGCATTTTAATCCCAATAGGTTGAGCTTGGAAATCTTCCCTTTCATTTTTTTTTAGGATCTCCGTAGGAAAAAGGGTAACATCCTACTTAGAAAATACCAATAATGATGGGTTATTGGAAATTGAAATCAGTTCACTGACTCTCATACCTGTTGCTATTGCTAGAAGGAAGGCTGCCTTCTGTAGTAATTTATCCCTGTTCAGATTTATATTGTAATTAGGCCCCATAAGAAATTTAGCAACTTTTTCCAGACACCAAGGTGGGATTCTCTTAGGCCGAGGGGTCTCTGAATGAAAAAGGACGATCTTAGCATTTAATATATCCTTGGGTTCAAAGTATTATTAAAACCCCAAGCCAGAGGGTCAACCAACGCTGATTTATAAGATGCAATTGTCGATCCTTGAAGGCCTTTAACTCTGAATAGAAATTCTAAAAATTCTAACACAACTGTTTCCGACAATGATTCTGGAGGTGTTAACTTGATAAATTGTTGAAAAAGATTCCAAGCTTTCTCATATTGAATATACGTATGGGGTCTATGACCTGCTAATATATGGTCAGCTATATTGGGATTACCCAACAACCTATTTAAACTCTTTTTGAGAAACTCCAAGCGTGAAGTGCCAAGGATATCTCGAACTGAGAATGTAGCACCTGGTCTAGACATCCTTGTTGCAATTGTAGCAGATTCGGGCACCAGTCCAGCAGATCCAGGCACCAAGGTTGTAGGATCCAATGTGGTGCAATTAAGAGGACCTTGTGTATTGGAAGGATCTGAGTTTGCGAACCACTTTGGGCAATATTTTCACAGGTGGGAACAGATAGATTGAACTCCAAAGGTTCCAATGTAAGAGTAGAGCATTTCCTAAAAGATTCGACCTCTCCAGAGATGCATAAAATTGCATCTTGTGATTTGTTAGGGAGGCAAACAGATCTATCTTTGGAGTTCCAAATTTCTTCACTAGACTCTTGTACTCCGATACCTTTAGGGACCATTCTGTTTCTGTCGATACTGGCTGGAGACGGGACAGCGCATCTGCCCAATTGTTTTGTACTCCTGGTATATAAGTTGCTTTGAGGTAAAGTGTTTGTGTTACACAAACACTGAAGATTTTTTCTGACAGTTGTAGAAGGGGCCAAGACCTGAGTGAGCCATGATGATTGAGACAAAACACTGCCGTTTTGTTGTCCATGGCAAACAGGATCGCCATATTCTGTAAATTTGGGTTTGCCGACAAAAAGAATAGGACCGCTGCTAATTTGTTTACATTTGTGTTTGTCCCAAAGGAAGTTGCTCCACTTCCCTTGACAGAATTCCCCCATTGAGGAATGGTATCCCCATTCTATTTCGGACGCATCTGTACAAACGAACAGACCTGTTTGAGGTGGAACCCAGGGAGACGAACCAATTAGATTGTCCAACTTTGCCCACCATAACAGATGATTCTTTATCTGAACAGGGAGAGAAGAAACAATATTTCTGATTCTGTGAAGCAACTTCGAGCCCAGATGAGACAGTTGCTTTTTCCTTAACTTTCCCAATGGAACCACTATTGTGGCAAAATTCAACAAACCCAGAAGTTTTTCCCAATCGTGCCAAGTAACCTTGTGCTTTACACAAAAGGCTTCACCTTGGTTTATCACATGATACTTTTGCTTCTGGTAAACTGACTGACTGCTGATTTGTATCCCACTGGAGACCTAACCAATCCAACTTTTGACATGGTATTAAATTTGATTTGACCTGGTTTATCTTTAAACAAAGGTTTTGAAATAGTACTAGTGTACGTTGGGTCGCCCTTTGACAATCTTTGAAAGAGTTTCCCACTATCAGCCAATCATCTAGATAAGCAAAGGTTTTTGTGCCCTCCTTCGCAAGGATCTCTCTGGGGATGTTCGCCAGTTTTGTAAAGACTTTTGGTGCAATCGTCAGGCCGAATGGCATCACTGTGAATTGATAACTTACATCCCCCACTTTGAACACTAGAAACTTTCTGTACCTGGGGGCGACAGGAACGTGATAATAGGCCTCGTCGAGATCCACTTTGAGATCCAAGCATTGGGCAGAAGTAGATGCCTCAGATGATAGTAAGTGAGCATCTTGAAACTTTTTTTTGGGGTAATAAATTTGTTCAGGACTGAAAGATCCAAAATCCATCTTAATTTGTCGCTGCCTTTCTTGGGGACTGGGAATAGGCGAGACATGAAACATTTCTCTGACTGTAACAGTTCTGACACCTCTGTTTAATAGTTGAATTACAAATTCTGTAAGTAAGGGGGTTGGTTTTTTACCCTTTTTTGGAAACACTAGGGGAGGGTGCCTCAACCAAGTCCATGTGAGGCCCCCTTTGATTGTCATGTAAGCCCATATGGAAGAAGTCCATCTGTTTTCCCAACCCCCTAGACGACCCAGCTGTCTGGCTTCACTGGGAGGGAGTGGTCACTGATGTGGTGGAATAAGGTCTCCTTCCGCTTCTGAACAAAAGGCCACCCCTGCTACGTCTTTATTTCCTCCTCTAAAGTTTTCTCTAGGTTGATAACTGAACCAAGCAGCTGGTCCTGTTCCCCTGTAAAACCTTTCTCTCTTAGATTTCCAAAAGGTCTGAGGACTCCTGGGAACAGTAATGTTAATAGCTTGCTCAACAGCTGATCCATATTTAACCAATGATTGTTCATCAAACAAAGCAGGAGAAAGAGGAGAAGAACGTACCAATAAATAAGCACTACCACTTGAAGCATTATATGTGGCTTGCTTCCTTAGATGGGCTTTTAGTTTTAGGGCTTTCAACAACATATCATAAATGAGTTGTACAGGGAATATGGGGTCCCTTGTAAAGCAGCAGCGAAACATTTGTCCACTTCTGAATTTTCTTCATAGTCCAGCACAAACTAACTTAATAACTGACACATCATAATTACAGACCAAATATCTGCTGCCAATTTCCTAATTTTAATTTTTTCAAGCAGCAGTGCAGAAGCAATTGGTTTAAAATTTCTTTCATAACTTATATCAGCATATTTTGGAGCCAACAAATACTGGGAAAGATCATATGAGGAACACTTTTTGTCATTAAATTGGAACTTCAAAAAAACTAAACTTGTGAACATTCCTGTCTGCGGGAATGAATGTTAAGTCTTTCAATACATTAGCCCAGACTTCGTCTATTTCAGAGATCATCTTTGGGCAAATATCAGGCCAAGAAAGTGTAGTATCACCTTCCAAAAACAATGAATGATGACCCACAGTTGCTTGTCCTTCCTGTCTGTTTGTAAGTGCTGAGATATTAGGAAGTTTAGAAACATTTTCTTAAAATACCTTGAATAAGGAATCCACAGAGTTAGATGTAGTCGAAAACAAAGAAGACTTAGATCTTACCAATGTTATCCAAGGCCTGTTGGGATCATCCTTACACTCAATATTATCCAGCAGCTGCATGTCAGTTGACAGCAGCCTGTTTCCACTCATAGTGACCAACACTTTTGCCCCAGGTGGAAGTGGTTGCCAAAATGCGGGACCATGGAAATTCACCCTTTTCCTGGATAGATAGTGACTTGTGCTTATGCTTGGAAGCACTAGCACCACTTTCTCTGCATCATGGTCTCTTTTAAGACATATTGAAGGGTTAAATGTCGTATAGTAGCTTCTCAAATTTTGCGAGTTTTTAATTCTTAACGTATTTTATTGGAACACAAAAAAATAAATAAATACAAATTTTGACAGCGGAAACTTGAATTTCGACGGGTTTGAACGGCCCGTCAACATGCAGACGACATGCATAATCGTGTAAACAGAGTCATTTCTCTTATGTACAAAAGATTCATTATTGTTTATTACTGAATGTCTTTTTTATTGAATTAATGTTTATGTGTGCAAAATGAGCAATACAATTCATTAATAATACGTAGAATACTAAAACACACGAGGAAATGACACAGCATTGTCTTCGTTGATTACAAAACCAGTGACTGACTGGTTCTACATATAAAACTGAAGAAAATAAGACCTTGGTTGTAGCTGTAGTAAAATTAATATGGTTGTTATAAGTAATGTTATTTAATGTTAATAAATGGAACAATAGAAGTAGCTTACGATAAAGGTAAAGAAAAAAGAGAGATCGCGTATGCAAGTGCGCATGCGCACACGTGAAAACATATCGTCATTACTTCACATAAGAATATGAATGCAACACTTATTTACTGTTCATATATACAGTCGGCCCTTAACATACGCGGGTTTATAATACACGGATTGCCCCGCCGGAGGAATATTCTGTACATTTAAGTAATTGAAGTACGTTCAAATCGCGCGCCATAAAACTCGCGCGCGGCACCGAACACGGGACACCGCCCGCTCCCGCAACCTCACACACACACGCATAGCTCTCCCTCACTCAGTCAGTCTCGCTGTAACCACGCTTGTGTTGACATCAGCATTGTAGTTGCAAAAATACTACATTTCCGAGAATGTATTATATCAAGCACAGTATGAATAGAATATCACTAATATAAGAGTATTTTAACCGAAAACTACTAAAAAAACGAGTAACATAACTTGAACATCGGAAGGCTAGGTAAAGTCTTTTGTTTTCATGTAGTTTATCCTAATTTACATTGAAATGCATTACGTTTCAGCAAAACTACTATTTATTTCTGAGAATATGGAAATATAATACTTTGCTGAAATGACGTACGTATTACAGTGGAAAGTGATGAAAGCAATGATTTGCTTTCTTTCGTTCAAAAGATGTTACCGTAATCGCTTTTCGAATGATTTTCAGTTAAAAAACTCTTGTATTACAATAATATTCTATCGTAATTCACTTGTGATGCAACAGTTTTTTTAACTGAAAACTATTCGAAAAGCGATTACGGTAACATCTTTTGAAGGAAAGAAAGCGAAAGTCATTGTTTTCGTCACTTTCCACTGTAATACGTACGTCATTTCAGCAAAAATGTTACATTTCCGTGAATGTAGTACATCAAGCACAGTATGAATATAATATCATTGTAATATAACAGTATTTTAACCGAAAACTATTAAAAAAACGAGCAACATCTCTTGAACATTGGAAGGTATAGGTAAAGTCTTTTGTTTTCGTCATGTATTTTATCCTATTTTACATTGAAATACATCACGTTTCAGCAAAACTACTACTTATTTCTGAGAATATATTCATTCATGCACAGTTTAGGTAAAATATACATGTGCTGTAACATTTTTTTAATTGAAAACGATTTGAAAAACATGTACCCTCTAGCCCTGTTTAAGGAGAAGACTGGGAGGAGCTGTTTGGTGCTTAAGACGATGACATGGAAAATGATTTAGATGGATTTTAATGAAAATATTCAAAAAGACCCTGGCACTGTCAAGGAAAGTGGCTGCTGAAGGCTTCCGGGACATAGCAGAGGACGAGATTAGGGAGCTAATTGAAGAGCACGACACTGAGCTGACCGAGGAGGATCTACAGGAGTTAGTAGACTCAGGCAAGGAAGAGGAAGCGAAAGGGAAAGAGGATGAGGAAGAGCACCAAGAAATAACGCTGGAGAAGTTGGGGGAGATGACCAGGAATATTGAGGCACTGAAAAACCTGGCCTATAGTATGGACCCCTCCATGGTGCGTGCCCTGAAATTCATGCGAGGGATGGATAACATTTTCGCTCCATACAAAAACATCATGGAAGAAATGAAAGAAAGAGATGACAACTCCCCATCACCATGTTCTTTGATCACCGAAGGAGAGATTTAACACCATCAATCACTGGCGGCAGTGAGGAAGCAGCTGAATCCACAGTCGCCCCCACTTCACCACCTGTTATGGAATTGAGTGACGATGAGCCCGATGACCCCCGCCCTGTCGCCGAGGAGAGGTACGGTACAGTAAAGTGAAATTCTTATCTCTTTTTTTTAATAGCTTTTCTTGCCATGTTTATTGTTTGTAAAAATGCACAGCACAGTACAGTTCAGTACAAGTACTGTACATAGGAAGTGGAGGTGCAGTTATTCACAAAACATTTGTGTTTGTTGTTGGCAGTAGTCACGGTGCGGAGGGAGCGAGTTGGGAGGAGTGGTGAGGTGACCTTGGACGCAGGAGCAGGGACGAGTGGAGATGCCAGCCAGTATATTTTGGGTGTATTAATTGTTTTTATAGCTATTTTTGCATTTTAATATTAAATACTGTACACTACGTTTCAACAAAACTACCATTTATTTCTGAGAACATAGAAATGTAATATTTTTGCTGAAATGATGTACATATTACTGTGGAAAGTGGGATAAAATTGTGACGCAAGCAATGACTCTCTCTCTTTCTTTCGTTCAAAAGATGTTGCCGTAATCGCTTTTCGAATGGTTTTCAGTTGTGGGATTATAAGGCTAATGATAGGATAGAATATTATTGTAATACAGTGCGAGTACAGTACAACAGTTTTTTAACTGTAAACCATTTGAAAAGCGATTACGATAAAATCTTTTGAACAACGAAAGAAAGCGAAAGTCATTGTTTTCATAATTTTATCCCACTTTCCACTACACAGTAATATGTACGTCATTTCAGCCAAAATATTACATTTCCATATTTATTTCTGAGAATTTATATTCATTCAGTCACAGTTAAGGTAAAATATACTTGTGATGTAATATTTTAATGAAAATATGGTATCATAGTTTTCTTTTGTATCAAATTTAATTAACAAAGATTGATATTTCAAATGTTATGAACAAAAATTTATGTACAGTATCTATAAATAAACTTTAATAAATGAATACTTTGTTTTACATCGTCCTGTGCTACCATACCATGGATTTGGCTACTTTGGGCTAGCTATGATGACGCAAGAGATCTGCCCTGGCAACTGTACCGACACTCACAGCTGGTGGTGCGTTGGTGCGTCGTTTCCATTGTTTACTGGTAGTTACTGGTAAATATTTTTCAACCTAACGAAACTATTACCCTTTTAGAGGTCGACCCCCAATTTTTGGCAAAATAATTTGGTCTTAAAAACTCGAACTACACACGGGTATATACGGTAAATAAGAACATGGGGGGCCAGGTTTTTTTTTGGGGGGGGGGGGGGGGTGCAGCACATATACGCGGATTTTTAACATCCACGGCTATTTCTGTTACGTAACCCCCGCGTATGATAAGGGCTGACTGTATTTCAATTAATGTTTCTGAATTTGTTATTATTGAATTAATGTATGTGTGTGCAAAATAAACAATACAATTTATTAATACTAAGTGGAATATTAGAGGAGACGAGACGGCTGCCGGCATTGTTTATGTTAAAGCTTACGAAACCAGTGACTGATTGGTTCTACATATAAAACTGAAGAAAATAAGACCCTGATTTTAGCTGTAGTAAAATTAATGTAAAAAAATGAATATGGTTGTTTGAAGTACCTGTAAAGTTATTTAATGTTAATAAATGGAACAATATAAGTAGCTAACCATTAATGGTAAAAAAAAGAAGTGAGACTGCGCGTATGAAAGTGCGCACGTGAAAACATATCGTCATTACTCTACATAAGAATATGAAAGCAACACTTATTTACTGCTCATATATATTGAAGGGTTAAATGTTGTACTCTGTATAGACAAGCAGAGAGAGAGAGAGCAGCTGAACTGCCGGATGTAAACAAACCTTAATTGCCCGCGGCTTTGTTTTTTTTTTTTTTTTAAGGGGATTAGCCCACCCGGGCATAGGTCACTGACCCACATTGGGGCCTGAGGGGCAAAAATTTAATACTCCTGTAATAATAATAATAATTCAGATAAGTAAAAAAAAAAAAGCTGCCTATCTACCTATTGGACAATTACAAACTAAAATCGTTCCGGACCACAGAATGCCGGACTAGAGGGGTACAACCTGTACTACTGAATTCAATTTCTCTACTGACAGACAATTCCGTGTATGTAGTGCCTGAGCTGAACTTTCTCGTCCTTGTAGCTCATCACTCAATACTATCTCCTCAGGGACAGTTCCATAGCGCTCTATTGACAACAGCGTTCACTATTACTCTAGCAATATTTATTGGGTTGAGAATTCCACCCTGAATTGTTCTCATATAACCCATAGAAGGTGCAAAGTCCATTTCAACATAACTCTAGATTGCTAGGAAGACCGGAAGGTCAACATTCCGGAAGGAACGCTAAGTCTAGCAGCCTCGCTAAAGTTCGCCTGGAAGGGCTGAACCCGCTACTGAGGACATCAATAAAATAAAGTAATAAATAGAAAAACTCAACTCTGGTCTTTATGCTGAGAGCAATTAGAAAACCGAGGGCGGAAGCCCAAAGGTTCTTTGTGAACGAACGTAAGAGTAGGAAGAAAGACAGTCATGGCATTCATACTAGCACGTGAATAATTGGGACAAAGAAAACCGTAAACAGTATACATATATATGTATATATAAATAGATATATTCACATATTCTCTTCAGTGAAGACGAGCCCGGGAGGGCGCAGCGACATTCACTAAGTGACTTACAGGCAAGGGATAGTCACAACGATCTAAACGACTTCACAAAG
Source organism: Homarus gammarus (assembly GCA_958450375.1). Classification (NCBI taxonomy): domain Eukaryota; kingdom Metazoa; phylum Arthropoda; class Malacostraca; order Decapoda; family Nephropidae; genus Homarus; species Homarus gammarus. The sequence goes on from CAUDMG010003755.1 coordinate 369,203, forward strand.
AAGACATGTTGTGGTCGCCATGATGCTGACCAGATATCGTATAAGAAATTGTCCCAAATACAATAATTGAGAGACATAAACAAAATAAAAGTCACTCTACTTCATCACTGTGCTAATAAGTTCAAATACCGTATATAAAATCCTCGCGGAGCTTAGTATTTCAGCAATTACAACACAAATTCGTGGAGCTCTCCTTCGTGTGTATTTACAGCTGAATCGCCAGGCAAGAGATGACGGTGGCAGTGCGTGCGATGAGGGGGGGGGGTCTCGACAATTGCAATTAAATGCCAGGTAGCGATGTGTCCTCCTAATATTACTTATTAGTAATTATTATATGTTTTAATTGCCTGTATGTTGGCCTGGTGAGTTATTGCTAGGCATTAATATACCTAGGTTAAAAGCTAAGCGTCGCATTCTGAGGTTGAACAAAAATACAGTAATAAATAAAAGTAACACTGCGAGGTGAGCTGGCAGGGTGAGGGTTGAGGTGATGAGGCAGGAGGTGCGGTAGTGTGACAAAGCACTTCCACAGCACACATATTAACAGCACTACTAAACCATTGTCTTATAACAATTTAATTTCTACTTTCTATATTAAAATTTATTGATATATGATGGCTCAATATGGCTACTTCTTCACTTAGACAACAGATCATTGAATAAACCAGGGCATATGCACTAAAATAATATTTTCAGTCTCTCCTCGACTTACGACAACCTGGTCATACGACAGCCATGGTCGTATAAAATATTTTTCACTTTACGTATTTTCGAGTCCCGACGCTAGTGATCGCCCTGTTTACCGACATTTATTTTTTTTTGTAATTCCCTTTGAAAAGGCTGGCAAGCATAAAAGTGAGAGTTCTCGTGGTGCTGAGAAGAAAAAGAGACAACCATTTTAGAATTTCTATGTATTATTTTTGCCTTTTCGACTTACGACCAATTTGACTTACGACCTGGTCGTCGGCCGGAACCCCGTCGTAAGTCGAGGAGAGACTGTATTAAGTTCTGATAAATACTGTACACAACAATATTATTTACTTGGTGCTGTGGAAAGCACCAACCATTTGAGCAGTGACAACAATGGTGCTTGAAAGATGGCAAGTGCTGGCAACATTGTTAGGGAAAGCAGGAACGATCAGCTGTTACCGCTCTGTAAACAAGTGACTGGGAATATACTATGGCGCAATAGCTCATCTGGGACTGAGTGTGGGATTTGGGGGGAAAATTAATTATTTTTTGATAATGTTTTATAAACACAGTACCAAATGAACCTAAATAATATGGGAATTATGGCAAAATTACACACTATCATTATACAGGTAGTCCCCGACTTACGACCACATGGACTTATGTCCATTGGTACTTACGACCTGCTCTGACCGTATGTCCGTCGGGACATACGACTGCGACCGTCGTGACCAAAAACATTTTCAAATGACGCGCGCATTTTCTATACCGAAATGTTTCCATCCCCGGCGAGAGGGTGGCGAGTCTCGTGGGTACACTCACTCAGTGGAGCACTTAGTTTGTGTTTGGCTATCGTATCCTATACTGATCACGCTGTGAACTTTCGTTATTATCGTATTTAATTGACTTTATAATGACTGGAAAGCGTAAAAGTGAGAGTGCTGGTGGTGTTCCAAAGAAAAGGAGACAGGCAATTACTTTTGAGATGAAAATGAAGAAAATAACACAGCATGAGAATGAAAAAACAGTAGCGACAATCTCACGCGACCTAGGTTTCTCACACTCGACTATATCCACTATTCTGAAAGACAAGGAACGTATTCGTGAAGTAGTGAAAGGAACAACACCTATAAAGGGAACTATAATATCAAAGAGAAGACAAGGTCCTATTCACGATATGGAAAAATTATTGGTGATATGGATAGAAGACCAGATACAGAAGCGTGTACCCTTAAGCCTTCTAACCATACAGGCTAAAGCAAGAAGCCTGTTCCAAAGCCTGAAAGAGCAGGCAGGAGATGAATGTGATCAAACCTTTACAGGAAGTCATGGGTGGTTTGATAGATTTAAAAAACGCTACAGTCTACACAATGTTAAGGTGAGTGGAGAGGCAGCTAGTGCCGATGTTGGTGCTGCCGAAGCTTTTAAGGAGGAGTTAGATGAAGTGATTGTGGAAGGGAATTATTTGCCTGAGCAAATATTCAATGTGGATGAGACTGGATTATTGTGGAAGCGCATGCCTGAGCGGAAATACAGTTTCAAAGGAGTTAATGAAAATGAAGTTATTTCGGATATTAGTAACAAGATAGTGGAGTTAGGTAAACAGCTGGAGTTAGAAATTGATAAAGAAGATGTTGGACAGTTGGTTGAAAGTGTAGCAGAAGAGCTCAGTAACGAGGATCTTATTGAACTAGATGCACAGAAAATTGCAGAGGAAGAAGAGAGACAAAATGAAGAAAAAGAACCTGAACCCCCAAAAAGTTTTCAGTGAAACATATGGCAGAGGCATTTGCTACAATTAGTAAAGGAATGCAAATGTTTGATGGCATGGATCAAAAGTATGAGCGTTATGCCAAAGTTGATAGAATGGTCCACGAGTCACTAGCTTGCTACAGGGAGATTTATAATGAAAAGAAAAAGCAAACTGTGCAGTCTAAATTGGACATCTATTTCAAGAAATCCCCCAGTGCTGTCTCCTCATGCCCCACCAGTGCTGCCTCTTCACTCCCTCAAGATGATCCAATACTTTCAACCAGCAAGTTTCCACAGCACATAAACCTGTCTGAAGAAAGCGACATTGATGACCCACCCAGCCCTGTCTCCTCTTCTGCTTCTTCCAATTAATATAGTCTCCATGTATCCTGTAAATAGAAAATTATGGGGGCCCTGTGTGGATTCAGCTGACTACATTTAAGGTAAGAGCTCAGTCACACTGTATCCATTCCTCATTATTTATTACTTTTACTGTACTGTATCCATTCCTCATTATTTATTACATTTAGTGTACTGTATTTCATTGTATATTTTTTTTTTTTTTTTTTAAATGTGATTTTTTTTTTAATTTTTTTTATTTTTTATCTATGTCGGACTTACGACCTGGATTTGGGTCCCTAACCCCGTCGTAAGTCGGGGGGCACCTGTAAAGGGATTGCGGGCTAACGAGCATGGGAGGTCAGATGCCCTTTCCTTCCTCCTCCTCTGGCACCCAGCACCACCTCTCCTGGGCTACGCAAGCAAACATAGTTTTGTACAGTATCTTAATATAATTCATATTATATTCCTATAATTCATTCATCTTAATCTATTTCATAATATATTCCTATAAAAATAATCAACTTATCAGAACTGCTTGGTTATTTCAGATTCGTTCTGAATTCAAATCGTTTAATCCATTTTTAAAAAATATACAAATTAAACCAAAATCCAAATTATAATGAACCAAATTAAAGAGGGTACAGTGTACTATGAAAGATCAAAATCATCCTCCATGCACATATAAATTGGTGTACTGTACTGTACAGAGAAGTTGCCCGAGAGTAGTCAAAATCTTGAAATATAAAACTGCAATATCTAAGAGTCATTGTACGAAGAAAAGTAATGTTACACTTACCATGCCTTATGTTCTAAAACCCATAATGATGAATTTGGGTAAAGTTTCCTCATCAATGCCAATGAAGCTTCAAGGTTTGAGTATGAATCACTAAAATTAGTTTCCTTGTTTTCCAACAGATGACATGTTTGGAGAGTCAGTCACTTAGTGATGTGATCATGAGTGATTACAGAATAATATGTAAGGGAGGGGTTATGTATTCCCCAATGTGTGCTCATTAAAAATCTGTGAATAATTTGTCATTCACCATGCAATACCTCATATATTTTGTCTAGCCATCACACACGCTACTGTATGTCTGACATTTGTGGTTTGTCGCCGAGCGGCTAGGCGAAGTGATTGTCCATAACTGTGGCTGGACAAGATAATAATTTCATGTAATTAAAAATAAACATGACTGTATATATATTTGTTTTCAAACATTTACAATATATTCCCCTAACCATACTTGATCAGCATCCTACCACATCCATGATACAAACTTGACTTAGATATGAATACCAGTACTGTACTGTACAGTTGAGCCTGGATTTACGCGGTTTTGGTTTGCGGGTTTTGTCATTTACGCGGTGCCTTGCCAGAATTGAAATGCTTGACTTACGTGGCAAATTTGGTCATTTACACAGGAAGCCGTGCGGGCAGGGTGCGCACAAAGTCGCCCAGTCATCAAAACATTACCGAGTTCTTCACCCACCACCCACCACAGCCGGCCCAAGTCAGTGATAGTGAGGATATGGGCTAATATGGACTTTGAGGGGTTTGACAAAGAGGCCCTGCAAGCCTCTGTGGTGGATAGTGATACAATTGATACAAGTGATACAGGTGAGGGCCAATAATCTGCCCTCTGCCTCGGAACCACCCCCCCCCCCCCCCCATCCCTGTGTGCCCAGCCATCTTTTTTATGAATGTAAGCGTTAAAAAACCTAATATTATTGATATTTCTCTTAATTATTAATTGTGTGTGCATACCATCATAAAATTAAGATGTTATTTTTATTACAACGTACGTATTGTGTCGGAAAAAGTGTAGTTTGGGGGTCGGCCCAGTCTCTATTTCAATTAATCCTATATGTTCTGTTATTTTGCTTACGCGTTTCTCGTTTTACGCGGTACTCCGCGGGTTCAATTGACCGTGTAAATGAAGACCCAACTGTATATGATAATAATTATGTTATGAGGTATCTTGTGTTTGTGTTACTGAAAGTGAATGAATCAATTATTAGGTAATTCGGTTACATTAAGAGTAATGGGGATAATGGCATACAATGCAACAAACATTATTTGCATTCTTTTTCAAATGTCAATAAATAAATGTCTAAGTTTGAAGGTTGATTACTATACTGGCTGTTCCTCAGTTACAAACAAGTTACATTCCTGAGGCTTGTTCATAAGTCCATTTGATTGTATGTCTAACTTTGCTCTCATAGATACCAAATGTAAACGTAGAAAATTAAGAAAAAAAAGGATATACAGTTGACTTAACTGAAGAGTATAGTAAATGTATATCTGAAAATATTGCTAATGATTGTACAACACCTTTGCAGAGTACAGGTCTTTCCAGTACAGTACTACTTTTGACAATAGTTATTGTAAATAAATGAAAATATATGTGTAAATTATCTAAAAACACTACAAGAGTATAATGATATCTTACATTGGAAGCAACTTAAAAAGTAAATTTACAAGAGGTGACAAAAATACAGGAAAATTCCAAATATTTCTGGATTTTTTTTTTCCGCCCAACATAAAAAACCCTTTTGTCATCTCTAAGTACAGTAGAACGTCGATAAAAAGCGATTCAATTTAAAATTATTGATTTGAGGCAACACCCACAATTAAGGACAATGTTTTAATTTAAAGCAAATCTTTCCTATTTCGTGCGAGTCAATCTGGCGTATCATATTTTAAAATTCACGCCCGTTTCGCTGGGCACGCTACACTGTCCTAAGGGCAAAGTAGTACTGTACATGTACTCAAAATAATGTACTAAATGATTACTAAAATTTTTGTCTAGTGCAAACTATAGCACGTTTATATTGGAATAAATCACTAACTTATAAGAATTCCAGCAATGTAAATTATATTCTCCCCGGTCACTTCTGTGACATTTTATAATAAAAAAAAACAAAAACTCAATCTAAAGGACCTAAATAAACAAATAAATACTTCACTAGACCTTCGGCGCCAACTGTCAACTGTGTCGCTGTCAACCTCCCACCTCCCCCCTCCCTCCCAGCCAGGGTTGAATAGTTATAGGCTTACAGTTTTTATCTTATATAATATCACAGTCTAAAGTTCGGAGAATATAATTAACATTGCTGGAATCCTTGCAAGACAGCGAATAATTTGAATATAAATGACATATATTTTGCACGAGATGAAATTTTTTAGCCTTTTGTAATAAGTTTCTTCATTCGAACTAAAATTTGTATGTCTAATGCAAACTACGTATAGCATGTTTATATTCGAACTAATCACTATCTAATAAGAATTCCAGCAATGTTAATTATATTCTCCCAGGTCAGTTATGTGACCTTTTATAAGAGAAAAATTTAGTCACTCTTAAGGACAGACAAATGAATAAGCACTAGACCTTGGCATCAACTATCAAACATATCACCTCGCTTTCCCCCCGCCCATCAGCTGATCGCTAGCAAACAGACCATTTCGCATCCCTTAATTTTAGCTGTGTTGATTTAAGAGTGTTTGTTTTAACATAATACTACAAAAACAATGTTTTGTTTAGTCTAGGAGATGGGCTGAGGTGCATCTGGGTAGACTCTCAGTCTTTTTAGTATTTTGTGTTTCTCTCAAGAACCAAACTAAATTATTCCATTCAAAAAACACTTCGATTTAGTGCGAATTCGGTTTAAAGCGACCTCTCTTGGAACATATCTCGTGTTATATCGAAGTTCTACTGTACAGTGATCTCTCGGTTAACAAGCGCCTCGGTTAACAAAATTTCGGTTCACGAATTACCTTCCATAAGATTCTTCACTTCGCTTAACGAATTCCTTACGAGCGCCCCTCAACATGTTTTCGCCTGCTAACTAGCTGTAGTATTAGTCCGCTAATACAGTAATCGGTTCTAGGACTTATATTCCTTACCATTTTAGTAAATATCAAGAAGGTTGTACTATTCAATCATTTAAAAAGTTTTATATTAAATTTTTTAGTAATTTTAACAATCATTGATCATAATTGAAGTACAGGAAACTAGTTTTATGCACGCCAAACAGCCACTCAACACACCAAGCTTGGCATCAGTTTGTTTACAGGTTCAGAGGAAGGAACATCTTATTTGAGACTCTTCAACATAAATGCTTTTTTTTTGTGTTCCCAGTCAAATTTTTGGTCATTTTGAAATATATTTTACATATTGATAATATATAGCGCAGTGTTGATTTAAAGACAATAATCTTGAATTACACCAAGTGAACTAAAATTTTATGGGTGAAATGGCGGCATGGGGCGACTTCTCTTCCACCCCAATGCCTTCTCTTCTCCCTTCTCCTCCACCCCCATTCTAATTCCCATCATCATCAACCAAGACCTTCTACATGCACACCTCAATGTAAGTACTTTACTGCAATTATTTTTCGTTTGTATGTAATTTTCGGTGAGCTGGAACCAATTACCCAAAAACCCATTGAAACAATGGTTTCGGTTAACGAGCAACCTTCTGGAACGAATTGTGCTCGTTAACCGAGGGACCACTGTGTGTGTGTATGTGTGTGTGTATATATATGCTGATAACCACAAGGAAAGAAGAAAACACGAAGTTCCCAAGTGCTTTCGTGTAATTCACATCTTCAGGGGTGAGTACAGACTAGTCTGTACTCACCCCTGAAGATGTGAATTACACGAAAGCGCTTGGGAATTTCGTGTTTTCTTCTTTCCTTGTGGTTATCAGCATATACCTAGATCACGCGCACCTACAGTGATTTACTTGCATATATATATATATATATATATATATATATATATATATATATATATATATATATATATATGCTATAACGAATCTAACTGGTTCTAGAACCTCGTTCGTTATAGGATTAATCCGTTCCAGGCCCCCAAATACAACCACGTAACACTGAAAAGTTTCTGTGGAAATTGTAAAAAATACGGTACTTTATCTTACCTTAGTGTTGTTAGCATGCAGGACAGGAGGGAGAGGAGAGAATTATAGAGAAGAGGTGGAAGGAGAGGAGTCATCATTCCTAGCCCTCTTTGGTGACTGTCTTACAGGCACTTTGTCAGTTTATTTATAATTTCTTTCTTAGTTTCAAGGGTTATTAGCTTTCTCACCCGCTTTTGACGATTCATTGTTACAATTGTACACTTGTATAACAAAATAGTTATAAAAATAACACGAATTTCCACATCAAAAGACGAAATTTCAACAAGCTCAGTGGTGCACTGACTACACAATGAACCAATATGGCGCTTGACGCTCTTGCTGTGAGCCGTGGTACAACAATATTCATGCGCCAGACGAAATAGTCCCGTATTCATCCGCGTTCGTTGTAGGAGTTGCGTTAGTTATAGCATTCTCAATTTTATAGGTAAAACCGTTCGCTATAGGAATATTCATAGTAGAATCCGTTCGTTATAGCATACCACTGTATGTATATATATACTGTATATATATACAGTATTACCCCGCCTAACGCGGTTTCACTTAACACGTTTTACCATATACGAGGTGCCTCGCCAGAGGTGAACTTTCACTTAACATGGATTTTTTCCACATATACGCGGTGAGTGTCCGGCTCGAGACGCTATTTTTAGATTTGCCCCACCCGCCACCCTGCCTGACTGCCTGTTTTAGCTCATAAAATTCATACAAATTACCCGGCCAGAATATAATTTACATTGCTGGAATTCTTATAATTTGGTGATCATTTTGAATATAAACATCATATATTTTGCATTAGACATACAAATTTTAGATAAAATGTTTTCTCTTGAGTAAATATGTTATCTTTTGTGCAAAATATATGACATTTATATTCAAAATATTCCTGGTCTTACAAGGAATCCAGCAATGTCAATTATATTATCCTAGCTTTAATCTGAGGTATTATTTAATACTAAATGTTAAAAACTCTTGAAGGGAGGATTGGTGGAGGGTGGGGGGGAGGGTTGGGACTGACTGCGCGGTTGGAAGAGGGGGAAGGCAAGGTGGGGTACTTTGATTGACAGATAGTGTCGTGAAGAATATTTTTTTTTTTTATTAACTGAAGATATTTGTTTTAGCTCATAAAATTAATACAAATTACCCGGCCAGAATATAATTTACATTGCTGGAATTCTTACAATTTGGTGATCATTTTGAATATAAACATCATATATTTTGCATTAGACATACAAATTTTAGATAAAATGTTTAATCTGAGTAAATATGTTATCTTTTGTGAAAGATATATGACATTTATATTCAAAATATTCCTGGTCTTACAAGGAATCCAGCAATGTCAATTGTATTATCCGAACTTTAGTTTGAGGTATTATCTATTAAAATTTAGTGGTTTTCCCCCAAAAATTTCTCAGAGAGGGAAGAGCCAGCAGTGTAGTGTGAGAAGAGGGGGAGGGGGTTGAGTCCATTATTTGAATGGACATTAACTTGGCGACTGTATTTCTCTATTTCTCTTAAGTATTAATTGTGTGCATATACCATCATAAAATTAAGATGTTATTTTTACTACAACATAGTTATGTCTCTTCAAAAAGTGGAGTTTGGGGGTCGGGCCGGTTTCTATTGGAATTAATCCCATATGTTCTGTTGTTCACTTAACGTGGATTTCACTTAACGCGGGACCCTCTGGGTTCTATTGACCGCGTTAAGTGGGGTACAACTGTGTGTGCATATATATATATATATATATATATATATATATATATATTTTATGAAAATCCACAATGAAAACGTGGATAAGATAAATCTTGATAAAATCACACGGGAAAATGGAAACAACGGAGTACCTTAGCTTTCGTCTTTATTCAAGACATATATATATATATATATATATATATATGTATATATATATATATATATATATATATATATATATATATATATATATATATATATATATATATACATGCACAGCTCCTACCCGACTTACGACCTACTCGACCTATGACCACCCGCACTTACGACCTGCCTCAGTCCGTAACGACCATCCGCACATACGACCGCCGCAGTCGGTACCAAAAACTTTTTCAAATGACGCGTGCATTTTCTATACCGAAACGTTTCCGTCCCGTACCAGAGTCGTGTGGCTTGGGTCGCCGCGTAGCTACAGCACCCACGCCGTAGAGCGCTGAGTTGGTGTTTGGCTGTCGTTGTATCCGCAACTGATCGCGCTGTGTACTGACATTATTTTTGTATTTAATTGACTTTAGAATGACTGGAAAGCATACAAGTGAGAGTGCTGGCAGTGCTCAGAAGAAAAGGAGACAGGCAATTACTTCTGAGATGAAAATGAAGATAATAATGCAGTATGAGAATGGAAAAACTGTAGCGACAATTTCACACGACCTAGGCTTCTCGCACTCGACCATATCTACTATTTTGAAGGACAAGAAACGTAAACGTATTTGTGAGGTAGTGAAAGGATCATCACCTATAAAGGGAACTATAATAACGAAGAAAAGACAAGGTCCTATTGACGAAAAGGAAAAATTACTTGTGATATGGATAGAAGACCAGATACAAAAGTGTGTACCCTTAAGCCTTCTAACCCTACAGGCTAAGGCAAGAAGCCTTTTCAAAAGCCTGAAAGAACAGGTAGGAGATGAGTGCAAGCAAACCTTCACAGCAAGTCATGGGTGGTTTAACAGATTTGAGAACTGTTACAGTTTACATAATGTTAAGGTGAGTGGAGAGGCAGCTAGTGCTCATGTTGTTGCTGCCGAAGCTTTTAAGGAAATAGATCGTGTCATCGTGGAAGGAAATTATTTGCCTGAGCAAATATTCAATGTGGATGAAACTTGATTATTATGGAAGTGCATGCCTGAATGGACATACATCCACAAAGAGGCAAAAACAATTCCAGGATTCAAGGCATTCAAGGACCGAATTACACTTCTGTTGGGGGGGGGGGGGGGGATGTAGCTGGTTTCAAGATAAAGCCCTTCATGATTTATCATTCAGAGAACCCCAGGGCTTTTAAACATGTCAGCAAGCACACACTGCCAGTGTTTTATCGCAGTAACAAGAAAGCCTGGATGCCCCTAGTACTGATTGAGGATTGCTTCATGAATTGTTTCATTCCTCAAGCCAAGGAGTATTGTCTGCAACAAGGGATTGCATTCAAGATTGTGTTAATTTTGGATAAAGCCCCGGGACACCAACCACACCTGGACGACATGCACCCTGCTGTTAAGGTAGTATACATTCCACCTAACACTACCTCTATCATCCAACCCATGGATCAAGGTGCTATTGCAGCTTTTAAAGCTAATTATTTATGTACGACCTTCGCTCAGGCTGTTGCTGCTACTGAAGGTGAGGAAACGCTTAGACAGGTTTGGAAGGACTACAACATTTTGACATGTACAATGATCCCTCGGGTTAACGAGCGCCTCGGTTAACGAGATTTTGGTTTACGAGTTACCTCCCATAAGATTCTTAACTTCAGTTAACGAGCATTCCCTTGATTAAGGAGTTTCTTACGAGCCGACCTCAACATATTTTCGCTTGCACTTGGCGGTCAACCAGCTGTAGTATAGTCCGCCAATACAGTAATCGGTTCTAGGGCTTCAATTCCTTACGATTTTAGTAAATATCAAGAAGTTTATACTATTCAATAATTTTAAAAGTTTAATATTAAATTTTTTAGTAATTTTAACAATTATTGAACACAATTGAAGGTAAAGTCACTAGTTTGTGGCGTGCCATCTAGCCTCTTAACACACCAAACAAGTGTTAGTCTCTCTCTGTTTTCAGTGGAGGTAACATCTTGCTTGAGACTCTCTTCAACTAAATGCTTTTTTCTGTGTTTCCAAGCAAATTATTGGTCATTTAGAAATTTATTTTACATATTGACAATATATAGCGCAGTGCAGTGTTATTTTAAAGAAAATATTCTTTATTTACAGCTAGTTTAAAGTTAAAAATCACATGGTGAAATTGTTTGAATCCAGCATGGGGCCAAAGAGATCAAGAAAAGCGATTTTAATCCAAACCAAGCAGGAAATTATAAAAAAAACATGAAGAAGGCATTTGAACAAATGCATTATGCAAAGAACATGGCATGTCAACATCAACTGTGTTGACAATTCTTGCACAGAAAGACAAATTTAAAGAAGTGAAAGTGAGAGACAAATCTACCAGAGTGTTTAAAAGTAGATCCCTAATTGCAGAAACTGAGAGGTTACTTTGCATCTGGATTAGGGAAAAACAGATGAAAGGTAATTCAGTTTCTACTGAATTCATTTGTGAAAGAGGCAGGGAGATTTACGAACATTTAAAGACAGATCAACCTGGTTCTTCAGGAACAGAATTTGAAGATTTTCGGGCCAGCAAAGGCTGGTTCAAAAAATTTAAGAAAAGAAGTGACATTTTCTGTGTTGTTAGGCATGGTGAAGCTGCTAGTGCTGATAAGGAAGGGGCAGCAAAGTTTTTAGTGGAATTTAAAGAACTGATGGAAGAAGAAAATTATCTTCCACAGCAAGTGTTCAATGTGGACGAAACTGGGCTGTTCTCGAAAAAGATGCCCAAAAGAACATTCATCACCAGAGATGAAGCCTCTTTACCTGGGCATAAACCCATGAAAGACCGTCTCACTCTATTGCTTGGTGCCAATGCTTCAGGGGATTTCCGACTGAAGCCTATGCTCGTCTACCACTCTGAAAACCCCAGGGTGTTCAAGCAACAGAAAGTAGTAAGAGCAAAGCTTACAGTTTGTTGGAAGTCCAACCGTAAGGCATGGGTGACAAGACAGTTCTTTAATGAATGGGCAGTTGAGGTGTTTTGCCCTTCTGTCAAGAGCAACCTAACCACCAATAAACTCCCTTTAAAGGCTCTTCTCCTCATGGATAATGCTCCTGGTCATGACCCTGAACGTGCCTCCCAACACTACATCAATCATACAGCCAATGGAAAGCACTGTGGTCATCAGTAGTCCATGATTTTGAGGGGTTTCAAGATGACACAGAGTTGGACCAGGAGATTGTGTCCACTGGTCAGTCATTGGGCCTTGGAGTGGAAGAGGATGATGTCGAAGAGCTTGTAATGTCTCATGAGGAGGAACTTACTCCTGATGACTTGAAGCAACTGGATGAGATGTTAGAGGCTGACAATGGTGAGGAGGAAATTGAAAGTGATGACCATATGTCAACCAAAGAGTTGAAAGATGTGATTTACTACTGGGAGAAGTTCAGGGAACTGGCTTCAAAGCACCCAGATGTGGAAAAAACTGAACTAACTTTGTGTCATGTTGAGGACTCAATGGTCTCCTTTAAACATAAGTTAATGGTGAGAGGAGAGATGCCCCACAGACCACAATTGACACTTTCTTCAGTAAAAGGCAGAGGGAACAAGATGCTATCCCTCAGCCTTCCACTTCAAGAAGGAGAGAGGATGATGCTAGCCCTCAGCCTTCCACTTCAAGAAGGAGAGGATGTTCATGGTGGAGAATCTGTCAGTCCAGAGGTTTCTGACATTTTCATGGAAGGTGACTCACCTTCCAAGAAGCAGTAAAATGCTTCTCCTCCACCTCCACTTTCCTCTCTTCTTCCTTCTTCACCTCCCACTTCAAATTTACATCAGCATCATCATCCAGGAGCCTTCTACATACACACCTCAAAGTAAGTGTCAATTTCTAACATTTTTGTTGAATTTAGGCAATTTTTGGTGAGCTGGAATGAATTACCCAAAAACCCATTGAAACAATGGTTTCGGTTAACAAGCAACCTGCTGGAACGGATTGTGCTCATTAACCGAGGGACCACTGTATAAAGAACATTATTGCAGCATGGGATGAGGTTACAGAACAGTGCATGAATGGAATATGGAAGAAAGTCCTTTAAAGATATGTGAACAGTTTCAGAGGATTTAATGAAAATTAAGTAATTTCTGAGATTAGTAACAAGATAGTGGAGTTGGGTAAACAGCTTGAGTTAGAAATTGATAATGAAGATGATGAGCAGTTGGTTGAAAGTGTAGCAGAAGAGCTAAGTAACGAGGATCTTATCGAACTGGAAGCACAGAAAAATGCAGAGGAAGAAGAGAGTCTAAATGTAGACGAAGAACCTGCACCCCCCAAAAATTTTTCAGTGAAGCAAATGGCAGAGGCATTTGCTACAATTAATAAGGGGATGCAAATGTTTGACGGAATGGATCAAAATGTTGAGCGTTTTGCCAAAGTTGACAGAATGGTCCAAGATGCACTTGCTTGCTACAGGGGGATTTATAATGAAAAGAAAAAGCAAACTGTGTAGTCTAAATTGGACATCTATTTTAAGAAGTCCCCCATTGTTGTCTCTTCACGCCCCACCAGTGCTGCCTCTTCACTCCCTAAAGATGATCCAATACCTTCAACCAGCAAGTTTCCCCCGTACATAAACCTGTCTGAAGAAAGCGACATTGATGACCCACCCAGCCCTGTCTCCTCCTCTGCTTCATCCAATTAATAAAGTCTCCAGGTATACCTGTAAATAGAAAATTATGGGGGCCCCGTGTGCATTCAGCAGACTACATTAAAGGTAAGTGCACAGTAACACTGTATACATTTTTCATTATTGATTACTTTTACTGTACTGTACTGTATTTCATTTTGAATTTTATATGTATTATTTTTTGCATTTCCGATTTACGACCATTCCGACTTACGATCTGGATTTGGGTCCCTAACCCCGTCATAAGTCAGGGAGGAGCTGTACAATACAAGTAAAATAAATAATTGTCCAAGGGGCAAACACATAAGGGAATAAACATTTATTTGTACAGTCAACCCTCGCTTTACGCGGTCCCACATTACGCGTTTATGCGGTACCCTGCCGAAATCGTAATGCTCACATTCCGCGGTGCGTGTACCCCTTTACGCGGAGAGCGGCTGGCGAGCCGCGCCATTTTGGGATACAAACCTCCCGCCATCTCCCGACCATTCACCATGTTGTGTAAGCGGCGTGAGCAGGGTGCGCACGAGGTCAACCAGTCATCAAAACATTACCGAGTTCTTCACCCGCCACCCACCACAGCCGGCCCAAGTCAGTGATAGTGATCATGATAGTGAGGATATGGACTTATATGGACTTTGAGGGGTTTGACAAAGAGGCCCTGCAAGCCTCTGTGGTGGATAGTGATACAATTGATACAAGTGATACAGGTGAGGGCCAATAATCTGCCCTCTGGCTCTGCCTCGGAACCAACCGCCCATCCCCGTGTGCCCAGCCATCTTTTCTACTAATGTAAGTGTTAAAAAACCTAATATTATTGATATTTCTCTTAATTATTAATTGTGTGTGCATACTATCATAAAATTAAGAAGTTATTTTTACTACAACATAGGTATTGTGTCTGAAAAAGTGGAGTTTGGGGGTCGGCCCGGTCTCTATTTCAATTAATCCCATATATTCTGTTGTTCACTTTACGCGGGCCACCGTGGGTTGAATTAACCGCGTAAAGTGAGGGTTCACTGTACACAAGAAAAAATGTAACACCCACCCCCCCCCCCCAGTCAGCAAATGTTATTCGCGGATTTGGCAATTTGTGGCCATTTAGAGAACCTAACTCCCACAAATTTGAAGGGCTTGCTGTATAAGCTCAGTAGTTTCAGGCACACCAATCTCTCTGGGTAGCTGAGGTTCCGTAGAGCAGTCATAGAGTAAGTCCTAATATACATCTAAAAATTACTTAATTTAAGAGAAAAGAAGAATTAGAATGACAAATTATAATAAATGATAGTAAAAAATAAGTCATCATGTAAATAAAATACAGTAAATTTAAATTTTAACCTTGTTTGTATTGGCGGATGTTCGTAAGTCGGACGTTCATACCCAGGGTCTGCCTATATATTATATTAGTGTTTTAATTTTTGTTCAGTTCATTATGTAATATTTTTCAAGTTGATATTGACAATATGATTATACAATATTTTCTGTTACAATGTTCTGAATTTACCTTCTACCCCCAACCCAATTATTTCCCAAAGGTTTTTAACTCTGTTGAACAAGAATCTATCAAAAATTAGGTCTTCCAGGAATGAATCCATTGAGCTGGATCAGGAACTATTATATTTTGTAATAATGCAAAGCAGATCACATACCACCAGCCCAACTGACAAGTGGCAAAGAGGATATCACGTCAAATACAAATCAATTGCTGTAAGACAAAGGAGCATCAAAAACCACACATACAATACCTGTTTGTCTTTTGGGGGGAAATTATCCTTTGCCACAGTGAAATATGGATGGACGGGAAACTTGTAATTATACATCCATTCACAGAAATGGTTTGCAAGATCAAATCCTCGGTAATTGTACGAGCAATATTCAAAGTCAATGAGGCATATACGGTCTTCATTAGACTTGTTATGTGTTTTCAATAAAATGTTGCCCTCTTGCATGTCATTATGTGCAAACACCACAGGAGATTGAACCTTTGCCACCACTTGTTTTAAATACTCCATTTCATTATGGTAATTAATCTTCTGCAGTCCCTCAATTATGCTGCTATCAACTCCATCAATCTTGGGTGTTTTGCAAAGAAATTCTTGACCTGATTTCAGCCATCTGAAAGAAAGATATAATATATAAATAACCAAACTCTTTCAATACTATTTACATTGCATACAAATTATACACTATTGTCATTATACATTTAAAAACATAATTGTACAATGTGAAACTCAGATATACTGTACTGTACTGTATGATAAAAGGTCCAGATAAAGAGTACTGTACTGTACTACTACATAAAAGTGGATAAGTATTGATATCATGAGTTGGACAGAGGGAAGGATGTCTTCCAAATTTGGTTTTCCGGGCTGAGAAATTTAACACTGGGATGAAGGCCCAAAGAATTAAGAAGGGGCCAAAAGAAAAAAAAATAGTTTCTTCTTAGTGTTTGAATTTCACAAAATCAGCTGCCTAAAAGAAATATAGTTTTTTTGGAAGCTGTTACATAAATGTCCTACATAATCTGTCCAATTAAAGCCAGAAACTTAAGAAGTGATTCCAACAACTAGACTGCATCCACAGTTCTTTATGGTCTCAGCAAAATGGGAGACTCATCTTGAAATTCCATTTTATAACCAAGTAAGGCTTTCCTAGGAATTCTCATACTGCATCAACATGACTTGGTTGACAGTTTGACACATCTTAGATTCCAGGACCTCCAATTTTGGGGGCGGATCCAGGATTTTGTGAGGGGATTCGGATTTTGGGTGAAGGGAAATAAAGTCACAAGGAAAGAAATAACAATTTAGGCTTGGAAAAATTAACAGTTTCTTTAAATATTATTAACAAGTACAGTACAGTATGACCATTACAGTATCTCCATTAGCTGGAATCCCTCAAACCCGGTAGTCTCCAATAGCTGGAATTGAAATTTGCTCGGAATTTTTCCGAAAAATTCCCTAAATTTCGGGTTTGGGAACAAATTATGAGGTTGAAAATTAGGAGCATTTTCTGAAAAATAAAAATAAATAAATATGGAAAATTTGTCTCAAATTTTTATTTCTGGGTCTGAGAGCAAATATCAAAATAATGAGCAATTACCAGAAAATCTGAGAAAATGGAAGAAAATCACTCCAAACCTTTCTGCTCAGGGCCTGGGGGACAAGGGTTCCCAGTGTTATGAAAGATTGTACCATGTTTAGCCGCATCTTCACATGGTTGGTGCGTGGGTGGGAAGACCGAAACGCTTGGGTAATACAGCAGGCCCTTCAAATTGGTGTGGGTTAGATTCTCAAAATGGCTGTGAATCGCCAAATCAGCAAATAACATTTGCTGATTGGGGAGAGGGGGGGGGGGGGGTATTTTTTACTACTGTACAAAGAAATGTATATTCCATTTATGTGTTTGCCCTTAGGACAATTATTTATGTTACCTGTATTGTATATATGTGTGTGTGTGTGTGTCTGTGTAGACACACACACACACACACACAAAAACATACAAATAATTAATAATGGGAAAATCCTCTCACAAATAATCACAACAAATGTACCGTATATCTCGGCCTATAAGGCGTCGGGGTGCATAAGACGGCCCCCCAAATTTCCATTTAAAAAGTAGCTTTTGAGCTCTATTCGCTGTATAAGACCAGTACCCCAAATGTGACACTTACCCACTGACTCAGTAGTCCTTTACCAACCATCCTTGGTTTTTTAAAATAAGGCCAATTCACTTCAAGTAATGTCATCAAATGTTACCCGCTGGTGTAGTGTAAACACTAGTGACGTCATTGAAGCGTCTGCTATTTACCGGTAACTGGAACTAATGTCTGTGTCGTGTAAAATTTTTCCATTTACTTGAAATATATATATATATATATACTGTATGTAACCGGTCGGAATTTACTGGACTTTAATTTCTCACTTGACTTGGGGTTTATTTAAACTTAATAGATGGTAATGGCAGTGGAAGCGCCCCTTTGAGAAAAATCCCGAACCAGCACAAGAACACTTAAAACTACTAAACAAAATAAATTGTCCGTGACCCGTGGAAGGATAGCGTCTGTGACTGGGATGAATGAGACACACTGTAAAATTTAGACACTTATATTCCCTCCAACACTACAAACACAATCAAATAATGGTACACCAATATGCGCACCTCTCAACTTGAACTTAAAACACTACTCTGGGGAATAAAAGTTATTTATACATGATATAAAAATTATTAGAAACTCAGGTAACAATAAATTTGAAGTATTAAGAACTGTTGCGTGCACACATGAAACAGGCCTTAAAGGCTTTCACACAATAATATCAGTCACTTAGGTATTAAAAAAATAGAAATTAACTACTCTACAATGAATAGGCCTTAAGGGCACTCAACAAAATTATATGTCACTGAGGAATGGTAATAAAAATGAGAAATTAAATACTCTACAATGAATAGGCCTTAAGGGCACTCAACAAAATTATATCAGTCACTGAGGAAATGGTAATAAAAATAAGAAATTAAATACTCTACCATGAATAGGCCTTAAGGGCACTCAACAAAATTATAGCACCCCAACAGATGCACACTTCCTAACCTAACCTAACCACTACTCTGGGGAACAAGGTTATACCTGAGATCAGAATTATGAAGAACAATCAGAGGCATTAAAAGAATCAAATCACAGTATCACTCTGGTTCCACTTGATGGCACAAACATTCAAAACAATATTATCAAAATTATCTAAAAACTATTAAACTACACCCGTAATAAGGGAGGGAAAATGTTCCTCCAGGTATCTCCTAGAGACCTAGACTCACGGTCTCAGTGTGTGACCATTAGTCTACTCAGATAGCCTCAGTGTACTCCCAGTGCGTCCATAAAGCGGACGGGAGTGAGCCAATCAGACCTTGTACAGTTGAGAGAAGCTTTAGCTTCCCGTTAGCAAGAGGGTTTCACTAGCAGCTCGGGACATGTGGTGATGTGCCCGGAGTGGTAAGAACTGATCACCCACTGCTGGTCCCGTGTCGTTTAGTTGTCGGGAGCACTCGTTCACTCAAGAGATCCTTTGCTACCCCGCTAAACAGTGACGGCCTACTTTGATCGGTCCAATGGCGACAATCGCCACCCCCAGTCTCAAACGGCAGTCAATCTCTCGCAGTCAACTCCGGGTCAACTCCAGTCAAGTGGGTTCTCACGGAAACCCTGAAATGAACTCACTGTTAGCTCTAGTTTACTTTATCACTGCCCTATCTAACCCTGTCTGAGATCGAATGAGACTTACTTGTTACTCTGCAATAATGCAACACAGGTGACTAGGCCACGTGACTATTCCTGGGACAAGCGCACAGAGACGTCTTGTCTCTGTGAATGCTCTCCGGGACTGGGGGAGAGGCATCGTCGCGTTCTCTCAAGGCGTGAGCTTAGGCCTACGTGACTTATTTTCCGCCTAACTAATAACTCCTTGGGACACCCGTAACATTATTCAGACTGCTAAACGATCTATAATAATTTAAAATTCAATAATAGTCCCTTACTTCATGACTCGCATCATTATTCAATCGGTAAACTACATTCAATATCATATAGGCCTAATTCCACCATCTCCGGCTAGGAGGGGGAAGCGCGCTCTCCCCTCCCATGACCTTGAACGCTCAGTGTTGCCAATGGCGGGGAATTCGAAATTACTCTGAAATTTCTGAATATTACATATATATATATATATATATATATATATATATATATATATATATATATATGCAAGTAAATCACTGTAGGTGCGCGTGATCTAGGTATATGCTGATAACCACCAGGAAAGAAGAACACACGAAGTTCCCTAGCGCTTTCGTGTAATTCACATCTTCAGGGGTGAGTACAGACTGTACTCACCCCTGAAGATGTGAATTACACGAAAGCGCTTGGGAACTTCGTGTTTTCTTCTTTCCTGGTGGTTATCAGCATATATATATATATATATAATCAACACCTCAACCCGCCGTGGGTTCGAATCCTGGCGGGTTGAGGTGTTGATTGTATGTAGAAGTCCGCGTGCTTTATTGGGCTAATGAAATATATATATATTAATATATATATATATATATATATATATATATATATATACATCCTTGACCACCGAAGGATCAAGACGTACCTGGCGCTCCTCTCGGAGCAGCCAGGTCAACTGTTAAGTTGGCCCATACCAACCCCCTCCCCTGAACCATTTCTCCCCACCGGAGTATCAACAGGTTCTCGCCAGAAGTTACAATTTCATTTGGGAAAGGAATGGAAGCAGTGTTAAACAGAGGTGAACATTGGTGAACAGTGCTTGAGTCAGTGAGAACAACTCAACAGTAAAAGTCGTATTCAAGTTAACCTTCACACAGTGAGGTCCCAGGTACCCAGTGATAACAGCCCGTGAGACCCAACAACCGGCGATGTGTTAATCCGTCTACGATAGGAAGGCCTGGGGCCACACCTCACTCATATAACACCATCTGTGAGGGAATTACTACACCACGTCAAGTCCCTCATAACACCATCTGTGAGGGAATTACTACACCACGTGATGCCCCTCATAACACCATCTGTGAGGGAGTCACTACACCACGTCAAGTCCCTCATAACACCATCTGTGAGGGAATCACTACACCACGTGAGGTCCCTCATAACACCATCTGTGAGGGAATTACTACACCACGTGATGCCCCTCATAACACCACCTGTGAGGGAATTACTACACCACGTCAGGCCCCTCATAACACCAGCTGTGAGGGAATTACTACACCACGTCAGGTCCCTCATAACACCATCTGTGAGGGAATTCGTACACCACGTGATGCCCCTCATAACACCATCTGTGAGGGAACTACTACACCACGTGAGGCCCCTCATAACACCATCTGTGAGGGAGTTACTACACCACGTGAGGCCCCTCGTAACACCATCTATGAGGGAACTACTACACCACGTGAGGCCCCTCATAACACCATCTGTGAGGGAATTACTACACGTGAGGCCCTTCCACACACACACACACACACACATATGTGAAGGAGTTACTACACCACGTGAGGCCCCTCATAACACCATCTGCAAGGGAATTACTACACCACGTGAGGCCCCTCATAACACCATCTGTGAGGGAATTACTACACCACGTGAGGCCCCTCATAACACCATCTGTGAGGGATTTACTACACCACGTGAGGCCCCTCATAACACCATCTGTGAGGGAATTACTACACCACGTGAGGCCCCTCATAACACCATCTGTGAGGGAATTACTACACCACGTGAGGCCCCTCATAACACCATCTGTGAGGGAATTACTACACCACGTGAGGCCCCTCATAACACCATCTGTGAGGGAACTACTACACCACGTGAGGCCCCTCATAACACCATCTGTGAGGGAACTACTACACCACGTGAGGTCCCTCCTAACACCATCTGGGAGGGAGTTACTACACTACGTTTTTGCTGTTCAACACCTACATTAATCTGTATATTCACTGTATGTTCCTTTACCTTTCTCTAATGAAGGCTTTTGTTAAACCACCAATGTATGTAATAAGTCATTTATGTCCAATGTATATTTTCAGCCTTCGGGCTGCAGAACTTTTTCAATAAACCGTCAATTATTAACACACACACACACACACACACACACACACACACACACACACCAAAATATATGTACAAAAAATAAATGTTAAATGAATTATTTATGGTGCATTAGAGTACTGGTCACTTCAGACACAAAGATGGCTATAAATAGCCTTCTTTATCTCCCCTCCATCTCACTCTGAGCCAGAGGGAAGGGTCGTGGTAAATAACATTTGTTTGCTTATTTTCCATTTACTTGAAATAGATTTTCCGGATTATTTGTTTATTTATTTAAAAGTCATTTACTGAATATTCTATGTAAAAAATAAATTTTAAATTAATTATTTATAGGAGATAAGTATTATGATCAGTAAATATATGGTATTACTGGCCACTTCAGACACAAAGACGGGATAAAAATAGCCCATCTCCCCCTCTTCTTACAGCTGCCAATGGGAAGCGTCTTGGTAATTAAATTTGATGTTTATTTTCTTTGTCTAATTTATCATGTATCAAAGTAATATTACTAAAAATTGTGTAGGTAGTAGGCAGCTACCAAACAGGTAGATACTACCGCCTGGGAAGATATTGGAAGCATAATGTGTTGTCTAATGGTAGACCCTGCTGCCATATGGCATCGCGAAAATTGTGACCAAGTCCCAGGTTCAGCGCTGACCTGACTTTCTGCCTCATTTACACACAATTGCAGTTTCAATTGTTCCTCTAACTTTGACAACACAACATACATACAGTATATTATTTCTCACTTTTGATCTTTTTTTTACTTTTTGTATTTATTTATGGTTAGTTACTTTAAATAAGGCCAATTCACTTCAAGTAATGGCATCAAATGTTACCAGCTGGTGTGGTGTAAACACTAGTGACGTCACTTAAGCGTCTGTATTTAACTGTCAGTAGTTTCAAGAATTAATGAGGTCATTTACTGAATATTCCTTGTAAAAAAATAAATTTTAAGTATTATTATCAGTAAATATACCGATATGCATTACTGACCACCTCCACGGCTAAAAATAGCCCAATCTCGCGGTCACTTTCCCTTTCTTGTCACCTCACTGGCAAATGGGGGGGGGGGGGGGTGGGGAGGGGTGTGTGATGATAGGGGTATAATTCTCTTTTACGGTATGTTAGACAGGTTTATAATACATTTTTATTATTTTAATATACCGGTAATCTTAATTTGAATCCAGCTTGCCAAACGTAAGTTTCAGTATAAAGTAATTAGTGGTAAGACCTTGTGAGTGGCTTCCGATGTTTCCATCACCACTCTTGACACACTAAACCACAATATTTAAGAGGTAAGAATCTTATACTTGGTTGTTTAGACGACCCCCTAACTTTGGGCAGATTTTTTTAATGTTCAAATTCCGTCTTATAAGCCGAGATATACGGTATATTAAAAATGTTGAGTCTACCCTCAAGTTAAATCTGTGCTTTATTAATAACAGAGCATGGAGTAGATTTGAGGGTAGACTAAGCATTATTAATATACGTGTACATTTGTGTTTGCGATTATTTGTGAGAGGATTTTTCCATTATTAATTATTTGTATGTTTTTGTGTGCGTGTCTACACACACACACACACATATATATATATATATATATACAATACAATACTGTACATATATACAATCAGAAAGAAATGTATTACAAATATTGAGTCTACCCTCAAGTCCACTCCGTGCTTTTTTATTAATAAAGCAGGGAATAGACTTGACGGTAGACTCGAAAATTTTTAATATACTGTACATTTGTTTCTGATTATTTGTAAGAGGATTTTGCCTTTACAGTAAAGCCTCCGATTATGGCGGTTCTACTAACGACGATTCAAATTTAAGACCCTGGTTAATTTATGACCCAATTCAATTTACACTATTATTTTCTTCATATATACGACAAAATTAGAAAAAAAAACAAATTCAAATAAATATATGTACAGTAGTACCCCGATTTACGTGGTCAATTGAACCCACAGGGTACCGCGGAAAGTGAAATCCTCGTAAATGGAACAACAGAACATATGGGATTAATTCCAATAGTGACTGGCCCGACCCCCAAACTCCACTTTTTCCGACACAATACCTATGTTGTAGTAAAAATAACATCTAAATTTTATGATGGTATGCTCACACAATTAACATTTAAGAGAAATACAGTCGCCAGGTTAATGTCCATTCAAATAATAGACTCAAATTCCCCCCTCCCCCCTTTCACAGCTCACTGGCCCCTACCTCTCTGAGAAATGATTGGGTGAAACACTAGATTTTAATGTTTAATAATAAATAATACCTCAGACTAAAGTTAGGATAATATAATTGACATTTCTGGATTCCTTGCAGGTCAGGGAATATTTTGAATGTAAACTTCATATATTTTGCACAAAAGATAAAATACTTGCTTTGTGTAAACCAAATTATTACATTAGATCTAAAATTTGTATGTCTAATGCAAAATCCATGATGTTTATATTCAAAATGATCATCATATTGTAAGAATTCCAGCAATGTAAATTAAATTCTGGTCCAGTAATTTGTATGAATTTTATGAACTAAAACAAATATCTTCAGTTAATTAAAAAAAAAAATATTCTTCACGACACTATCTGTCAATCAAAGTACCCCAACTTGCCTCCCCCCCTCTTCCAACCACGCCAGATGGTCGGTCGGTCCCAACCCTCCCCCGACCCCCACCTTCCCTCCCTACCAGAGAAATGTTGGGTGAAAAAACTAATTTTAACTTTTAGTAACAAATAATACCTCAGACTAAAGTTAGGATAATATAACTGACATTGCTGGATTCCTTGTTAGACCAGGAACATTTTGAATACAAATGTCATATATTTTGCACAAAAGATAACATATTTACTCAGAGTAAACATTAGATCTAAAATTTGTATGTCTAATGCAAAATCTATGATGTTCATATTCAAAATGATCATCAAATTTTAAGAATTCCAGCAATGTAAATTATAATCTGACCGGGTAATTTGTATGAATTTTATGAGCTAAAACAAATATCTTCAGTTAATAATAAAAAAAAAATATTCTTCACAGGGGAACAGATGGTCGGTCGGTCCCTCCCTCCCTCCCCCCACCAACCGTCCCAAGGAGATGTGTGGGAAAACAAGAATATTTAACTTTTTAATAATAAATAATACCTCAAACTAAAGTTAGGATAATATAATTGACATTGCTGGATTCCTTGTAAGACCAGGAATATTTTGAATTTAAATGTCATATATTTTGCACAAAAAATAACATATTTACTCAGAGTGAACATTTTATCTAAAATTTGTATGTCTAATGCAAAATATATGATGTTTATATTCAAAATGATCATCATATTGTAAGAATTCCAGCAATGTAAATTATATTCTGGCCGGGTAATTTGTATGAATTTTATGAGCTAAAACAGGCAGTCAGGCAGGGTGGCGGGTGGGGCAAATCTAAAAATAGCGTCTCAAGCTGGACACTCACCGCGTATAAGTGGAAAAAACCCGCGTTAAGTGAAAGTTCAGCTCTGGCGAAGCACCGCGTATACGGTAAAACGCACTAAGTGAAACCGCGTTAGGCGGGATAATACTGTGTGTGTATATATATATATATATATATATATATATATATATATATTTATATATATACAGTTGGTCCTCATATTACGCGGTTAATGTAACCCGAAGGGTACCGCGGAAAGTGAGAAACGCGTAAAGTGAATAACATAACATATGGGATTAATTGAAATGGAGTCCGGGCCGATCCCCAAACTCCACTTTAAGACGACACACAACTATGTTGTAGTAAAAATATTATCTTAACTTTATGATGGCATGCACACACAAATAATAATTAAGAGAAATATCAATAATATTAGGTTTTTTAACACTTACATTAGTAGAAAAGATGGCTGGGCACACGGGGATGGGCGGTTGGTTCCGAGGCAGAGGGCAGATTATTGGCCCTCACCTGTATCACTTGTATCAATTGTATCACTATCCACCACAGAGGCTTGCAGGGCCTCTTTGTCAAACCCCCCAAAGTTCATAAAAGTCCATATCCTCACTATAATTATCACTATCACTGACTTGGGCCGGCTGTAGTGGGTGGCGGGTGAAGAACTCGGTAATGTTTTTATGACTGGGCGACCTTGTGCGCACCATTTTCGCGCCTCTTACACAACATGGCGGATGGCGGGAGGTTTGGATCCAAAAATGGCGCGGCTTGCCAGCCGCTCTCCGCGTAATGGGGTTCACGACCGCGGAATGTGAAAATGTTAGGTTCTGGCAAGGCACCGCGTTAACGGTGAAACGCGGAATGCGGGACCGCGTAATAAGAGGACCAACTGTATATATATATATATATATATATATATATATATATATATATATATATATATATATATATATATATACACACAGTCATGCGCCTGTTAACGTCCTAGATACATTTTTGGAAACGTGACGTTACCGAAATGGACGTTGTCCGATCATCACAAACTTTTTATTTATACTTACGTGTATGTGGAATACTATATACGTACATATACACTTTTACTCTTAAATCACTACTGTAATGTGATACAGGTGATTAATTTTTATCTCTTGTGCAAAATACATGACGTTTATATTAAAATTATTCACTGTTTTACAAGGATTCCAGGAACGCCGGGCAGATGGGGGAGAGAGAGGGTGCGAGGGGGCGTGGGGGGAGGGGAGGTAGTGCGTTTGACAGTTGGCACAGGCCCAGGTCTAACGCGTGTATATTTATCAGTTCTTAGGTGACTAAGCTTCTCTCTTATAAAAAGCCAGTGAAATGACCTGGGTGAATATAATTAACATAGCTGGGATTCTTATAACATACTGATTAATTTGAATATAAACATGCAATTTGCACTAGACAAAACAAATTTAGTACCGTAATCAAATTAGTACAGGTGCACTCAAGCTTTGCACTAAGAAATCTATGTAAATCTACCCAAAAATACAGTTGAAAAACTTTTTTATAAAATGTAGTACAGAACTGTACACTAATGTACAACAATTTTTATCTCTTGAGCAAAATATATGATGTTTATATTCAAATTATTGGCTGTCTTGCAAAGATTCCAGCAATGCAAATTATAATCTCCTAACTTTAGTCTGAGATATTACATAAGATAAAAACTGCAAGCCTAAAAGCCTGGCTGGGGGGGGGGGGGGGGGGGGACTGACGGCTCCGCCACCCAGCGAGGGGTTGGGGGGGGGGTTGAGGTGATAAGTTTGAGGTGAAGGTCTCTTTGTGTTTATTTAACAGTCCTACTAAGCTTCTCTCATTTTAAAATGCCAGTGATATGACCTAGGAAAATATATTTAATATAGCTGGGATTCTTGTAAGATACAGTTGGTCCTCTTATTACGCGGTCCCACAATCCGCGTTTCACCGTTAACGCGGTGCCTTGCCAGAACCTAACATCCTTACATTCCGCGGTCGTTTCCGCCATTGCGCGGAGAGTGTCCGGCGCGACGCTATTTTTAGATTTGCCCCACGCGTCACCCACGCACCACCCACGCGCCACCGGCCCGCCTGCCTGCCTCTCCCTCCTCCTCCCTCCGCTTGGGCAAGCGGCGCGGTAAGGTTGCGCAGTGTGTGTCTTTGTTGCGTTATCACTGACGTCATATGACGTATCAGACCTGTGATTGGCCATGCATCCCTACCCCCCTCTGCCGCTAGCTGTAATTGGCTTAAAGTATTATGACCTGTCCACCCGGGGGAGGGAGGGAGGGAGGGAGGAGAGACGACGCTTGACCTAGCCCCGGCAGTTTCATCCCTCAAGGCCACTCCGTGTAAACGCGCATCCATTGTTCCGTAAAATGGCTTCCGCCGGACCACCACCCCCAGAGAAAAACCTTTCCTTACCTGGACCCAGCGGCACTAAACCAAAGAAGACACGACGTTCCTTAAGCTACGAGGTGAAGTATACCATCATCCAAGAGTTGGAGAAAGGAACAAGGCAGGTTGATTTGGCACGCCAGCATGGCGTGAACGAATCTACTATCCGGACTATAAAGAAGGATTCAGCCAAGATAAAGGAGCACATGAAGATCACAAAGTCTACAGGTGCTTCTATGATCAAGTATTTTCACAACCAGGTGCTTCTCAAGACAGAAAAATTACTTGTGAGGTACTTGGTGCGTCAGGCGCAACGGAACATGGCGGTCGACATGCGCTCTGTGAAGGACTACGCACGTGAACTGTACATCGCAGTGGCACGAAAGATGGGAATTACAGAGCCCAAACCCTTTAATGCTTCCTCTGGGTGGTTACAGAGGTTTAAGATCCGGAACAACATCACCAATATAAACATTGGTGGTGAAAAGCGAGTGCTGATCGTGCTGCGGCTCGGGAATTTCCTCCGTTTTTACGTGAGATTATGGAGGAAGGACAGTACACCGACGACCAGGTGTTTAACATGGACAAATCTGGTCTTTTCTGGAGAAAACTACCTTCCAAGTCCTACATTGTGAAGAATGCCAGCAGGATTCGGGGCCGGAAAATGCAGAAGGAACGCATCACCGTCCTGTTTACCACCAATGCCTCCGGTACCTGTAAGCTCAAGTTATCGGTGATCCACACAGCCCGCAAGCCGCACGCCTACAGGAGCATGGACATGACCAAGCTAAATGTCCACTGGCTGACCGCACGTAAGGCATGGATGTTCTCTACACTGTCCCTCTCCTGGTTTGATGACTGTTTTGTTCCCGATGTAAAGAAATTCTGTGAGCAACAAAATGTCCCATTTAATATTTTGTTGCTGCTGGACAACGCACCAGGGCACTCGCCCCTACTGTTAGATCGTCACCCCCAACGTAAAAGTGGTCTGCCTTCCTCCCAACACTACGTCTTTAATCCAGCCCATGGACCAGGAGTTGATTTGCAATGTGAAAGCTGCATTCTCAAGAACAAAATTCCAGCTCCTGAACGACTACACCAACACCAGGGAAGAGTTGCGTGACCTGAGTGACACCACCACCGATAGCAAGAGCGACGAAGATGAGGAACAACGGTTAGAACAGCAAAAAATACTCTTCAAACAATTCTGGAGAGTATTTAACATCAAGAAAGCTGTGGACATCTTGGTGGAGTCATGGGATCAGCTGTCTATTGCTACAATTCGTCACGCATGGAGACATGTGTTGCATGGAATACCAGGTGAGAGGAGGAGTCAATCTGTGACTGGTGAGGTTCAGACTGTTGCAGTAGCAGTGGACCTTGCCAGAGAAGCTAGGCAGACTGTTACAGTTCCAGGCTTCTCCGAGACAACCAACGACGACATCTTGGAGGTGATCAGAAATCCTGAAGTGACTGCCGACGAGATGTTGGAAGAAGAACACGCCAGTGAAGAGGAGGAAGAAGGTGCGGCAGTCTCCGAAGAACACAATTTAAGTCATAGTGAAATTAAGGGTGCCATGGAGTGTGCAGAGAAGATGAAGTCCTTCCTTTCCCGCGACAATGACGATGACCGCTATGAAGTCTTCCATAACCGGCTGGTGCAGGCTATGGAGCCGTACATCAAGGTGTATCACGACAACATCAACGCCAGACGTCAGCAAAGCATAACAGATTTCTTCACCCGCAACCCACCACAGCCAGCCCAAGCCAGTGATAGTGACAGTGAAGTTGACTTTGAGGGATTTGTCAGGGAAGCCCTGACAACTGTAAGTGACAGTGATGATGATTCACCTAGTAATGGTGATTCACCTGAGGGCCAGTAATCTGCCCTCTGCCTCGGAACCAGCCTCCATCCCCGTATGCCGACCCATCTCTTCTACTACCGTAAGTGTTCCACCTAACTTTTAGTTTCTCTAAGGTAACCTTCATTTTTCCTATGTTAACCTTTATCTTTCCTAACCTAACCTCTTCTATATTACTTGTTTTTTCATACCATCATAAAGTTAAGATAAAATTTTTACTACAACATAGTTGTGTGTCGTCAAAAAGTGGAGTTTGGGGATCGGCCTGGACGCCATTTCAATTAATCCCATATGTTACGTTGTTCAATTTACACGTTCCTTACTTTCCGTTTCTATTGGTGATGTTGTACCGGATCTTAAACCTCTGTAACCACCCAGAGGAAGCATTAAAGGGTTTGGGCTCTGTAATTCCCATCTTTCGTGCCACTGCGATGTACAGTTCACGTGCGTAGTCCTTCACAGAGCGCGTGTCGACCGCCATGTTCCGTCGCGCCTGACGCACCAAGTACCTCACAAGTATTTTTTCTGTCTTGAGAAGCACCTGGTTGTGAAAATACTTGATCATAGAAGCACCTGTAGACTTTGTGATCTTCATGTGCTCCTTTATCTTGGCTGAATCCTTCTTTATAGTCCGGATCGTAGATTCGTTCACGCCATGCTGGCGCGCCAAATCAACCTGCCTTGTTCCTTTCTCCAACTCTTGGATGATGGTATACTTCACCTCGTAGCTTAAGGAACGTGGTGTCTTCTTTGGTTTAGTGCCGCTGGGTCCAGGTAAGGAAAGGTTTTTCTCTGGGGGTGGTGGTCCGGCGGAAGCCATTTTACGGAACAATGGATGCGCGTTTACACGGAGTGGCCTCGAGGGATGAAACTGCCGGGGCTAGGTCAAGCGTCGTCTCTCCTCCCTCCCTCCCTCCCTCCCCCGGGTGGACAGGTCATAATACTTTAAGCCAATTACAGCTAGCGGCAGAGGGGGGTAGGGATGCATGGCCAATCACAGGTCTGATACGTCATATGACGTCAGTGATAACGTAACAAAGACACACACTGCGCAACCTTACCGCGCCACTTGCCCAAGCGGAGGGGGGAGGAGGAGGGAGAGGCAGGCAGGCGGGCCGGTGGCGCGTGGGTGGTGCGTGGGTGACGCGTGGGGCAAATCTAAAAATAGCGTCGCGCCGGACACTCTCCGCGTAATGGCGGAAACGACCGCGGAATGTAAGGATGTTAGGTTCTGGCAAGGCACCGCGTTAATGGTGAAACGCGGATTGTGGGACCGCGTAATAAGAGGACCAACTGTGTATATATATATATATATATATATATATATATATATATATATATATATATATATATATATATATATATATATATATATATATTATATATACAGGTTGTACCTCTCTAGTCCGGCATTCTGTGGTCCGGAAACTCCCGTGGTCCGGAACGATTTTAGTTTGTCCAATAGGTAGATAGGCAGTTTTTTTTTTTTTTTCTGAATTATTATTATTATTACAGGAGTACTAAATTTTTGCCCCTCAGGCCCCAATGTGGGTCAGTGACCTATGCCCGGGTGGGCTAATCCCCTTAAAAAAAAAAAAAAAAAGCTGGCGGGAAATTAAGGTTTGTTTACATCCGGCAGTTCGGCTGCTCTCTCTCTGCTTGTCTATACAGAGTACAACATTTAACCCTTCAATATATATGAGCAGTAAATAAGTGTTGCTTTCATACTCTTTTGTAGAGTAATGACGATATATTTTCACATGTGCGCACTTACATACGAGCAGTCTCACTTTTTTTTTTACCATTAATGGTTAGCTACTTATATTCTTCCATTTATTAACATTACAGGTACTTCAAGCAACCATATTCATTTTTTACATTAATTTTACTACAGCTAAACTCAGGGACTTATTTTCTTCAGTTTTATATGTAGAACCAATCAGTCACTGGTTTCGTAAGCATTAACATAAACAATGCCGGCAGCGGTCTCGTCTCCTCTAATATTCCAAGTATTATTAATAAATTGTATTGTTAATTTTGCACACACGTACATTAATTCAATAAAAACAAATTCAGAAACATTAATTAAAATATACATGAACAGTAAATAAGAGTTGCTTTCATTTTCTTATGTAAAGTAATGACGATATGTTTTCACGTGTGCGCATGCGCACTTACATATGCGATCTCTCTTTTCTTTACCATTATCGTTAGCTACTTCTATTGTTCCATTTATTAACATTAAATAACATTACTTAAAACAACCATATTAATTTTACTACAGCTACAACCAAGGTCTCATTTTCTTCAGTTTTATATGTAGAACCAGTCAGTCACTGGTTTTGTAATCAACGAAAACAATGCTGTGTCATTTCCTCATGTGTTTTAATGTTCTACGTATTATTAATGAATTGTATTGCTCATTTTGCACACAAAAACATTAATTCAATAAAAAAGACATTCAGTAATAAACAATAATGAATCTTTTGTACATAAGAGAAATGACGCTGTTTACACGATTATGCACGTCGTCTGCACGTTGGCGGGCCATTCAAACCCGTCGAAATTCAGGCTTCCACCGTCAAAATTTTTATTTATTTATTTTTTTGTGTGTTCCAATAAAATACGTTAAGAATTAAAAACTCGCGAAATTTGAGAAGCTACTATACGACATTTAACCCTTCAATATGTCTTCAAAGATACCATGACGCAGAGAAAGTGGTGCTAGTGCTTCCAGGCATAAGCACAAGTCACTATCTGTCCAGGAAAAGGGTGAATTTCCATGGTCCGGCAATTTCTATGGTCCGGCACCGGTCAGGTCCCGAGGTTGCCGGACTAGAGAGGTACAATATGTATATGTATATATATATATATATATACAGGTAGTCGTCGACTTACGACCTAGATTGGTTACGGCCGCCCGGTCGTAAGTTGATCTGGTCGTAAGTCGGCCTATGTTATAATTACCTTACGTATATTATAATGTGTAATGATAATATAATTATCTTTAAGTCATATTTTATCAACATTTTCTTTGTTCATTATTGTTACGGTCGTCAGGTTTAAGTAAATCACTGCATACTACAGTACAATTGGTTTATTATTTACACAACATACAAAAAAAAAAAATACAGGTGCAAAACATATAAAACATTTTAGTTGCAAAACATACAAACACATACAAACATACAAAAAACATCTTATTGGCTGCTGGTGCTTGGCTGTGGATCGTCGATGTCGTCAGCTGGGGCAGCCTTTGGGGTAGCCGGAGTTGTTGTTTTTTTCATGAACATGGTGAGCTTTGTCTGAATTGTTCGTTTCTTCTTCTCCTCGTAAATTTCTTGATACGGACGAAACGAATTGCGTGCCATCCGCTCAATCCTTGCAAATCGTTCGATGTTTGGGTCCATTCCTTCAAAATGGGCAAGAAGTTTATTCAGTAGAGATAAACCTTCTGATAATCCCTTAGTGGCAGGTTGAGGAGTAGATGAAGACAGTTTCCTCTTGGTAGACATCTTGGGGGGGGGTGGTGGTTCAAGAAAAATTTCCAAGACAAAAGAAAGGCACAAGGCAAACAGACACGGAGGGAAGTGTGCTGTACCAGCGAGCGTGTTTGTAATTGAGCGCGGGGATGCGCGCGGCTCCAGCTCCCGGCAGCGCCAGGAGGCTGGGGCCAAAACTGTCGTACCGCCGGTCGTAAAGTCGAACAGACGTAAGTCGCATAGGTCGTAAGTCGACGACTACCTGTATATGCAAGTAAATCACTGTAGGTGCACGTGATCTAGGTATATGCTGATAACCACCAGGAAAGAAGAAAACACGAAGTTCCCAAGCGCTTTCGTGTAATTCACATCTTCAGGGGTGAGTACAGACTAGATAGAGTAATGCAGAACAAGATGAATATATACAGAGGAGGGTGAGACCAGGTCCACAATGGTCAGGTAATGACCCTACTAATCTTTAAATGGCACACAACGGTTGGTGGTTGGGTCAGATGGGACAGTGACCCGCCCTCTCACCTGATCACAAATCTTCTTAATTGTAATTAAGAAGATTTGTGATCAGGTGAGAGGGCGGGTCACTGTCCCATCTGACCCAACCACCAACCGTTGTGTGCCATTTAAAGATTAGTAGGGTCATTACCTGACCATTGTGGACCTGGTCTCACCCTCCTCTGTATATATTCATCTTGTTCTGCATTACTCTATCTAGTCTGTACTCACCCCTGAAGATGTGAATTACACGAAAGCGCTTGGGAACTTCGTGTTTTCTTCTTTCCTGGTGGTTATCAGCATATATATATATATATATATATATTATATATATATATATATATATATATTATATATATATTTATATATATATATATATATATATATATATATATATATTTCATTAGCCCAATAAAGCACGCGGACTTCTACATACAATCAACACCTCAACCCGCCAGGATTCGAACCCATGGCCCACAAGCCTATGACTGTGACCGGGGAACGCTAACCGCTGGACCACCAGGATGCTATAAAGCAGTCCTAGACTTTGTTATATTTCACACAAAGCCTGTTCAACGAGCTTATGGCGCCGTGAACCTCTAATGGGGACCACCCACACCACTTAGGTGGTCAGAGTAACGTTTTACCAAATCCGGCTTCGAAACACGAGGATCCATATATATTTCATTAGCCCAATAAAGCACGCGGACTTCTACATACAATCAACACCTCAACCCGCCAGGATTCGAACCCACGGCCCACAAGCCTATGACTGTGACCGGGGAACGCTAACCGCTGGACCACCAGGATGCTATAAAGCAGTCCTAGACTTTGTTATATTTCACACAAAGCCTGTTCAACGAGCTTATGGCGCCGTGAACCTCTAATGGGGACCACCCACACCACTTAGGTGGTCAGAGTAACGTTTTACCAAATCCGGCTTCGAAACACGAGGATCCATATATATTTCATTAGCCCAATAAAGCCGTGGGTTCGAATCCTGGCGGGTTGAGGTGTTGATTGTATGTAGAAGTCCGCGTGCTTTATTGGGCTAATGAAATATATATGGATCCTCGTGTTTCGAAGCCGGATTTGGTAAAACGTTACTCTGACCACCTAAGTGGTGTGGGTGGTCCCCATTAGAGGTTCACGGCGCCATAAGCTCGTTGAACAGGCTTTGTGTGAAATATAACAAAGTCTAGGACTGCTTTATAGCATCCTGGTGGTCCAGCGGTTAGCGTTCCCCGGTCACAGTCATAGGCTTGTGGGCCGTGGGTTCGAATCCTGGCGGGTTGAGGTGTTGATTATATATATATATATATATATATGTATATATATATATATATATATATATATATATATATATATATATATATATATATATGTACAAGCTGGACAATTTTGTAATTAAGAAGATTTGTGATCAGGTGAGAAGGCGGGTCACTGGCCCATTTGACCTGACCACCAACCGTTGTGTGCTATTTAAAGATTAGTAGGGTCATTACCTAATACCTGACCATTGTGGACCTGGTCTCACCCTCCTCTGTATATATTCACCTTGATTTGTATTACTCTCTCTAGTCTGTACTCACCCCTGAAGATGTGAATTACACGAAAGCGCTTGGGAACTTCGTGTTTTCTTCTTTCCTTGTGGTTATCAGCATAAACGTATATATATATATATATATATATATATATATATATATATATATATATATATATATATATATATATATATATATATATATATATATATATATCTATATTATTAAAACGTGGATAAGATAAATCTTGATAAAATCACACGCGAGAATGGAAACAACGGAGTACCTTAGCTTCCGTCTTTATTCAAGACATCTCCAGAGGCCTCTGAAGATGTCTTTAATAAAGACGAAAGCTAAGGTACTCCGTTGTTTCCATTCTCCCGTGTGATTTTATCAATATATATATATATATATATATATATATATATATATATATATATATATATATATTATATATATATATATATATATATATATATATACACAGTGGTCCCTCGGTTAACGAACACAATCCGTTCCAGCAGGTTGTTCGTTAACCGAAAAACTCGTTAGCCGAAACCATTGTTTCAATGGGGTTTTTGGGTAATTGGTTCCAGCTCACCGAAAATTGCCTAAATTCAACAAAAACGGTAGAAAAGTTAACTTACTTTGAGGTGTGTGCAGAAGGCTCCTCGATGATGATGATGATGTGCATTTGAAGTGGGAGGTGGAGGAGGAGAGAAGGAAGTGGAGGTGGAGGAGAAGCATTTTGCTGCTTCTTGGAAGGTGAGTCACCTTCCATGAAAATGTCAGGAACCTCTGGACTGACAGATTCTCCACCATGAACATCCTCTCTCCTTCTTGAAGTGGAAGGCTGAGGGATAGCATCTTGTTCCCTCTGCCTTTTACTGAAGAAAGTGTCAATTGTGGTCTGTGGGGCATCTCTCCTCCTCACCATTAACTTATGTTTAAAGAAGGAGACCATTCAGTCCAACATGACACAAAGTTAGTTCAGTTTTTTCCACATCTGGGTGCTTTGAAGCCAGTTCCCTGAACTTCTCCCAATGGTAAATCACATCTTTCAACTGTTTAGCTGACATATGGTCATCACTTACAATTTCCTCCTCACCACTGTCAGCCTCTACCTGTAACATCTCATCCAGTTGCTTCAAGTCATCAGGAGTAAGTTCCTCCTCATGAGACATCACAAGCTCTTCCACATCCTCCTCCTCCACTTCAAGGCCCAATGACTGACCAATGAACACAATTTCCTGGTCCAACTGTTTCTTCCTCAAATCCCTCAAAATCATGGACTACTGATGGCCACAGTGCTTTCCATGAAGAATTGAGGGACCTAGTGGAGACTTCTTGCCATGATGACACAATCAATTTTACAGCCTCCAGGACGTTGAATTGTGTCTTCCAGAACTGTTTCACTGTTAGTTCAGGACCATTGGAAGTTGCCTGATGACACCTCCTAAACATTTTCTTCATGTACAACTTCTTGAAGTTGCTGATCACATTCTGGTCCATTGGCTGTATGATTGATGTAGTGTTGGGAGGCAAAAACAACACTTTCACAAAGTCAAATTGATACTCCAAAGTTCTGGCAAGTTCAGGGTCATGACCAGGAGCATTATCCATGAGGAAAAGAGCCTTTAAAGGGAGTTTATTGGTGGTTAGGTAGCTCTTGACACAAGGGCAAAACACATCAACAGCCCATTCATTAAAGAGCTGTCTTGTCACCCGTGCCATACGGTTGGACTTCCAATAAACTCCAAGCTTTGTTCTTACCACTCTCTGTTGCTTGAACACCCTGGGGTTTTCAGGGTGGTAGACAAGCACAGGCTTCAGTCGGAAATCCCCTGAAGCATTGGCACCAAGCAATAGAGTGAGACGGTTTTTCATGGGTTTATGCCCAGGTAAAGAGGCTTCATCTTTGGTGATGAATGTTCTTTTGGGCATCTTTTTCCAGAACAGCCCAGTTTTGTCCACATTGAACACTTGCTGTGGAAGATAATTTTCTTCTTCCATTAGTTTTTTAAATGCAACTAAAAACTTTGCTACCCCTTCTTTATCAGCAACAGCAGCTTCACCATGCCTAACAACACTGAAAATGTCACTTCTTTTCTTAAATTTTTCGAACCAGCCTTTGCTGGCCCGAAAATCTTCAAATTCTGTGCCTGAAGAACCAGGTTGATCTGCCTTTAAATGTTCGTAAATCTCCCTGGCTCTTTCACAAATGAATTTAGTAGAAACTGAATCACCTTTCATCTGTTTTTCCCTAATCCAGATGATAAGTAACCTCTCAGTTTCTGCGATTAGGGATCTACTTTTAAACACTCTTGTAGATTTGTCTCTCACTTTCACTTCTTTAAATTTGTCTTTCTGTGCAAGAATTGTCGACACAGTTGATGCCGACATGCCATATTCTTTGCTAAGCACATTTGATTTAATGCCTTCTTCATGTGTTTTTATGATTTCCTGCTTGGTTTGGATTGAAATAGCTTTTCTTGATCTCTTAGGCCCCATGCTGGATTCAAACAATGTCAACACGTGTTTTTCAAAGTTAAACTTGTTGTAAATAAGGAATATTTTCTTTAAAATAACACTGCACTGCACTATATATTGTCAATATGTAAAATAAATTTCAAATTGACCAATAATTTGCTTGGAAACACAGAAAAAAAGCATTTAGTTGAAGAGAGTCTCAAGTAAGATGTTACCTCCAGTGAAAACAGAGAGACTAACGCCTGTTTGCTGTGTTAAGAGGCTGGATGCCGCGCATTAAACTAGTCACTTTACCTTCAATTATGTTCAATAATTGTTAAAATGACTAAAAAATTGAATATTAAACTTTTAAAATTATTGAATAGTATAAACTTCTTGATATTTACTAAAATAGTAAGGAATTTAAGCCCTAGAACTGATTACTGTATTGGTGGACTAATACTACAGAAGGTGGACTGCCAAATGCAAGCGAAAACATGTTGAGGTCGGTTCGTAAGAAATTCGTTATCCGAATTTTTGTTCGTTAACCGAGTTTAAGAGTCTTATGGGAAGCAGTTCGTTAACCGAAATTTCGTTAACCGAGGGACCACTGTGTGTGTATATATATATATATATATATATATATATATATATATATATATATATATATATATATATATATATATATATATATATATATGCTGATAACCACAAGGAAAGAAGAAAACACGAAGTTCCCAAGCGCTTTCGTGTAATTCACATCTCCAGGGGTGAGTACAGACTAGAGAGAGTAATACAAATCAAGGTGTATATATACAGTGGAGGGTGAGACCAGGTCCACAATGGTCAGGCATTAGGTAATGACCCTACTAATCTTTAAATAGCACACAACGGTTGGTGGTCAGGTCAGATGGTCAAGTGACCCGGCCTTCTCACCTAATCACAAATCTTCTTAATTACAAAGTTGTCCAGCTTGTAAAAGCCGTTACTCAAATTCATGTTGAATGCTTCGGTATGTTTAATAAGACTAGATTCTATGATGTTCCTACTATCAATTGAATTACATGGTAATATTGAGGAGGCATTATCCCAGTCAATGCAATGCTTGTTATCCCTCAAATGAACAAACAGAGCATTGGATTCCGGGCCTGTCCTAACACTGTATTTGTGTTGTTTAATTCTAGTTGCAAGATCTTTACCTGTCTGGCCTAAGTAAAACATATTACATTCCTTGCAAGGAACTTTATAAATGCAACCAATTGTGTTGTTGGGGGATTTCTTGATTAACATTTGTTTAACAGTGCATGAGTTTTTAAATGCCACATTGACGTTCCAGGTTTTTAGCTGTGCAGGAATGTGTGAGAAATTTTTGTGAAATGGTAATATTAAGATATTCTTATGGTCATGGGTGGGCTTGGGGTCAGTTCTATAAAAAGTTTTCTTAGTAATGTTTAAGCATTTGTCTATGAAAGATCTAGGGTATTTAAGGTTTGAGCCAATATTATATATATATTTGTATTCCTCATCGATGAATTCCGGACTGCAAATTCTCAAGGCACGTAAAAACATTGTTGAAAATACTGACTGTTTGACTTTATTATGGTGGGAAGAATAATAATGAATGTATGAACACACACTAGTTGGTTTTCTATAAATACTGAACTTAAAAGTGTTACCTATTCTGTGTATCAGACAGTCTAGGAATGGCAATTTACAGTCTCTCTTTACAAAGGTCCCAGTTGATGATTTACTAGAGTTCCTCATAGATTCCCTGGATAACATTTTACTGCCTGTCTCGAAAGACGACTTCATCGAACTCATCAAACTATGTATTAAGGATTGCAAATTCGAATTCAATGGGGAATATTATGCTCAAAAATTTGGTATGGCAATGGGTAATCCACTGTCACCTGTATTAAGCAACCTATATATGGAATTCTTTGAAAAGAAACTATTAAGTAATATTTTACCACCCTCAGCAGTCTGGTTTAGATATGTTGATGATGTATTATGTCTCTGGCCATGTAATGAGGACCTAAAAGCTTTCCTGCCACAACTTTACAACTTAGCCCCCTCGATCAAATTCACTGTGGAATTAGAGAGATACCCAGAGACACACAGGCAGAGACAGAGAGAGAGTGTGTCTTGTAACAAGGTGGTCAGCTACCACGTCCCCGGTCCTGCTCGAGAGAAGTCAGGGGCCGGAGGCAAGCCGCCTCCGGTCGCCTCCAGTCGCCTCCGGTCAGGACCGAGACTTCCCTCCGGCGCCCAGCTAAGCAGTCTCCCATAGAGACAACCCAGGACTACCTGCTAGGCCTCCCCTAGGTCACGTGAGTGTTTGTCAGAGCTTTCCATGGGATGAGTTACTTATGTGGGAAGTGTATTCATTTCAGGTTCGTGTCCGAGAATCAGAGTGTCTAGTAACATAATATGATGTCCTAGTAACGTAAATATAATGTCCTAGTAACTTCAATAGAAGGTGTTATTAATGTGTCCATGTCATGTTCGTAACTAATAAAGAGTTGTAACGAAGTGGTGTTTGAGAAGTCGCCCTTAAGACGTAATAGATGTGTATTGACATATAAGATACGATAAGTGTACTGACAGTGTAAATATCTATCACGGCCACGCTACCAAAGTCTTCCTCTCTTTTATACTCTCTTACTAAATATTCTTCCTATATATATATAAATATTCTTCTTGCGTATAGGAAGAATATTTAGTAAGAGAGTATAAAGAGAGGAAGATTTTGGTAGCGTGGCCGTGATAGTTATTTACACTTATCGTATCTTCTATGTCAATACACATCTATTACGTCTTAAGGGCGACTTCTCAAACACCGCTTCGTTTAGGGGTAGGCAGTACAGGGTGGATTTTAGGCACTATCTTTGGATTTTGCATAGGACTCTTTTTTAAACAATAATATGATATGACAATGCAGAATCAGCAAAAAAATTTGAACTTTAGGCGTTTTTGGCGGTTAGCACCACAAAAAACTGAAAATTGCATTTTCGGATTGTGAATTTAACAAAAAATCACAATTTTCTGGAATAAATGGTTTTCAAATGTAAAATATTGCATGAACTTGTCATTTTTTTATGCAAATAGGCTCTGTGAAGATGGAATAATAACTCAAGACTAATTTGGAATTTTATTAGTCAAAGAAAAGTCCAAAAAAATGGTGAAAAAACATAGATATTGAGGCAAAAACACCTAAAATTGAGTTTAATTTCCAAAATATGAAGTAATGGTATTTGATACTGCCTGCAATACTTGAGGAATCTTGCAGAAATACTTCTTAATACCGATTTACTCTGTACAAATCGGTTAAAGTTATCTTAGGGGTCAAAAGCCAGCAAAAACAAGCAAAAATCGGGTAATAAAACATACAAATGAAAGTTATGAAAGTGTACTCACACTTTACTTCAGAAATTGTTCAATCGTTTTGGAAATAAAAGTATGATTACGCAATGTAAATGTCATATTCCTTTCTTGGGAAACATCCCACTCACCATCAATAATGCATTCAACGATCGACTCTGGTTTTAAATTTATTATATCAGTTTTTACTGGATGTTTCCATTTCAAATCGGACCCTTTTTGTACTCTCGTGAGGTGATCCATTGTATATCTGCCATCCGTGTTTTGCCCCTCGTACGAAGCAATATACCATGTATCAACATTCCCTTCAGTCATCAATGTGACATAATAGTTTCCTACTTCCATCATGTTGTCGTCTTCAGTACTTTGAGTTGACGTAACACAGGATTGTGATGACAAGACCATTGCAGCATCATTGTTTGATGGCAAGGAAACATAGTCATATACTGGGTCATGTTCTGCAAGAAGAGCACACAAGTTGAGTAATCGTTCCTCGTGTGGGATAGTATTCATTGTGAACAAATCTGGCTGCTGTATGACACCGGCTTTATGGGTGTCCCGATAGAAGGATAACTCCGTTCGTACTATTTTTTCCTTTTTGTCAGGATTTGATCTGAGGATTTCATGCAACTCTTCTACACTCGTTGCTGGTCCTTTCCATCCTTTACACAATTCCAAACATTTTTGAGTGTAATTTGCCTGGTTCTTTGCTTTTTCAATTTTTTCTGAAATTTTCAATTCGAGGAATTGCTGTTGTTTACCTACCCAGTCCTTCTCCATGTCATTGAGAATCTTGACTATAGAATTTAACCCTTTAATTACTTTGTTCTTGAAAGTGGGTGATTGAAACAATGTGACATCATTTCGGATCCCTTTTGCGGTAAACTTCTTATTACGGAACTTCGCAACAGGTGCTCTTTTGCCAAATACAGCAAGGTGGCGTTCTGCATCAAGGTTGTGCGATGGCAAACTGGCACGTTCTTCTTTTGAAAGCAAATGCAATTGAGTTGCACGGGGAGGGTTGTCAACCTTATCACCAAAGCCATATTCCCGGCCAGCTTGTCTCCCCAAAACATCAGCAGCATCAACACACATCTTCTGCAGTATTTGTTGTGCAATATCTGCTGTTGGTTTGGTGACTTGAACATGAGGGTATTCGATAACATAATCTTTGAGTGTGTCCATCTTGCCTTTCTTCAATTCGTTGTACAGAAGAGGGAGCATTTGGAGCAGTTCTTCTTGCGTGTTTACCTCAACAAAATACAAGTATGGTAGTGTGACTGCATGCGTAAAATATGCAAGAATATGCAGCTCTGTAATAAGGAATTCCGAGTCCAAAAACATGCGTACTATTTCAATATGCTGGTTACCTAAATGTGACTCGTTCAACAGCATACGCAAATACGGTAGACATTGAATGATGGATGCAGCCGAATAACCCAACTTGGTGAACCGTCGCTCATAGTACATCGCGATGTGTTTCACTTGATTTTCTCTTTGCAATATGTAATCAAACAAATCAGCTTGGTTTGTGCTGTGAGCTGACTTATCATGACTAACAAGACCCAAAATCGATGTTATGGCACATTCAACTATGCTAGTTTTGCCACGAAGGAAGGATCTGACAGCTGGGTTCATACCTTGAAGCTTCTCCCGAAATTCTAGATGTTTTTCAATACCAGCCAAAACAGCAAGGTTTGAGCGATCAAAACCTTCAACAGGATGTGACTTGCATAGCAGATGAAGCGGTACATGACTTGATTGAAGGATCTTGGCAGCTTCGTCGCCTATATTAAGGTTTTTACTCGCAGAGTCAGTCATGATTGCTGTCGTTTTCTCCCATGAGGTTTTAGCTGAGATGGGATGTTCATCTGTAGTGATTGTTGCAGCCAACCGTGTGTAAGTTTCGACAAATAACCGAGCAATTTGTGCACGATCTTCGTATGCAAAAAACAAAGGTCTCAGAGGAAATCGGCGTTTGTCTGAGAAAATCAGGATGAGGCAAGGCCAGTCACCGTCAATCCTTGAGCGGGAAGTGGTATCATAATGCAAAGTTACCTTGGTTCCGGGTTGGATTTCATACAATGCTCTCGCTGCCTCCTTTTCATGCTGGATTGCCAAAACCTGTTTATGGTCATTGAGAGTTTTGGCACTTGGCAGTATGTTTTCATATACTTTCCATTCGTTGGTAGAATGAGGGCATGCTGTGCCTGCTTTGGACATGCTGAGGTTTGTCCATTTTTTTAGTTTTGGAGCAGGAGGTTTTGGCATAGCAGCGCTTTTGTGTTCCTTCAGGGATGGATCCTTCTCAATTGCTTCTTCTTTCGTTAAGTAGTAATCATGATTATACAGACCACTACAAACTATCTGAACTGCAACTCTTGATGCTTGTGTAGAAATGTTGCATTTCACTGATACTTCACTACATATTGACTTGATTTTATCAGTGCAGTTTCTTGTTTTCCGAATTCTTGGACGATTACCATATGAATCAAATTGTACACCAATGTCGACAGTTGTCGTTGTATTTCGCATGTGTCCCGACCGATTAGCACTGATATTCAGTTGATCACTTGATGTATTCGATAGCTCGGTTTCATCTTCAATTTGCATGTATTGTTCTTCAATCCTATCTTGTTCAATGATTGCCTGTTGTTCAGCTAGTTCCGATTCCTTTTCTATGACATACACAGTATCAATTTCTTCACTGATGCGCATGACTTGATCCCCCAGTTGGTCGATATAAAAAGCCTTTTCATCGCCTGTTAAATCATCCATATTCTTCCCTATGTCAAGAAGACCATTGATTGGTACTGCATACGTCTTGCGATTCTTTATGAACGTCAACGACATTTTTCTCCAGGATTTATGGAGTTGCCGAATACTCTTTTTCACGAAAGCCATTCCTCTCTTCTTTGGTTTTGCGCGGTTGTGTTCGGCATAAACATGATTGTGGTAGTGGGTTATGACCTTTTGAACTTTCTCTATGATGCATTTCCGGTCAATGATGTAATCTTTTCCAAATGCTTTTGTCCATGTTTTTATCAAAGCAGTAACATATAACCTGATGCAAAGCGTCATCTTCTCTGATTTCAGTTTTTGGGCAACACTAAATATAGCAATCGCTGCATCATAATTTTTGGGAAGTATATCCCCTAGCACAAATATTATATTATTTTCTGCCATCTGAAAAAAACAATCATAGTATTAGTAACAAGATTAACATAATCATAGTACTAAATGTATTTAATAAAATCGGTTTAGGTATTTTCCCTCATCGGCACGACTCTGGAATCAGTTACCCAAATCCTTATTTCATCCCCCCTACCCCCCCCCCCCCCCCCCCCGAAATGCCCTCAACGGTTCAAGAAGTCCATTAAATGCGTTAACCTCGAAAGCTTCCCCATTTTATACCCCACCATTCTTCTATCTCTTCTAGTGTCCGGGGCTTTGCAATAGGCCTGTCCTTTCCTGAACACTTTATCATAAAAAATTAAAAAATTGATGCTTTTTCACCATTTTTTTGTGTTTTTTGGACTTTTCTTTGACTAATAAAATTCCAAATTAGTCTTGAGTTATTA
Source organism: Homarus gammarus (assembly GCA_958450375.1). Classification (NCBI taxonomy): domain Eukaryota; kingdom Metazoa; phylum Arthropoda; class Malacostraca; order Decapoda; family Nephropidae; genus Homarus; species Homarus gammarus. Next base: position 413,721 of record CAUDMG010003755.1, read on the forward strand.
TTCCATCTTCACAGAGCCGATTTGCATCAAAAAATGACAAGTTCATGCAGTATTTTACATTTGAAAACCAATTATTCCAGAAAATTGTGATTTTTTGTTTAATTCACAGTCCGAAAATGCAATTTTCAGTTTTTCGTGGTGCTAACCGCCAAAAACGCCTAAAGTTCAAATTTTTTTGCTGATTCCGCATTGTCATATCATATTATTGTTTAAAAAAGAGTCCTATGCAAAATCTGAATACCTTCATTTTTACTGCCTACCCCTACTTCGTTACAACTCTTTATTAATTACGAACATGACATGGACACATTAATAACACCTTCTATTGAAGTTACTAGGACATTATATTTACGTTACTAGGACATCATATTACGTCACTAGACACTGATTCTCGGACACGAACCTGAAATGAATACACTTCCCACATAAGTAACTCATCCCATGAAAAGCTCTGACAAAAACTCACTTGACCTGGGGAAGGCCTAGCAGGGAGACTGCTTAGCAGGGACACTGGTGTCGGGAGGGCGACTGCTTAGCTGGGACACCGGAGGGAAGTCCTGCATGACTCTCCTCCCGTGAGCTGGACTCGGCTGTGGTGGACCTCCTCCTCCGATCCCTGTGTGTCTCTCTGTCTGACTCTCTGTCTCGTATCTCCCTGAGGGAGATTTTGCTACTGACACCACATAAGAGGCACGGGCAGTTTCCCATTGAGGTTCACGGCGCCATCAGCTCGATGAACAAGCTTTGTGTGAAATATAACAGAGTCTAGAACTGCTTTTAGTGTCCTTGTGGCCTAGCCGGTAAGCGTTCCCTAGTCACACCCAGTAGGTCAAGGGTTCGATTCCTTGCTGGTGAGGTCGTTGATTATATATGCATATATATATATATATATATATATGCATATATATATATGCATATATATATATACATGTACATATACATATATATATATATATACATATATATACATATATATATATATACATATATATATATACATATACATATATATATATACATATATATACATATACATATACATATACATATATATACATATACATACAAATATATATATATATATATATATATATATATATATATATATATATATATATATATATACATATATATACATATATATATATATATATATATATATATATATATATATATATGTATGTATACAGTTGCACCCCACTTAACGCCGTCAATAGAACCCAGAGGGTCCCGTGTTAAGTGAAATCCGCGTTAAGTGAACAACAGAACATATGGGATTAATTCCAATAGAAACCAGCCTGACCCCCAAACTCCACTTTTTGAAGACACATAACTATGTTGTAGTAAAAATAACATCTTAATTTTATGATGGTACATGCACACAATTAATACTTAAGAGAAATAGAGAAATACAGTCGCCAAGTTAATGTCCATTCAAATAATGGGCTCAACTCCCTCCCCCTCTTCTCACACTACACTGCTGGCTCTTCCCTCTCTGAGAAATTTTTGGGGGAAAACCACTAAATTTTAATAAATAATACCTCAAACTAAAGTTAGGATAATACAATTGACATTGCTGGATTCCTTGCAAGACCAGGAATATTTTGAATATAAATGTCATATATTTTGCACAAAAGATAACATATTTACTAGAGAAAACATTTTATCTAGAATTTGTATGTCTAATGCAAAATATATGATGTTTATATTCAAAATGATCACCAAATTATAAGAATTCCAGCAATGTAAATTATATTCTGGCCGGGTAATTTGTATGAATTTTATGAGCTAAAACAAATATCTTCAGTTAATAAAAAAAAAATATTCTTCAGGACACTATCTGTCAATCAAAGTACCCCACCTTGCCTCCCCCCTCTTCCAACCGCGCGGTCAGTCCCAACCCTCCCCCCCCACCCCCCACCAATCCTCCCTTCAAGAGAAGAGTGGGTGAAAAAAATAAATTTTAACATTTTGTATTAAATAATACCTCAAATTAAAGTTAGGATAATATAACTGACATTGCTGGATTCCTTGTAGGACCAGGAATATTTTGAATATAAATGTCATATATTTTGCACAAAAGAGAACATATTTACTAGAAAAAACATTTTATGTAAAATTTGTATGTCTAATGCAAAATATATGATGTTTATATTCAAAATGATCATCAAATTATAAGAATTCCAGCAATGTAAATTATATTCTGACCGGGTAATTTGTATGAATTTTATGAGCTAAAACAAATATCTTCAGTTAATAAAAAAAAAAAAAATATTCTTCACACCGTGGTGCCAGGTGGTCGGTCGCCGGTCCCTGCCTCCCTCCCACCCCCCACCAACCCTCCCTACCAGATGAATGTGTGGGAATACCAGACTGTTTACCTTTTTAGTAATAAATAATAAATCAGACTAAAGTTAGGATAATATAATTGACATTGCTGGATTCCTTGTAAGACCAGGAATATTTTGAATATAAATGTCATATATTTTGCACAAAAGATAACATATTTACTCAGAGTAAACAAAATACTTAAAGTAGATCTAAAATTTGTATGTCTAATGCAAAATCTATGATGTTTATATTCAAAATGATCATCAAATTGTAAGAATTCCAGCAATGTAAATTATATTCTGGCCCGGTAATTTGTATGAATTTTATGAGCTAAAACAAATATCTTCAATAAATAAACAAAATATACTTACTGAAATACTATCTATCAATCAAAATACCCCACCTCCCCCCCTCTTCCCACCTGCTCCCTGGGTCCCTCCCTCCCTACCCCTCACCCTCACCTTCCCTCCCTACCAGAAAAATGATTGGGTTATAACAGTATATTTACATTTTTAGTAATAAATAATACGTCAGACTAAAGTTAGGATAATATAATTGGCATTGCTGGATTCCTTGCAAGACCAGGAATATTTTGAATATACACCTCATATATTTTGCATTAGATCTAAAATTTGTATGTCTAATGCAAAATCTATGATGTCTATATTCAAAACGATCATCAAATTGTAAGAATTCCAGCAGTTCTAGACTCTGTTATATTTCACACAAAGCCATCAGCTCGATGAACAGGCTTTGTATTTATATATATATATAAATTATTTATGGTGCATTAGGGTACTGGCCACTTCAGACGGGCTATAAATAGCCTTGATATCTCCCCTCCATCTCACCCTGAGCCAGAGGGAAGCGTCTTGGTAAATAACATTTGTTTGCTTATTTTCCATTTACTTGAAATAGATTTACCGAATTATTTGTTCATTTATTTATTTATAATATACTGTAATATATTAAACACACTGTAATTATTTTCTTAAATTTATTAACTGTTTTGCGACAAAGGAATGTTCTCCAGTAGTGTTTCATTAGGATTTGAGTGAAAAAATCTTACGTACTTACTACATACATTTATTACACAAACATATATATATATATATATATATATATATATATATATATATATATATATATATATATATATATATATATATACTGATAACCACCAGCATATACCTAGATCACGCGCACCTACAGTGATTTACTTGCATATATATATATATATATATATATATATATATATATATATCATATACTATATCACGACTATATGATTTATATGATATATATATATATATATATAAATAAATAAATATATATATATATATGCTGATAACCACCAGAAAAGAAGAAAACACGAAGTTCCCAAGCGCTTTCGTGTAATTCACATCTTCAGGGGTGGTTATCAGCATATACCTAGATCACGCGCACCTACAGTGATTTACTTGCATATATATATATATATATATATATATATATATATATATATATATATATATATATATATACAGTTCGTCCCCGAGTTACGTACATCCGACTTACGTACAAACGGCCGATACGTACATCGTTTCTGAAGTCTTTAATTGCAAAAATATTGTCTTAAAAGGGCGAGCAATTTTTAAATTTGGCGGGCGAGCCAGCCGCACCGCGCCGCCACTATCACTGACCATGCAGACGACACGCTAGACGCACCAAAACAACAAGTGTGGTCATTGTGCATACAGTACTTCTCCTGTGAATTTCTGCCCTATTTTGTACACTTTACTCTGTGTGCAATGACTGGTGTAAAGCGTAAGAGTGGTGAAGCCAGTGGGAGTGCTACGAAACGTCAAGCATGTTTGCATTTGATAAGTTGTATTAATTACCACCAGATAACATTATAGGGTTGGGGGATTTTCGAGTTATGTACATTTCGAGTTAAGTACAACCTTTTGGTCCCCATTATGTACGTAACTTGGGGACTTACTGTATGTATATATATATATATATATATATATATATATATATATATATATATATATATATATATATATATATATATATATATATATATATATATATATATATATATATATATATCTTGATAAAATCACACGGGAGAATGGAAACAACGGAGTACCTTAACTTTCGTCCTTATTCAAGACATCTTCAGAGATGTCTTGAATAAAGACGAAAGCTAAGGTACTCCGTTGTTTCCATTCTCCCGTGTGATTTTATCAAGATTTATCTTATCCACATTTTCATTGTGGATTTACATGATATATATATATATATATATATATATATATATATATATATATATATATATATATATATATATATATATATATATATATATATATATATATATATATATATATATATATTATGAAAATCCACAATGAAAACGTGGATAAGATAAATCTTGATAAAATCACACGGGAAAATGGAAACAACGGAGTACCTTAGCTTTCGTCTTTATTCAAGACATCTTCAGAGGCAACTGGATTACATGGACAGAGAGAGGCTTAAATATACAGGGTGACCTAAAAAACATGAGGTCAGGTCAAAATGATGACATCCACTAATCCCCACACCAACACACACGTAGAGGAGCTTAAGAGAAGGGTGGTGACGTGACTAGTCAAGTCAGGTCAGAAAAAAGGGGGCCCACAAAATAACAATCATACATCTAGATCAAAGGTTTTTAAAGCATTTTTAACCTTGGGCCACTGACAAATAAATTTATGTAACATATTATCGGTTTTGAACTGACCATCACTAAGGTTTATTGATTTTAATTCCTTAATCAAACTAGCTTCAACAAGAAGTCTTTCTGTGACACAAGATGATTTGAAAACTTCTAAGCTTTTTTCCCAAGCAATGGGGTGATTATTATTCCTAACATGAACGAACAAGGCACTGCTTTCAGATGCAGTTCTAATATTATACTTATGTTGTTTGATTCTAAGCTGCAGTGTTTTTCCTGTCTGACCTACATAATTACAATTACATTTGCTACATGGAATACAATAAACACTACCATTTACATTCAAACTTGGGCTATTCCTTATTAACATATTAGTAATGGTTGAGTCATACTTGAAAACAACATTAATATTTAGAAGCTTGAGGGACCGAACTAACGGGACAAATTCATTACGATAGGGCAGAGTCAAAATATTCTTAAGTGTAGGAACTTGTCTGGTTTGAGAGGAATGAAAGGATTTTTTAGCCCTATTAAAACAACGATCAACAAACACAGAAGGGTACCCAAGTTTATGTGCAATAGAACGAATGTGTTTCAATTCATCGTCAATAAATTCAGAGTCACAAATACGCAGACATCTTAGGAACATAACAGAAAAAACTGACATTTTGGTAGACTCAAGGTGATTCGATAAAAAGTGAATGAAACTGTCTACCTGTGTGGGCTTTCTATATACCTTGAATTTATAGTTTTGGCCATTTCTCATGATAAGCATATCAAGAAATGGAAGGGATTCATTTATTTCTCTTTCAATTTTGAACGTGATACTAGGGACAATATTATTAAGTTTGTCTAAAAATTCAAATGGGTCACTGTTTTTAGGCCAAAGACAAAGAACATCATCAACATATCTATACCATGGAGGAATAAAGTCCACAATATTGGGTAGTAATCTAGACTCAAAGAACTCCATATAAATACAGGCTAGAGGAGCAGAAAGACAATTACCCATGCTCATACCAAATATTTGCTTGTAGAACTTCCCATTTGCACTAAACACATTGTCAGTTACGCATAACTCTATCAATTTCAGGAAAGTATCATGTTCAATAGTTAAATCTAGCAGTTGTAATTTATCTTTAAGAAATGAAAGTAAGTCTTTGACAGGTACTCTAGTGAACAGTGAATTTACATCAAAACTTATTAATTCGCAAGGTTCGTTGTGTTTCTTGAGTTTATCAATTA